>MU225425.1:904834-989256 GCA_018584345.1 Thuja plicata
GCTAAGTTATTGATGTATCTTATCTTACGATCTTGTATGTAATAAACTATGAATTTTATATCATGCATCTAGTTGTGTAGCCATATATACAGGTGTAGGAAATAGAGAGGAAAGGAGAAGTGTATGGTTTGACTATGCACATGCGTAATAGTTTAACATTCTCTACTTAATAGCCCGCCAACCACGTGAAGGTGGAAGCTCATCAATGACATCAGGCAGTGATGCAAAATTTACTGTCTGTAGTCGTTGCAACAACGTCAATCACCAACTTTCGCACAGTATGATCACTAGACATGGTTGTATGTCTTCTAATTTTAAGTTGCGATGTCTAGTGATCAGTAGACAGTGCAACTTAAAAGTAGAAGACATACAACCATGTCTAGTGATCATATTGTGTTGAAGTTGGTGCCCAATGCTATTGCAATGACTATAGATAGTAACTTTTGCATCACATAAACACGATAGCTAGGAAACATAAATATAGATATCCCAAAAGCTGAGAAACATAAATGTAGATATCACAACAGCTGAGAAACATAAATGTAGATATCATGGTCAAAATTGTTTGGAGACATAACATAATTCAGTGGTATACCCAGACGATGCAACGCAACCACTACTCCTCTAGTTCAAAGTTGGCACTGCATGATCCAAAAACCATAGATAAGGAATAAATTTAATATATGGTTTTTGGATCGTGCAGTGCCAACTTTGAACTGGAGGAGTAGTGGTTGCATTGCATCATTTGGGTATACCACTAAATTATGTTGTGTCTCTAAACAATTGTGTCCATGATGCTTACATTTATGTTTCTCAGATGTTGTGTCCTAGGATCCCTTATGACCCTTTATGACCCTTTACGATCCCTAAGAATACATCTTAGAGATCTTAAAGTATCATAAAAGGTCATAAAAGTGTCATAGGAGGGGCCAGATGAGTTCCACCTTCACGTGGTTGGCCTTGTTAAGTAGAGAATATTAAAGTATTCTCAAAACCAAGTGAAGCTCAAACTAGCATACCTTCATTATTTAATCAATGCTAACAGACACATGGAAGATGTGTGATTACTGAGGGGGTCTTCATTAATTGACTACATAGGCAGGGAAGCACGCGTGGCACCATAGGAGCTTTCATATTTGGGGATTTTATCATTCTACCTTTATGAGATCAAAACATTGAGCTTGTGTGTACCATTTTTATATTTACGCTATGTATTTTTTTTTATTTGGATCATTCTATAATATATATATATATATATAGTTAACCAAAAATTAGTATTGGTCACTTTTTCGATGTTGGTCACTCTGTGATCGGTGTCAATTTTGACAAACTTTGGTCGCAAAGGAGAAACACTGTGTTTGATGTTTCGATGATATTTCTATGTACTCGACATTTGTTCTGACCAACATCGGTCTCAATTGCAACGAACGTTGGTTGCTAGATAAAAGGTTTGATCTGCGATTCTTCTAGCTTCAAGCAATTTTTTAGAAGAAGATTCTGTCGATAATTCAACCACTACGAAGGTTGATATATCAACTATTTCTTTTCCTATTGAATAAGTGACAAGAAAAGTTTGATGACAATTTTTGTCGTCGATTCGACCAATGGGTCTCAAAAATTTGACTAATCCTCATCGAAAAATAGGGTAAAATTTACTAATGTTTCATGAAGATAGCATAGTGAATGCCAGATATCAAGTGATAAAATGTTATTTTTAAATCTTATAACAAGGTCACACTTAATAGTGTGTTTGTAACCTTTAACAGGGTTGGCTCTTCACTGAGATCACTTCAGAAGAGTGAAATGTTTGGGTTACCGGTCCTAAGTGGTTTTTCCCCTAACAAGGTTTCTACATTAAAAATCCATGTGTCAAATGTCTATATGGTTCATTGTTTTGATGTTTTTCTTTACACATTACTAAAATAGGAATGATCAGTAAACACTAAGTTATTTACTGTATTTTGTTAAAGAGTAGACTGTTATTCGGTAATGCTTAAGAAAAAGGATAAACAGCATACTCTCAGCAGTAGTTATTTGATAAGATTTTTTAAAGGCATACATCTTGTAGGAATGAAGATAACTAGAGGTTTATATATGTGGTATAAAGTTTTGGATTGAATTATTTGGATTAATTTTTGAAGCCACTGATTCACCACCCCCCCCCTCTCAGTTATTCTAAAAAGTGTGATTAGGTGATTATAATTTAACTTAAGCGAGTCACGTTAGGGATGTTTTTCTATTTTTGGGGGTGGCTGGAAAGTTTTTTGTACACCATCTTGGTGCACTAGAGAACTACTACTTTGACTTGATCTAACATTCACACTAGTGTCTTGTGAATTATATCCTGGGGGATTTCTATTCACATTAGCATAAGGATAGCGCCACTATTCAAATGGTCAGTGTTTTCCATTGATTGCATCATGTGCACTGACACCATAGGAATTACAATGCTAGACTATTCTCTAAAAAAAATTGATTGCTTTCTTTGGGAATCTTGAGGATGATGAGACACATGATCATATACTATATTATCATAGTACCAAGATCACCTCAAAGCCTTTATTGTCTAAGATTAATAATTCTCTCAAGTTAAAAATAATATTCCTAGCCTCAATGCAAGCATCCTTCTTTAGGAGAAACTTCTCAACACCCCTTAGATTTTCCTGGAGGGATTGAATCTTGTTAAACTTAACAGTAATTGTAGACTCATGATGCACTATAGGAGGATATTTTGGAGAAGAGATTGTTGGTGTATAATTCTTGGATCTAGCTTTCAGATAAGTATCAATTCCTAACATACCTGTAAAGAATTGAGATCCAATGAGTTTATCAGAATCTATATTACCAATGAACTCTAGTCAGACTATATTGGTTTAGAGGAATATTGGGTCTTGAAGATCTTCTTGCAATATTTCTCAAAGTGGTCTAGTTCATGAATTTCATAGGGGTTCACAACATCCAAATAGAGAGAAAAGATGTAAGATGCATGTTAGGCTCACCAAAATGTAGAAAATCACATTTTCACCAACCTTAAGACTAGTTCAAGTCTTGAAGCATGAAACATCCCTTGTTCCACCTCACTTAACTAGCACTCTCGTGATCTAGGGGATCAAGAAAACTAATATGATTAAATATTTTAAATTAACTAAGACATGAAATGGGAGAAACTGAAATAACTATGTGATACTAATAAATAGCAATATTTTAACTATTGAAACTAGAAAAACTAACAACCATAGATAATTATATAACTCCACAAGCTCACTACCTCGGGAAACTGCACATCCAAGGATAACAGAATGAATGAAGGATGTATGTGTGGTGTGCAATTGTCCAACATTGGCAAAGTATAGAGATTATGAAAAAAATTCCAGGAACAAACTAGAATGGTGGAAAATAGATTACGCAAATAGAAAAATGTGGAAAAATCATAACTATACTATAAAATAAAGATGATAGGAAAAGGAAAACTCGTGAACAAAGAAAGTTGACAAAATAGATGAGCTTCTTTTCTTACTCCTCCCATGAAAACTGGATACTAAAAAATAAAGTGAAATGTTGGGTGGCTATTTGTAGACCTGCCTCAGTCAAATCCCTTTTTTGGTGTTTCCACCTCCATAGTAGCCAATATAGTCAAGATAAAAATTTGGTGATCAATAACTATAAAGACAAGATAGATAAACAATATTAGTTCAATATAAAAAGAAAGAGATGTAATATAATCAATAATATATAAAAAGTGATAGTGTAGATTGCTCCCGTTCACCACTACAAAACCAAATCTTGATGAAGTGAAGGAAAAAATGGCTAAGAGACCACAAGAAATCTATCCAAATGTAACAGAAGATCAATAATGCTATGGATAATTAGTGTATATGAATAATGGTATGATAAATACTAATAGAATGACCAAGAAGTGTTCCAAATCATTGAGAAGACCAAATGAAGCTTGAAAATGAAAATATAATGGAAAAAGATCAAATATCGGCATTGATGGGTGGTGGAATCAAGCGTTATACTGAAAGTGTGGTATTTTGTAATGCTTCATTGATACTATTCACATCTACAAATTTGTGGGATGAGTATGTGTCACATAGATGTCTTTGTCACACACACACTTACTAGATCATTCAAGTTGCATGGTTGATATTTCAAGCGGGTGGAAGTGACAAGTCAAAATAGAAGGGTGTGAAATTTGACATGAAATTTCTTAGTTTAAGCTAAGGTAGGGGCATGGCACAATGGTAAATTACATGTAGGGGTGAAAAATTATGACATTACACTTATTTACTGATATTTTTTTATCCTTACTTAAACCGTTTCTCATATTTTTATATATTCATCAATTATAATATTTATATCAACAAATCTTCTCATACATTAATTACATTTAGGTACACATTCCATATCCAAAACTTATTTATTGTCTCATTTATTAGTATTTGTTTATAATATGTTTGTCCAACTTAGTCTAACCCCTCTTTTCTCTTGTCATATGCTCAATTTCCTATTCAAGTCACCCCCTCCTTTCTAAATATTGTTAGAGATATTTATGAAATTGAATTCCTCACTCTCATAATTATAATGATGGAACACTAAGTATGATCTAGAACATTTACTGGAAAAAATGTAGAATTGAAACCAAAAGAAATCATACTATTCCTCATGGATTGTGGAAATATTATGCCTATTATTTTACACAAGTTCTTCAAAAAGGAATATTCTAAACTTGAGAGAGTTGATCTTATAACCCACCACCCTCTTAGATATGCACTATAAACATAAGATTTTTACACTATCTAGCAATGAAAATACAACACATGTGACTACAATGACCTAGATAAAGTGTAAATCCATGTGATAATAATCATTTTATTGTTCATATGTCAAGGAGAATACAATACATGTGAGTATAATGACCTAGCTAAAGTGTAAACCAATGTGATAATAATCATTTTACTGTTCATATTGTTGGTTCCTGAAAAAGGGTTTATGATATAAGAAGCTACGAGAACACTCTTCACCAATTCTATAGAGAATCCAAATCCAATTATTAAATTTCCTAAGAGGAATGGACCAACTAACAGGGATACTAAACTATCCCTCTAAACTTTAGGTTTTGCAAAACCAAGGGGGGATTCCTTTAATATTCCTAAATACACAACATTAAACACAAAACTTGGCATTAACATTAACCAAAAATATCATGAAAGGCTCAACAGTAACAACAGAAATCTCCTATGGAGGTGGAGAGGTTTCTGGTTTCTTTGGTTCAGGTTTGGCCCTTTCTTCTTCTCTCCTTCTCTTTTACTTTGTCTATTGAGGTGTAGGTTGCTTCTTCTGAGGTGAAGACTAGTCATGTGGAAGAGATGGTTTGTATTTGGTTGAGGGTTTTCCTTTATCATGGCTTCTCAATCCATGGATTTGGAAGAAGTGGGTTTTTCCTTATTGTTGGTATGTTCTCAATTTACCCTATTGAGGTGGGTGTTGCTCCTATTGAGGTTGAGTGTGTTATTCTTGGAGTTGTAGGGACAAGTAGTTGGAAAATTTATTTTGTGGGGTGCTTTGTGTTTATGGATGCTTATCATTTTCCCATTTCTATGGTTGAGAAACTAAGAGGGGAGGGGTGAATCAGTTACTACAAAAAAAAAAAATTCCCTTAGATGTCTTAATCAAATTTATAACTCTGCTCGGTTAATAAAAGATATTATGTTGTTACTCAGTTAACAAAGCAATATGAAGATATTAAATTTGATTAACCTTTAGTGATTAAGTGAAGAAACATAAAGCATAAAGAAAATAACATGTACATAGATGACACCAAGGTTTAACATGGAAACCCAATTTGGGGAAACCACCAATTGCAACTAGTTATTATTTTTCACTCTTCTAAAGTGAGCCCTGTTAGGAGCCAACCCTATTAAAGGTTACAAAACACACTATTAGGTGTGACCCTGTTAGAGGATTTAATCACCCTATTAGGCGTGGCCTTTTTAGAGGTCTTCAAACACTTCAATGTAGAAATGCCACCTTATGAGAGGATTTATGAAAGATTGTTAAGTCTACTCTATTAATAGATTTGGATCACTTCAACAATTGTTAGAGAGTAACAATGAGTTGACCTAATTGAAGAAGCAACTGACTTTGCAAATTCAGATCTTTTTTCTATTTTTAACTGGATCCTCATTGATCAAATATTGTTTTGAAGCTCGGTCGGGATATTTTGTCCTTAATCAGAATTCCTTCTTACTTTGCATTCACTCTTCATATCAAAAACTCTACCTCATATTCAATCCAAACTTGACCTTGTATATATATGATAATCCTATTCAAGTCAGCTTGAATACCCTTACAAATAAACAATAAAACTTAAATATGTTGGCTGCAATTAACCAATTAAACATAAAGTGTAAACTACTGTCATTTGGCTGACACTAAATGCATAACTTGTTTAACACTATAATCCTTCGATGTCCAACCATTACTCGATTGAAACTAAACTTATTGTATTTATTGAGTGAACTTAGTTAATACTGCAAATCACCTGACTGATATTGGAGTCTTCTTCAATGACCGAGAGAGCTCGACATACATTGACTGTACTTGGTTAGGTTTAGACATTTGTGTAACATCACTACATTTGTGTATAAATTTGTGTAACATCAATGAAAATACACAATTGAATAATTGTCTTGAACAATCTCCCTCTTTGGCATTGATGGCGACACAACATATCATTATGCAAAGAATTTTAGAGCAACAGGAATAAGAATAAAATTTATAATTTCCTTAGTTTCATTCTAATTCTCATCTAGAAAACTCACTCTATCTTCATTAATATATAGATTTATCCCTCTTACATCAATCTATGTCTGTGATAAAATTTCTCCCTCTGATATACTGATTTCTTTGGCATGACATCAATAATCTCTCCCTCTTTGACATCCAATGCCAAAGACTCCATCCAATGAAGTTGTAATGTACCTGAAGTACTCATTCATATGCAATAAGCTCTGACAATCTACATCAACTTGTTATATATTCATTGTATCTCAGTTGATGCATCACTAATCTATGCTTTAGCGAGCCTCAGTTACGGGAATCACCCCTATCTTTCCTCTAAGATAAAAAAAAAAATGAATCCTTAGGTAAAGTTTTTGTGAATATTTCTGCAATTTGTTCTTTAGTATTCACATATTCCAACCTTAATTCCTTGTCCTGAACCAATTCTCTCAAGAAATGATACTTTATTTCAATATTCTTAGTCTTATTATGCATCACAGGGTTCTTTGAAATGGTAATAGCACTAGTGTTGTCATAGTAGGTAACAACTGGATCCTTGATTTCCTCCTTCATACCTCACAATAGTTGTTTTAACCATATGATATTTGAATAATTCATTGTTGTAGCAACATACTCTATCTCTGTTGTAGAATGAGAAATTTAATTTTGTTTCTTGCTAGTCCAAGAGACTAACCTCTTTCCAAGAAAGAACACTCCACCAGTGGTGATATTTCTATCATCAACACTTATTTCCCAATCAGCATCAATAAAAGTCTTCAAATCAAAGTTTCCTCCTTTCTTATACCATAATCCATAATCTTCAGTGCCCTTAAGATATCTCAGAATCCTTTTGATAGCCATCAAATGATTCTCTCTAGGATTAGCTGAAAACTTTGCAACAATACTAACTGCTAATGCAATATTAGGCCTAGTGTGAACAACATATTGAATTTTACCAATCATGGATCTGTAGGTAGTCTGATTTACCTCCTGTTAATCATCATCCTTAGAAAACTTATGTCCAGTAGACATAGGTGTCCCAACTGGTCTAGAATCTTCTATTCCAAATTTCTTCAATATCTCTTTGATGTATTTAGAATGAGTAATGTAGATACCATCCTTCATCTGATGAACTTGTAAACCAATAAATAATTTGATTTCTCCAAACATAGACATCTCAAATTCCTTACTCATTACTTCAAATAATGATTTGCAAAAATCATCATGTGTAGTGAATAGTATATCATCAACAAATATCTCTACTAATAATATCTTGTTCTTAGGTCCTTCTTTGATGTACAAGCTACTATTGTCATTAGTTCTTTGAAATTCAATAATTACCAGGTAACCATGCAGTCTTTCATACCAAGCTCTAGGAGCTTGCTTCAGTCCATACAAATCTTTGTGCAATTTTCAAACCATATACTTTTTTTAGGATTAACAAAACCTTCAAGTTTCTCAATATAGACTTCCTCTTCCATAATTCCATTCAAGAATGCAGATATTACATCCATTCAATATATGTTGAATCCTTTATGTGTTGCATATGCTAGAAGAGATACCCTCTTGACTTGCAACAGGAACAAGATTTTCTCCATAATCAATACCCTCTTCTTGAGCATATCCTTTACACGCTAATCTTTCCATGTTTCTAGAAGCTTCACCTTTTTTATTCAACTTGTTTCTAAAAACCCACTTAGTACCAATCACATTCTTGTCTTTTGGTCTAGGAACAAGAGTCCAGGTCTTGTTATTTTCTATCTACTCAATGTCTTCATTCATGGCTTCTATCCAACTTTCATCATTAATGGATCTAGGTTCAAATTCACTAAGAAAACATGTACCTTTAAGTTTGTTCCTTGTCATTATACCTTCTGTTTGATCTCCTATTTTTTTCTCAGGTGCATGATGCCTTCTGACATATTTAGCAAGTACAGGTTCCTTCTTATTTTATTATGGGCTTGCTTCACCTGGTTCACCATTCTCAAACATTCTATTCTTCTCTTCTCACTGAGACTCGGTTTCCTTTGTCTGAGACTCGATCGGTTGCCTCTATCTGAGACTTGGTTTCCTATGCCTGTGACTCGGTTTCCTCTGTCTGTGACTCAGTTGAAACTATTAGCAGCTTGGGTTGCACAGGCTGCAACTCAGGTTGTACTGGTTGTAACAAATTTTGTGATGATGAATTCAATGGTTGACATGGTTGGTCCAATCACCATTTCTTGTGTCTTAGGTATAGTATCAAGTTCATAATACACAAATTTCTTGTAGTCCTCATGCTCTTTACTACTATGTTCTTGACTTCACTCTGCAAACTCATCAATCTTTACATGTACACTTTGTATGACTTTATGAGTAGCAAGATTCAAACTTTTTTATGCTTTTCTTTTACAGGAGTAGCCTAGGAATATGCGTTCATCACCTTTTACATCAAATTTTCCTTTTATTTCTTCCTTCAAGATGTTACATTTACTTCTTAACACTTTGAAATAACAAACATTAGGTTTATAGCCATACCATAATTCAAAGGGTGTCTAATTAGTACCTTTCTTCATTTGAACTCTATTCAAGATGTGAACTCCAGTACTGATAGCTTCCTTCTAGTATTTTGTTGCAACATTCTTTTCAATCATCAAGGTCCTTGCACAATCCATAATAGATCTATTTCTTCTTTCTAATATTGCATTTTTTTGTGGTGTACCAGGGGTAGATACATGTCTCTTGATTCCTCTTTCATTACAGAATTCATTGAACTCATTAGAAATGAATTCACCTCCTCTATCAGATCTAAGGCACTTTAGTTTCTTTCATGTTTCCTTCTCAACTCAGGCAAGGTACTACTTAAACTTTTGAAAAGCTTCTGATTTTTGTTTGGAAACATAACAGTCATCATTCTAGAATGATCATCAACAAATATAATTAAATAATTTTCTCCAGTGTAACTTTTTGTTCCAATTGGTCCACATAGATCAGTAAGCACTAAATCCAAGAATTATTCAGTATTGTAATTCTTTCTCTTGAAATTAGTTTTGCCCATCTTCCCAATTTGACACTGTTTGCACATTGCCAATTTAGGTTTCTTCAAGATAGGGATACCTCTTACTCTTCTATTATTTCTTATGTTGACTAGGTTATCAAAATTCACATGAAACAAACTTTTATGCCATAACTAGATTTCTTCTAATTATGCAATAAAACATGAACTTTCAGTGAGATCAAGGTAGAATAGATTACCTTTTATTTTCTTTCCATTTCCAACTAGGTTTCCCTTACCATCCAGGAGCTTGGCCTTACCATTCAAGAATTCTAACTTGAAACTAATGTTATTTAGATGTGCCACACTCAATAGATTACACCTTAGTCCTTCAACCCAATAAGAATTATCACATTTGATTCCTTCAGTTAGAGAAATACAACCTTTACCTTTCACATAAAAAGGTTCATTATTCCCAAATCTGGCACTCCCATCATCATAGTGCTCAAGATTTTCAATTTTTTTTTATCACCAGTCATGTGGTGAGAACAACCACTATCAATTATCCAAGTGTCATTAACACGAGAGAAAAGTGAATTCTTTTCATTTTCTTCATTATTTGACTCATCCTTAATAGCAATATAAACCATTTCATCTACATCTTCATCTTCATCACTATCAAAATATTTTGCAATATAACAATATTTCTTACCTTTTTCCTTGTAGCTTTTGTGACTTTTGAAATCTTTCTTGTCTTTTTACTTGTTGAACTTTCTCTCATCTTTGTCTCTTTATTTGGACACTTAGCAGCAATGTGGCCAACCTCATCACATGAAAAGAAAAATAATGTTATTCTTCCTTTGTACTTTCCTTTTCCTTTGGCAGATCTCTTTGCAAGTAGTTCTTCAATTATTTCTAGATCTTCATCATCAAACTCATCATCACTATCATTGTCAATCTATTTTCCTTTTGATTTTCTATCCATCTTACCAAGGCTTTATTTAGCTTTAAATGCAGACTCAAAATTTCTAGGATTAAGAGAATAATTGTCAAAATTGTCCAACTCAAAATCCGATAGCCTTCCAACCAATGCATCTAGAGTTATATCATTAATACACCTTATCTCTTGAATAGCATAAACTCTAATTTCATAAATAGGAAGTAAATTTATCAATACCTTACTAACCATTGTTTTTTCTTCAATCTTTCCAACAACAGCTCTGATGGCACTAACACTTTTCTTGATTCTTTCACTATATTTTGTAATGTCTTCTCCTTCTTTCATGTTCATCTAATCAAACTAACCTTTGAGACTCTCTTCTTTGGATCTCTTTACATTGTCATCTCCTCCATGGATTTCATGCAGTTTCTTCCACATATCATAGACAGTAGGGCAGTCCTTGGCTTCCTAAAATTATGAATAACTGAGTGAAGAATCTATATCAATCATCATTATGTTATGATTATTTGTGTCCACCATCTGATCCATAGACATAGGTCTAGGTGGTTCCACATACTTTTGGTCCAATAATTTCAAACCAATATATCCAATAGTAGATTTTGGAATTAATGGGAAGTGTGTACTGAGAGGGGAGGGGTGAATCAGTACCTCTAAAACTTTCGTATCCTTTAATCAATTAACCTTTGTAATAAATTGCATATCCATTCAATCTGATCTATACTATCTTGATGTGATTTATATCAATTCATAAAATTAACATACATGTGAACATTCATAGAAATATTCATGAAAGTAATTGACACATAACACAAGATATGATATCGCAGAAAACTCCTGTTAGGAAGTAAAAATTGTGATGGGGATGGCACCCAAAAAATCTTCACTATCTACAAATTGGAAGGGGTCAGTTAAGGCTTACAATTTGGTCACTTCTAACAATCTACCCAATTAAGAGTATCTGTGGAGCCCTGTTAAAGTCTACTTAGTTAAGAGCTTTAGCAACACTATTAAGTGTGCACTCGGTTAAGAGATTTGTAGTTGGATTGTTAAATCCACCTTCCTTGAAAGGATTTTTACACTTTGCTCCCCTTGTTAGAATGATAGAAAATTACAAATTGACCTGTAAATGCAATCTTTTATTGTTGATATAGATCCATTTAAGCTTACATGAATGAGATTATCACCTAATATGATTGAGTAATACCTCTGATTCTCGGTAGCCTCTGTTCTTGGTTGTTGCTAACCAAATTCACCTTTTGTTGTTCTAGTTCTTGAAACTTTAAATCTAATTCATAGATGTGCTCATAGGCTTCATTAATTGTCTCCTATATATTCACATCCTTGTATAATGAATTATTGCATCATCTATTTATAAGATGGATTGACATCATCAAGTTTTGAGAAAAATAATGTTAACTCTAAGATCAGGTTTACAACTTGTACCTAGATCTCCTAGGCTATGTGTTTTAAATCAGTTAGACTAATTAAAGCACTTAAATTCATGTTTCTTGTCCCTAAATAAATTTATTTAAAATAAATCAATATCCTATAAATAGAATAAGCTTTCTTTATTTGACGTGGAAGTCAGATCCACTTTTTGTGGGTTGCAAGTGATTCTCGATTCCTGACGGTCGGTTATGTTTGATTGTCTTTTAGTTTTGTAGTGTCGGTTTCTCTTTAACTATATCATTGATTTTCAATTTATCTTGTATATCGGGTTCCTTTTTCGGGTTCCTCTTTATCTTTCTTCTTCAGTGTACACACAAATTTGTGTTGTCAGTTCTCTTTGTATCTGATTTTTGGTTTGATCTTTGTTCTATCTTTCAATGTATGGTTACCGAAAGTGTTGTTTGCATACTAATGGAAAATTAATGTCATCAATCTCCCCCTTTGACATTAGTATCAAAAACTGATATGTGCAAAATACTAACAAAATGTTAAGTATATACACCTTATATAATCCTTAGTCATTTAATGATTCCCCCTATATATATGTTGGTATATCTATACATATGATATCTTTCCTTCTATAAATACATGTACATATCATTTTCCATCTATATATATCATTTTCCCTTATGAATATACATATACATATCATTTTCATTTGTTTTCCATTTTCCCATATGAATGAATGAATGAATACATATCATTTTCCCCCTTTTTTGATATTAAGGGAAAAGGTCTATACCTTAGAGCTTATCAAAAATGTGGGAGTGAAAAGACTTCATGTCTTCCATCATTTTCTCTCATTTTTATTTTAAGTTCTCCAAAGCCATGTGCTCAAGTGTGATCTTTGAGTGCATGTCTTAGATTTTGTCTACTACAGACATCTCAAGAGTTGTTATAAGTTGTCGTGCTGAACTGTTGTGTTTTTGGAGTAGTGTAAGGTTCGGTAGAAGTTGAGATTGGAGCTTGGTGACTTCTTCCCTAAAGTGTGTCTCTGCTTTCCACAGTTCCTATCTTAACCGTTTTATCTCTATGATCTTCTCATAATTCAATTGAATTGCATTGTCTCCATCAGTGGTTAAGCTATTAGCACTATTAGCTAGATCTGTATCTAGCTTTGCTATATTGTCACTATTCTCTTTAGTGAACTTTTCTACTGTGCTCATTTGTTGAATTAAGGTTATAGCTTCAGTTATAATTGGATCTATTTCACTAATGAATTCTGATAGCTTTACCTTATTGACTGCCACTTCTTGGTTGATGTTTTCTATGAGCTTCTTCTGGTACCTCTACTCTTCTCTCTCCTTAATTTCCTTCCCTACATCAAGATTTTGAGTTGGTATTGCTTCGGTGAGAGTGGCTAATTGATCAAGAATTGGCTTGGTTTGACCAATATCAACAATGGGTACAATCTGGTGCAAGATGTCCCTACTTTTTTCTAGTTCCATGGAGTCTCAGTGTTGTTTCTTCAGCTTCTCCAGTAATTCCTTCCTTTGGCATATTTCACCGTATTCTTGTAATGCTTCAAAATCAAGTGTAGTTGGGTCACATTTTGGTATTTCAATAAGTTCATCCAAGGTGACTTCCAACTTATTCTTATTTGATTTCTTCTTCTTCTTTTTTGAATCACTTGAGTGTAGCACCATTGCCAATCTCTTGGCTTTCTCAATTGTTCTTGATGAAGTGACCTGTTGTGCTTCTTTTTTTTTGCTGAGTGTCAGTTTCAGCTTGTCAGATGTCTTTAGACGTCTCCACATTCACCTTCACATTGTTGGTAGCACCTTTGTCAGTTTCCTTAGGAGTGCCATCTTTTGATTTATCTCCTTCATCAGTGTCCTTAGCTTCATCATTATTTATTTATGTATTCTTCTCTGTGGTGTCTGCATCTTGTTGTTTTGAATCTCCTCCAGTAACCTTATCAATATTGGTTATTGTTTGAGTGGCTCCAATGTCTTTTTGAACATCGGTGTTCTCTTTCTTTTCCTCTTCCCCTACATCGTTGAGAGTATCCTTTTCAGGTGACTTGTTTGATTCTTGCATAATATTGATAGCTTGTATCAATATTGGTATGTTTCCTAGAATGTTCACTTGTGCAGTATCAACTATTGTGTCATGCTCATTAGTTGTGTCCTTTACAATAGTGACATCTTCATCTTTATTAACTTCCTCTATTGGGTCATCAATAATGTCAACGATATTAGTATCTACAATGTTGTCATTTGTGGTGTCTGGCCATGATTCATCTACAACATCTACATTCTTGATTCCGGTTGTGTCATCTTCTTCCTTATATAACTCAACAGATGTGTCATCTTCTGTATCTTTTATTAAGACATGTTCTTGAGTTGCCTTTTCAACATCTTTCTCAGGGATTTCTTCCTTAGTAGGTCTGTTTAGAATCTTACACCATTTCTTATGGCTATCCTGTTCAAGCTCTTTAAGCTTTCCTTCAAGAAATTTATATGCTCTCAACTTTGGTGAGAACTACTTTTTGTATTTCTCCATCATTTCATCTATTTCTACCTTCTTGGATTTAGGAGGAATGAGAGTAACAAGTACTTTTTATCTTATTTCCATTTCATTATTCAAAGCAAATTTCCATCTAGAGTATATTGTTTCTAAGAGTTCCCTCAGTATATTATTGCCTTCAAACTAAATCGGTACATATTTAAATTTGTACATTTTTGCTATGATGGAGTCTTCAACTTTGTTCTGATCTTTTGGATCTATTTTCAGCCATCTTTTAATCTTAGAATCTATAATAGATCCTGAGTTAGCAATACATTTACAAATGTCATCAATAGATTTTGTAGCTTTTACCTTGACATTTTCTTCCTCTATATCTTCATCTTGCTCGGTGTCTCCAATATCCTCTCGGGTTCTGATGAGCTTCCTTCCTCTCTTTTTTTTCTCTTTTCAATGTGGCATCTTTCCTCTTGTATTTTCTAACCTTTCCTTTCTTCAAAGGTGAAGGATTTGAATCCTTAGATGTTTGGCTTCTTGTTCTAGAAGCAGTTGTGGTTCTTGGCTTCTTAGTTGGTGGAGGAGGTGATGAATCTAACTTTGTAGCATCAGAGTCATCCTTTTCTTTAGCTTCACCAATAGGTAGTTGTCCTTCAGTTTCTTCCTCCTTTTCAATTTCCTCTTCTTGCTCGGTTTCTTCCTCATCAGTTGCCGACAGTATTTTCTTGAGGTTCTTTACCATATTTTCCTTCTTTTTAACAATTTTCTTAACAACTAGGAAAAATTTTATTCTTGTTTTGGCCTCCTCATATGTTCCAAACTTGGGTTATTTCTTATCTAGTGGTTCATTAATCAAGGCATCAATTGCCTTAGATGCAAGATCAATGTTTATCTCATACTCCAATGGTTGTAACCATATTGTCCTCAGTACAACAGGTTTGATATAAGTATGGTCTGTATCAACCATGAAACATATTTCATCTTTATACTTCTCAATGAGTTTTTTGAGGATCCTTACCATCTTTTGCATTCAGTCTTTGAATACATTAAAGTATTCATCCATGACTATTTCAAAATTTTCTCCCAGTGAGGCTATATGTTCACTGATCTATATGGTGGCCGATTTTGTGCTATCCTATTTAACATCTCCTACCGATGGGAATGTTTCTTGAAAGTATAAGAAAATACACATTATGAGTGAGCCAAACTTACATTTGTTTAACTTTGCATTCCTGGTAGTCTTTAAATTGTCTTTTAACTGATTCAGTAGTAGTTTGGATAGATCCAACTATGTTCCTTTCTTCACAATCTTATACATTGTGTCTACTGCACCAGATGCAATGTTGTTCAATCTGCTGGCTTGGAAGAATTTGTAGCCTAGAACACATGCACTGAACTTTGTCTCATCATCGATTATGGTGGAAAATTTCAATCCTCTACCATCCCATTTGGCTCCTATCATCTTCTTGGTCTCGGCCTTGGGTGGATGCTTTAGTGCTTTTACTTTCTTAGTTATAGTTTAACTGGTGACCACATGGATAACATCTCGGGTTATCATCTTCTGTTCATCCAACCAAATCTTATTATTGTGCATTTGACTTAGTACTAACCGAATCCACTCAATTTTGAAGACCTTCGAGAACATTAGGGCATTAGTGAGCCCTTTTTCTTCTATATGCTTATGTTCATCTTTCAGTGCTCCATCTTTGTTGCATAGCTTCTTATAATCTTCTTCAACCTTTAAATATCCTATCTCTACAATCTTGTAGTATATAAAAGATCAAACGTATTCCATGAGAAAAACCCTAGCTGGTATTTGTGAGAATGCTCCAGCATCGTCAGGTTGTGAGGAAACCTCAAGATGAATCTTGTAGTTTGGTTCTTCACATGTCAAATTCTTAATGAGCTTTAACTCATCCTTATTTGTGTTCTTTGATTTCATAGTTCTTGATGTCGAGGCCATTTTTTCAGATTTAGGGATTTTGTGAAATGCGTGAAACTGAGTTGTCAGTTCTGTAGAACTTGTTGTTTATACTTGTAATGATTTCTGATCTGTGTGGAGCTCTCTATGTAAAGTTGTGGTTGTTTTTTGGATTAATGGGAAGTAGTACTGAGAGGGGAGGGGTGAATCAGAACCTCTAAAACTTTTAACTCTTTTCACTTTTCATCATTATTAAACAATCTTTATTGTATTACTGACCATTACTGATGTTCTTCTTATACATGTAACATTAATTCATAATATTTAATTGTTTGCAACACTCATAGAAGAATTCATGAAAATAATAAACACATAACACAATAGATGATATCAAAGAAAACTCTTGTTAGGAAGTAAAAACTGTGGTGGGGATGGCACCCACAAAACTTCACTATCTGCAGAATGGAAGGGAGCCAGTAAAGGCTTACAATTGGTCACTTCTGATGATCTACCCTAGGAGTATTAAAGTGGAGACCGGTTAAGATCTACTCTATTAAGATCTTTAGCAACACTGATTTAAGTGTACACTCGGTTAAGAGATTTACAATAGGACTGTTAGGTCCACCTTTCTTGAAAGGATTTCTTAAGTGTACTACACTTGTTAGAATGAGTACAATATGTTTGACCTGACTGTATGCAATCTATAATTTCTGATCACAGGTCCATTAAAGATCTCATAATATGAATATCACCTATAGTGTTTGATTAATACCTTTTCTCTACTCGTCGATAGCCTGTGTTCTATTCTTGAAACTAATTTGATCCTTTTCTATCCTTCTGCATGAATTCTCTTGGCTGATCCTTAGATGCTCTTAGTGGCTACAATCATCATCGAACAACAACATGTTCATAATAGATTGAGCATCTATTTATAGAAGTATTTGACCTATTCTAGAATCACACATTACAAAGTTAACTCTAGATCCAAGGTATATAACTTGACCTTGATCCTTTAGTTTGCTTGTTTTAAAATAGTTGAACTAATTAAAACAATAATAATTACATTGCTTCCTCCGCACATAATGGATTTAAAACAAATCAAGAAGCTAAATATACAACTTCAGTGTTTTATCTGATGTAGAAAGTCAGATCCACTTTTTGCGGGATGTAACTGACTGTCAGTTCTTGGTTGTTGAACTAAAATTCTATAAGTGTTCCTTTGTTGAACTGATCATCAGGTTCCCTTTATCTATCAGTTTCCTCTCTTTGTTGTTTCATCAAGTTGCATTGTTGTTACTCATTGGGTTCCTTTATCCTTTTTGTCATCGAGTAACACTAAATAGTGTTTGTTGGGATGCTTTGTACTTGGCAGTATCAGGTTTCCTTGGCGTTAGGTAGTGTTGTTCCCTGTTTGTTGGTGTAGTGTAAACCGATGGTGTAGATCATGTTTTTCCTTGTATATATTAATGGAAAAATATAATTCCTTCAGTTGCTCTGTGATCCTTTTTCTCTCTGCTTGAAAATTTCTCTTCATCGCTCTACTCTGGTCATGGTGAATAATGAGACTAAACAATTGCCTTTTTATAGCCATTTTGACCTAAAAGTGTGTCATTAATTCTTACCAACTCCTCAGTGTGTGAAGACGGAGTTCATCGGTTAAGACTCCAAACTTTCCTTTGGTGACAACATGTCATTTCGGTTAGTCATTAATCCTCTTGCCTTTACCGATGGGTTTAGGTATTGTAAACCACTTGTTCACTTTTCTTGGTTACCAACAAGGCTCAATTCATACTAGCATCTTTTCTTTTAATTGATTCTTCTTAGTAAGTTTAGGTAGTCTTAGTTTTGAGTGTGTACCAATGAATTTTGGTATATATGCCCAATAGCATAGTTATCACAGATTTTAACAAGTAATACCATGATGCATCTTTTTTATGCTAATTTTTTATTTAATCAATATATTATGGAACTGATGTAAAATAATAACTTGGTTAATGCAGTTCCATACTTACTTGTTCCACTTAGGTGGGGGTGGTGATGTCACTGGATCCATTAGATGGGGTGTCACCATTTGCATTTCTTAGTCCAACTTCATCATTGTGTGAATATTTTCTCCACATTTTGTCTCTTTCCCTCTAGATGTATTCAATAGTGTTTCCATTGGGATATATGTTGGTTTCTTTCATTTGGTCTTTGCAGTCTTTCTTGAGATGACCAACTTTATGACAATGTAAGCATGTCATTCCAGGGTTATTCTAGCCTCTATACTTTCTATTCCACTATCTTATATAGTTTGCAGCAATGTGACCATACCTACCACATGTTGTACAATTTTTCCAGGTGTTGTAATCCCATACATACTGGTCACCAAGTCTCTTCACTTGATAGGGAGTTTCTTGACCTTTAGGCTTCCATGCTTGCCTTCTCTTTTTCCGACATTCAAGAGTTGTGTTCCCATTCATTTTGCAAGTAGGACACTATTTGTCCATGTAGGTTTCCTTTTTTGGTTGTTTCATCTTAGACTTACATTCATATGCTTTATGTCCTTTCTTGTTACATTTATAATAGAATCCTATGAATGAAGATGTAGATTTAGGAATACCTTTCATTTTCCCTCTGCATACATTTGATGTATGGCCTTTCTTTCCATGGTGATTGCATGTAAGCTTTCTTGGTATTGAATTTTTGTAGACATTCTTTGGATTAGTTTGATTTGATGATTCTCCATTCTTGGTAAAACCTAGACCGATATTGTTGTTGACTCTTCATTGTCCTTCAAGAAAATCATCCATTCTTTTATTGCTTTCTTCAGCTTTCTTGATAAATTTATTATGTTGTTTCTGAATTCTTATTTCATGTTTCAACTTTTCATTCTCATCCCTTAGCTCACCGATAGCTTCTATTCTTTCAATGAGTTCAACATTTATTTTGTTTGCCTCTTGACTCATAAGAATAATCTGATTTGTAATCTCATGGTGATGCTCTGTAAGTCTTTGTATTTCAGACTCTCTTTCTTGTATCTTTTCTGTAATCTTTCTTCTATCATCAATAGCTAGTGTTCTTTCTTGCTCAGCTTGTCTAGCATTGTTCATGACATCAATCATCCTTACCATCTTTGTCTCTTGACCAATTTGTAGAGATTTGAATTGTCCAGCCAGGTGTAGATTGGTTTTAGTTAGGCTTGTGATGCTTTCTTCTGATGTATCTAATGCTTTGCTTTTAGTTGATCCTGAAGACTCAAAGAAATCTAGTATCTCTTCCTCATGATAATCTGTCTCATTATAGTGATATTCCATAATATTTCTTTCATCTAACAGTTGTCTCATGTTGATTCTAGCTTCTTTATACTGTTCATAGAACATCTAAATTTCTAACTTCTTATTCTCAATATTCTTATCAAGTCTGTACTTCTCCATTGTATGATCTTTTCTCTTAAGCCTTTAAGCTTTCCAAGAAGAGACTTAGCTCTGATACCAATTGTTGGAATTAATGGGAAGTGTGTATAGAGAGGGGAGGGGTGAATCAGTACCTCTAAAACTTTTGTATCCTTTAATCAATTAACCTTTGTAATCAATTGTATATCCATTCAATCTGATCTATACTATCTTGATGTGAGTTATATCAATTCATAACATTAACATGCATGTGAACATTCATAGAAACATTCATAAAAGTAACTGACACATAACACAAGATATGATATCATAGAAAACTCCTATTAGGAAGTAAAAACTGCGGTGGCAATGGCGCCCACAAAATATTCACTATCTATAGATTGGAAGGGGCCAGTTAAGGCTTACAATTTGATCACTTCTGATGATCTACCTGGTTAAGAGTATCTATGGAGACTTGTTAATTTCTACTTGGTTAAGAGCTTTAGCAACACTATTAAGTGTGCACTCGGTTAAGAGATTTGTAGCTAGACTGTTAAATCCACCTTCCTTGAAAGGATTTTTACACTTTTCTCCAGTTGTTAGAATGATAGAAAATTACAAATTGACCTGGTAAATGCAATCTCCTATTGTTGATATAGATCCATTTAATTTTACATGAATAAGATTATCACCTAATGTGATTAAGTAATACCTTTGATTCTTGGTAGCCTCTGTTCTTGGTTCTTGCTAACCAAATTCATCTTTTGTTTTTCTGGTTCTTGAAACTTTCAATATGATCCATAGATGTTCTCATAGGCTTCATTCATCCTCTCCTCTATATCCACATCCTTTTATAATGAATTATTGCATCATCTATTTGTAAGATGGATTGACATCATCAAGTTTTGAGAAAAATAATGTTCACTCTAAGATCAGGTTTACAGGTTGTACCTAGATCTCCTAGTCTATCTGTTTTAAATTAGTTAGACTGGTTAAAGCACTTACATTCTTGTTTCTTGTCCCTAAAGAAATGGATTTAAAATAAATCAATATACAATAAATAGAATAAGCTTTCTTTATCTAACGTGCAAGTAAGATCCACTTTTTGTAGGTTGTAACTAATTCTCAGTTCCTGACGGTCGGTTATGCTTGACTATCTTTTGGTTTTGTTCTATTGGTTTCTCTTTAACTATCTCATCGGTTTGCACTTTATCTTGCACATTGGATTCCTCTATTGGGTTCCTCTTTCTCTTTCTACTTCGATGTACACACAAAGTTGTGTTGTCGGTTCTCTTTGTATCTGATTTTTGGTTTGCTCTTTGTTCTATATTTCGGTGTATGCTTACCGAAAGTGTTTTTTGCATACTAATGGAAAATTAATGTCATCAGTAGATAGATGTAGCCTCATCAACTCTTTCCATGCAGGAAAGTTGTCTTTGTTAAGCTTGGGGATCTCCATTCTATAAGACATCTTTAATCTTTAGCTTAGGCCTTGAAACCTTCCCTGAAAGCACCAAATGCTCTCATACCAATTGTTGGAATTGATTTGAGTAACTAAGAGGGGAGGGGTGAATCAATTACCAAAAAAACAAATTCAAGTCCCTTTGATGTCTTAATAAAACTTATCACTTTGCTCAATTATTAAAAGATATTTTGTTGTTACTCGGTTAACAAAGAAATCTTTAGATATTAAATGTGATTAACCTTTAATGATTAAGCACAAAAACATAAATCATAAAGAAAATAACATGTACACAGATGATACCAAGATTTAACGTAGAAACCTGATTTGGGAAAACCACCAATTGTAACTAGTTACTATTTTTCACTCTTTTGAAGTGAGCCATGTTAGGAGCCAGCTCTGTTAAAGGTTACAAAACACACTGTTAGGTGTGGCTCTATTAGAGGATTTAATCACCCTGTTAGGAGTGGCCTTGTTAGAGGTCTTCAAACACTTCAATGTAGAAATTCCACCTTGTGAGAGGATTTATGAAAGACTGTTAAGTCTACTCTGTTAAGAGATTTGGATCACTGCTACAATTGTTAGAGAGTAACAATAAGTTAACCTGATAGAAGAGTTGACCTGATTGAAGAAGCAACTGACTATGCAAATTTAGATCTCTGTTCTAGTTTTAACTAGATCCTCACTGATCAAATAATATTTTGTAGCTCAGTCTGGATATTCTATCCTTAATCAGAATTCCTTCTTTCTTTGCTTTCACTCTTCATATCAAAAACTCTACCTCATATTCAATACAAACTTGACCTTGTCTATATATGATAAGCCTTGTCATGTCAGCTTGAATACCCTTCCAAATAAACAACAAAACTTAAATATTTCAGGTGTAATTAACCAATTAAACATAAAGTGTAAATTGTTGTCAGTCGGCTGACACTAAATGCATAACTCAGTTAACACTATAATCCTTGGATGCCCGATTGTTACTTAGCTAAAACTAAACTTATTGTATGGCCCGAGTGAACTCGGTTAATACTGCAAATCACTTGGCTAATACTGGAGTTTTCTTCAATGCCTGAGAGATCTTGGCATACACTGACTATGCTCGGTTAGGTTTAGACATTTGTGTATACATTTGTGTAACATTAATGATAATACACAATTGAATAATTATCTTTGATAGAGGGATCCTTGCAAAACCCTTTGATTATTGATCTGGTTCGTGCATCTAGAATTTTTTCTTTGGTTGTGGGTTCCATGTCGAAACCCTTGATGCTTATGCCAGTGATCTTTGAATGTATTTTCTCCATTGTGGTAGTTTTTCTTGCAGCTATTGTTCTTGGTTTGGGGAGCCTGTTAAAACCCCATGATTGGTTAGGGTTGGGTTGGGGTCTCCCTCAAAACCCCATGATCTTCTTTCTTGGGAGGATAGTTCTTTAATGTGAGGCTTTGACCTTATGGTCTAAGGTCTTGACAACTTGTTCTTTACTGAACTTTTTTTCTTGTTGTTGTATGTTTGATGGTTCTAGGATACTAGTTTTCAAGGAATATTTTTCAAAATGTAGTGATTCATCTTAGTGGAGTTTCAGATCCCCCTCAAAATCTTATTGTATAGGGTTTCAGGGCCCCTTCAAAATTGTTTTTTACCTTAAGTCAAAACAAGAGAATACTATGTACGGGCTAACTACTAATTAATCCTTAAATATTATGGATCATGAGATAGGTACAACTCAACCTCACCACAACAAAAAATCTCAAAAGGAAATCAACACAATAGGGAGATACTACATAGTGGTTAACTATCCATTGACCATCAACCTGCATGGAGCAAGAGATTATAGCACAGTAACAAAAAATATACACAAAAGTAAAGATATTCTTGATTTAATCATTTTTTCCCTACAAGAAACAACATGAGCCTGAACAACAACAAACTTGTAAAATTCACAATAGCTAGGATCAGTTCCTTGTCCCATTGGGCAACAGATTCATCAAAAGTATTACTATCCTATAACAAAGTTTCATCTATAGCATATGATCTAATAATATTGCCTTACAATATTCTTTAGCAACAATCCTAACCTATCCTACTTATCAAAATCCTTGCACAAGCCCAGCAAATCTGCAACTTCTATCAATCATTTAACTGGCCCCTTAGATCAAATCATGAGATAGAATCACAAATATCACAACAAGACACTGAATGAGAATAACTCTTTGTTTTATTCCATTTAAAACTTGACTAATTTTGCACAGTGGAGTGATATGAATCAAAAATATATTTCAACATAACCCTTGCTATCTCTTTGATTACAATATCAATACAACCTGGAGATTAAAAACCAGCAAAAGACTTATACAAATTCATCAATATTTCTCTATGAAAAGAAATTACAATGCTACTCATTCTCAACTAATCTTACTACTGGAACATATCATGAATGAAAACCCTACTGGAAACACCAAAATATAACAGAACCCTTCGTAAATGATCTTGAAAATATTTTCATAGAAAAAGGATTGCAGCAAGTTATGGATCACTTTAGGGAAAAAACAAACTTACTTCTCAACAGCTAAAATTTGGGAAGATCACCACCAACAAATAAATTGAAGAGAGCTAATAGAAAGAAGACTAGAGATGTAACATATGTGTAGTAATAGAGAAAAACAAGATTTGGTATGCAATTGATTCCTCCTTCCCATGTACCACATTCAGTCTATCAACTCAACATCAATGTTATCTGATCTACATTCAATTCCATCTCTTATATGATCCTGGTTGCCTTGAAAATATTTGAAATTTATGAGGCATATGTTCCTTTCTACCAAATGAGACACCACCCTAAAATATTTCCAAAAGATTTGATCCTATCAACATGTCTCAGCCACATTAATGTTGACTTAGAAACTAACCTGATTCATCTAAATTTTTGAAAATAGACCTTGCACCATCATGGCAATTAGATCCTTTGGAAATGAGTCGACAGCCACATTTATCTATTGACAAAGCCATACCCAATCCAACATTTATTCTGCATGCAGGCAATAAGCAACATATCCATTTATCTCTTTTAACCTGATTTGAATCTTGACCGTTTATCCTTACCCATGCTAGTAACAACCAATTTTCAAAATCATTCAAAATGATACTGTTCATGATGTGGTATATGGGCCCATAACTCAGCCAATAGAATATCAAAATTTGTAGCTCATTAGCACCTAGCCCCATCCCTTGTAGCCTACGATGAACAGGGAATGTGGAAACACCTCACTTCTTCTTTGGAAAATTCATGGAAAAAATACTTGGAAACATGGCGTGTAGTCACTAGTACTCAGCCAAAATGATGGTTCCCCATAACAACTCACAACCTAGAGATAACCCACTAGCAGTTCAGTCACTAATTCTCTAGCTAAAAATGTTAAGTCCTTTAACTGTCATGAGTTAGAGACAACCCCTTTGCTTTGTAACATGGAAACACCCTATGAACCCTATCCATCGAGAAAAACTAGCCATCAAACAAGATTTAACTCATAAGCTAAGGCCCCAAATTATTCGAGAACAAGATCAACCTCTAGACACATGGAAACATCTCACCAATTCTCTGACCTTGAAAGAATATTCCATTTCATCTCGTGAGCTCACGACCATCATTCATCTCCTAACCATGGCCTATGCATGTGGCAGCATCTCGCTAATTCTCTAACATCATCACTGACTACCACAAACCCCAGCAACCTCACAACCACACCACTCACTAGCTTGTGACCTTTTCTCTTAAGCACCTGCACAACCCACAACCTAGTGCCTAACCATTGTCTCAATCTCTCCAACACTTCATGTTATCTCCCTTGACCGCCACGAGCTGGTGACAAACCACCACTAGCCAATTCTCTGATAATTCATTCTATGAGCCTTAACTATTAGAATCTCACAACCACTTACTTTCCAACTCATACTCCTAACCACCAATCATCACACAGATCACTAACCTCATGACCAACCACACTCTCTTATTTGTCGGTTTATTTTATAACCACTTGCTTACCTTTTAAGTTCACAAAATCATGCCACGTGGAGGCCCACTCATTGGCCCACATGTTTACATCTTCCATGTCACACACTTTGGTTTTTAGGAAAGTCACCATCAAGTCACCTCGGGCCCACAAAATATTCCACACTATCATCAAACTATCCGCTAGTGTGCATGAGACTCTGGCCAAAAGGTGCCTGCCTTTTTGGATCCTCTTATGTATGTGCCAACATATAAAAACATCAATTAATTCCTTGACATGACCAATGTGGGATATATCTAACTTATATACCAATGATGCAAGTTGCATACCCTCTCAAGGGTTTACTAAATCTTTCAAATGTGCCTAGTGTTGGAATTAATGGGAAGTAGTACTGAGAGCGGAGGGGTGAATCAGTACCTCTAAAACTTTTAGCACCTTACATAGTTCATCATTACTAATCATTCAATTCTAATTTACCAACCATTACTATTATTCTTTCTTATGTATCTATTGTTTTTTCACAATATTTAATAGTTTTCAATCATTCATAGAAACATTCATGAAATTGACAAACACATAACACAAGATATGGTATCACAGAAAACTCTTGTTAGGAAGTAAAAACTATGGTGGGGATGGCACCCACAAAACTTCACTATCTACAGAATGGAAGGGAGTCGGTTAGGGCTTACAATTTGATCACTTCTGATGATCTACCCTATTAAGAGTATTAAGGTGGAGACCTATTAAGATCTACTCTGTTAAGAGCTTTAGCAACACTGATTTAAGTGTGCACTCAGTTATGAGATTCACAATAGGACGGTTAAGCCCACCTTTCTTGAAAGGATTTCATTAGTGTACTACACTTGTTAGAATGAGTACAAATGTTGACCTGACTATATGCAATCTACTATTGCTTATTTACAGATCCATTAAAGATTTTTCCATAATAATATTACCTTAAGTGATTGATGAATACCTTTTCTCTACTTGTCGATAGCCTCTATTCTGTTCTTGAAAATTGATTAGATTATGTTTGTGTTCTTCTGCATGAATTCTCTATCTGGTCTTTAGTTTCTCTTTGTGGCTATTTTCTTCATTGAACAACAACTATTCTCAATGGATTGGGCACCTATTTATAAAAGTATTTGACCTATCTTGGAATTCACATTTTACAATGTTAACTCTCAGATCCAAGGTTTACAACTTGACCTTGATCTTTAGTTTGCATGTTTTAAAATAGTAAAACTAATTAAAAATATAACAATTACATTGCTTCCTCTGTACATAATGGATTTAAAAGCAAATCAAGAAGTTATCAAATACAACTTCAGTGATTTATCTTACGTGGAAAGTCAGATCCAATTTTTGCTGAATGTAACTAACTGTCAGTTCTTGGTCATCTGTATGAAATTTTAGTCTGTCAGCATTCCTTGACTGAAATGTTCGTCAGGTTCCTTGTATCTATCGATAGCCTCTCTTTGATGTATTGTCGGGTAGCACTATTATTACTCATCGGGTATCTTTTACCTTTTTGTCATCGGGTAACACTTAACAGTGTTTATCGGGTAACCTTGGCGTTGGATAGTGTTGTGCCCTTTTTGTCAGTGTAGAGTAAACTGATGGTGTAGATCATTTTTACCTCCAGGAATACTAATGGAAAAATATAACTCCTTCAATCTCCCCCTTTGACATTAGTATCAAAAACTGATATGTGCATAATACTGAAATTATTACACCATGTTTATATCTTTGTCATAATACTACTCCCCCTTACTGTGTGCATCAATATAGTGTATGAATATGTACATGTATACTATTTGATTTATTTATGTACATTATTTCCCCCTATTGTTTACTATACATATAATTTCCTCCTTTTAACTGAGGTGATGTACATCAAATTCCCCCTTTCTTTGATACTGATGGTAAAAACATACAACTTATAATATGCCAAAATTGTGACAAAAATGTGTAACTTACAATGTGTCAAATACATTAGAATGGGTAATTTTGATATCTTCCATTAGTTTCTCCCAGTGTTCCTTCAACTATTCTAGTGCCATGTGTTGCAGCTCTATTCTTGCGTGTATATCATAAATGTTGTCTAGGACAGACATTTCAGGGGTGGTAATTAGAGCATTTGTCTGTGTCATATTTTGTTGCAGGAGTGTAAATTTTGGTAAGAGATTAAATTTGAGCTTATTGACATCATCTCTGTACTTCATATCTGCAAACTAAATGTCCTGTCTCTGTTTCCTAGCCTGTATGATTTGTTGATTGTGCAATTTAAGTGCTTCGTCTGTGTTGGCTAGATTTTGTGCACTGGACTGAAGGTCAACATCTATTTTTTCTATCTTGTCGGTATACTCCTTAATGAGGTTATCTAATGTGCACAATTTCTTGATTAAGGTAACAGCTTCTGATAAAATTGGGTCAATTGTACTTACCAATTCAGATAGCTTGACCTTTTTCAGTGTCACTTCCTCGCTTATTTTCTCTGCGAGCTTGAATTCATACTTTTGTTCAAGTCTCTCTTCCATAGTCTTCTCATCATCAGTATTCTGAGATGTTATTGCATCTGAGTATGACCATTTGATAAATAATTGGAGTGTTTTGATTAATATCTATGTCTGGTACAATTTGTTGAAGTATATTTCTTTCTACTTCCAGTACCTTGGCCTCTTTTTCCACTCTCTTCAGCTTGTTTTGAATGGCTTTTCTTTCACAGAGCTTTCCATATTTTTTCAATGTTGTTGGATCCAATTTCCTTGGATCACAGATGGGAATCTCAATGATTTCATCCAGAGTTACTAGATTTTTATTCTTTCCTTTCTTCTTCTTTGAGATTTGAGGGGATGCAGATGTATGAACTACTATAGCTAGTTCATTTTTTCACTCTAAATTGCTTGGGGATGGTTTTGTTGATGATGCATCTTGTGTTTTCTGCTCGGTTTTCACCTTTTGATTATGTGAAGATGTCTCTTCATTAACCTTAGGTGTTTTTGTAGAATGTGATCCTGATTTCTTTGCTATCTCATCCTTCTTTCCTTCGTCATCTTTTTCTGAAGGTTTGTCCCCTGTTTCTTTTTTATTTTCTTCCTTATTCTGATCAGTAGATTTATTTTTCTGATCAGTGGTTGCAGCTTGCTCTGCAGTTGTATCTATTGTTCTTTTGGTTTATTCATCACCCTTATCTCTAGGTGTACTTGTTTCCTTTTCATTTGATCCCTCATTGCCCTCTAGTAATTTTATTTCCTTCATTAGGAAAGGCATGTTACTTTGAGTTGTGACTTGGGCTTTGTCAGTATTGGTGTGCTGCTCGTCGGTTAGTGCCTTGTCAGCAGTGACATCCTCATCTTTTTGTATAGCTTCTGCAGGGTCTTGCACTTTTGAGTGCATGATTGAAGTGTCCTGCACTTGTTCATTAGCAATGTCAATTATCTTACCATCTTATGTATTTAGTACTTGATGGCTTTGTTGATCCTTAAGTGTGATAAATATTACATCATCTTTCTTCTTTGGATCATTGTCTGAATCATAGTGAGTGATATCTTGGATATTGTCATCCATGCTTGTATATAAGTTAATAGGCTCGTCATCACTTTCTTGATTGTACAGAGCAATATGCTAAGGACTTGCATTATCTGTCTCCTCCTCTCTATGAGGTGTGTTTGTGAGAATTAATTGCTTCTCAACACTTGTTGACTCTGTCGGTAGATCTAGGAGATGTCTCCATTTGGTTTCTATCATTGAATCCAGTTCTATAAACTTGTTCTCTAGTACTTTGTAAGCCCTTATTTTGGCTACAAATTTACTTGAGTGTTTCTTTAGTACTTCTTGTATTTCTTCAACTTTGGATTTAGGAGGCATCAGTCTCACAATAACTCTTTCTCTTGCATCTCTTTCTATTTTCAAGGCATATGACCATTGTTGGTATACCCTTTTACCTAGCTCTTCAGGTATTTGATTTACAAATTCAGCAAGGGCATACTTGTTCTTAATCATTGATTCTATGAATGCCTCTTATATTTTATTTTGATCCTCTAGATTCAGTGTATCCCATTGTCTGATCTTTTTATCAGTCATTGTACCATGAGTAGCAATTGATTCAGCAGCTTCATCTACCGTTTGATTTCTGAAGTTTTTCTTTACTACATATGGTTCATCATCTTTGGTGTCATCCAAGTCAGCCTTTGTCCTAACAAACCTTTTTCTTTTCTTTGTTGGTGTGGTTTTGACAGGTTGTTGTTTTGTTCTTTTTGCTGGTTTTTTCCTCATATAGGTCCTTACTTGACCTTTCTTTATTGGTCTTATATCGGTAGCAGTAGTTTGACTTTGTGTTCTTTGCTTCTTTGCAGGAGGTGGAGATGGAGGTGTATAAAATTTAGTAGCCTCTGCATCTGATTTCTTTTCTTCTAGTTCTTCACCAATGGTGCCCTGTTCATCAGTTTCCTCTTATTGATCCTACTCTTCTTCTGAGACTGATAGAATCTTCTTGAGATTCTTAACCATTTTATCTTTCTTGTTTATAGTCTTCTTGACTTCTAGGCCATGTTTAATCTTAGATTTGGCCTCCTCATATGTTCTAAACCTTGGTTGTTTCTTATCAATGGGCTCATTGATTAGTTCCTCAATTGCACTTGTAGTTAGATCAATATTGATCTCATAGTCTAATGGTGCTAACCAAGTTGTTGTTGGTATAATTAGTTTGATATGAATGTAGTATGTTTCTACCATGAAACATATCTCATCTTTGTGTTTTTCAACTAGTTGTTCAAGAATCCTAGTTCTTTCCATCATCTTTTCCTTGAACTCAAGGAAATATACAGACATGACAGACTCAAAGTTGTCTCCTAGTGACTTAATTAGTTCTCTAATCTATTGGGTTACCGGTTTGGTAGAGTCCCATACAACTTTTCCTACTGAACAAAAGTATTCTTGAAAATAGAAAAATGTAGACATGATAAGCAATTCAAACTTACATGTGTTTCTCTTTGCAGACCTGATTTTGATCACATTTTCATCAAGTTGTTTCAATACGATCTCACACAGATCCATCTGAATTATTTTTGTTACAATCTTGTAAGTTGTGCTTACTGTTGTTGTAGAAATGTTGTTCATTCTACTAGCCTGAACAATTTTATACCCAATAACACATGCACCAAATTTTAACTCTTCGTCGGTGATTTTGTTTACTTTGAGACCTCTATTGTCTCCTTCTGCATTGATTTGTTTTGTAACTTCTTTCATGGATGGATGTTTGTGTGCCCTAGGCTTGTCAATTATTGGATAACCAGTGATAGCATGAAGAACATCCTTTTATATTTTCTTGGGTTGGTTTATCCATAGTTTGTTTTCATGTATCCTGCTCAAGACTAACCTAATCCATTTTGTCTTGAATTCCCTCAGGAAATGTAGGGCTTTGGTTAACCCTTTGAACTCCAAGTGTTTCTGTTCTTCTTTTATTTTTCCTTCGGCATTACATATCTTCTTAAAAGCTTCATCCATTTCTAGATCACCTATCTCTTCGATCTTGCAGTGAATATAAGACCTAATGTCTTCTATGAGCAAAACCCTAGGCAGAATTTTTGAAAATGCGGCGGCTTCATCAGGTTTTGATGCAATTTTTGGATAGATTTTGTACTTAGGTTCTACACATGTGCTATTCTTGATTAGTTTCACCACATTATTCTTTTCATTCTTCAACTTAGCAGTTCTCGATGTGGTTGCCATTGTTTTTCAAGTACTTAGGGTTTTCTTGAAATTAGGGCTTTCTTGACAAAACAATGACAGAGATCTTTTGGTGCCTTTGGTACTTACTTCAATTTGCAATAGTGATGAGGAATTTATTCTCTGTATGTTGAATAGATCTTTAGAAACTTCTTCTTTCTACTCTTTAATCACTTTGATATTGCTCTACTTTCTCTTCAAATCGTGGGTGAAAAATGAAGTTGTCTCGTCGACTATTTATAGACTTTTTAACCTAAGTCTTTGCAATAAATGCTCAACAACTTGTCAGGACATGAAGACAGGTTTCATCGGGAGGATGTTTCCAATCATCGTTAGTGAAGATATGATGCTTAGGGAAGTTTTTAACCACTTTGATTTTACCGACGGATATCGGTATTCTGTCACAACCACTTCTCAACTTTGCTTTCTTACAGATGGTCATCAGGTTACATTGGAAGTTTACCATATTTACTAGTGGACTGACAATTTTTGGTAAGCATAAACAACTCATTATTGTGTTCAACAATTATTTTTGGTAAGTGTTTACTGACAGTGTTGCATTCTTAGATTAGTAACAAGTAAATTAGTATGCATCTTTGGTTCATGTAGATTTTGACTATCTATCAATTTATATAATGGAACTGATGCAAAATATAACTTGGTATAGTGCAGTTCCATACTTACTTGTTCAGCTCAAGTGGGGTTGGTGGTGTCACTGGATACATTGGATGGGGTGTCCCCATTTACATTGCTTGGTCCAGCTTCATCATTGCTTGAATTTTTTATCCACATTTTGTCTCTCACCCTCCAGATATCTTCAATGGTGTTACCATTGGGATATGTGCTTGTTTCTATCAATCTATCTTTGTAATCTTTATTAAGGTGACCAACTTTATGACAGTGTAAGCATTCCATTCTGGGGTTTTACCAGCCTCTAGACCTTTTGGTCCATGCTCTCATGCAGTTTGCAGTAATGTGACCATATCTACCACATGTTGTATAGTTTGTCCAAGTGTTGTAATCCCATACATATTGGTTACTGATTCTCTTTGGTTGAAAAGGAACTTCTTTACCTTTTGCTTTCATGCTTGCCTTTTTTTTTTTCTAGCATTATTTAGATGTGTGCCCATTCATGTTGCATGTAGGACAATATTTTTCCATCTAGGTTTCCTTATTTGGTTTTTCTATCTCACTCTTGCATTCATAAGCCTTATGTCCTTTCTTGTTATATTTATAAAAAAATCCTATGAATGAAGGTGTAGGTGTAGATTTAGGAGTACCTTTCATTTTACCTCTACATGCATTTGATGTGTGCCCTTGATTTCCATAGTGCTTGCATTTTAGCTTCCTTGGTCTTTGATTTTCAAGACATTTTTTGGATTTGATGATTCTCCATTTTTGGTAAAGCCTATACCATTGTTGTTGTTGACTCTTTGTTGTCCCTCAAGAAAGTCATCCATTCTTTTATTTTTTTCTTCATCCTTTCTGATAATCTCATTATGTTGTTGAATTCTAACCTCATGCTTTAGCTTTTCATTTTCTTCTCTTAGTTCATCGATAATCTATATTCTCTCAATGAGTTCCACGTTTATTCTATTTGCTTCTTGACTCATAAGGATAATCTGATTTGTGAGATCATGGTGATGCTCAGCATGTCTTTGAATTTCCATTTCTTTTTCTTGTAGTTTCTCTAAAATCTTCCTTCTATCATCAATAGCAAGTGTTCTTTCTGTTTCAGCTTGTCTGGCAGAACTCATTACATCAATCATTCTTACCATCTGGGTCTCTTGACCGATTTGCAACATCTTTATTTCCTTTGTTAGATGTAGATTGATCTCCTTTAGATTTGTGATGTTCTCTTCTGATGTATCTAATGTATTACTTGCATTTGATCATGAAGATTTAAAGAAATCTAGAACCTCTTCTTCTTGATAGTCTATTTCATTGTTCTAGGTAGCCATACCTTTTATTTCATCCAGCAGCTCTCTCATCTTGATTCTTGCTTCCTTATACTGTTCATAGAACATCTACATCTCAAGCTTTTTTTTCTCAATATTCTTATCAAGTTTGTACTTCTCCATTGTATGATCTTTTCTCTTAAGCCTTTAAGATTTTCAAGAAGATACTCAGCTCTGATACCAATTGTTGGAATTAATGGGAAGTGGTACTGAGAGGGGAGGGGTGAATCAGTACCTCTAAAACTTTTAGCACCTTACATAATTCATCAATAGTAATCATTCAATTCTAATTTAACAACCATTAATGTTATTCTTTCTTATGTATCTATTGTTTGTTCACAATCTTTAATAGTTTTCAATAATTCATAGAAACATTCATGAAATTGACAAACACATAACACAAGCTATGGTATCACAAAAAACTCTTGTTAGGAAGTAAAAATTACGGTGGGGATGGCACCCACAAAACTTCACTATCTACAAAATGGAAGGGAGTCAGTTACACCTTGCAATTTGATCACTTCTGATGATCTACCATGTTAAGAGTATTAAGGTGGAGACCTATTAGGATCTACTTTATTAAGAGCTTTAGAAACACTTATTTAAGTGTGCACTCAGTTATGAGATTTACAATAGGATGGTTAAACCCACCTTTCTTGAAAGGATTTCATTAGTGTACTACACTTGTTAGAATGAGTACAAATGTTGACCTGGCTGTATGCAATCTACTATTGCTGATTTACAGATCCATTAAAGCTTTTTCCATAATAATATCACCTTAAGTGATTGATGAATACCTTTTCTCTGCTTGTCGGTAGCCTCTGTTCTGTTCTTGAAAACTGATTAGATTTTTTTTGTGTTCTTCTGCATGAATTCTTTGTCTGGTCTTTAATTTCTCTTCGTGGCTACTGTCTTCATTGAAAAACAACTATTCTCAATGGATTGAGCACCTATTTATAGAAGTATTTGACCTATCTTGGAATTCATGTTTTACAATGTTAACTCTCAGATCCAAGTTTTACAACTTGACCTTGATCTTTAGTTTGCATGTTTTAAAATAGTAAAACTAATTAAAAATATAACAATTACATTACTTCCTCCATACATAATGGATTAAAAGCAAATCAAGAAGTTATCAAATACAACTTCAGTGTTTTATCTGACGTGGAAAGTCAGATCCACTTTTTGCGGAATGTAACTAACTATCGGTTCTTGGTCGTCAGTTTGAACTTACAGTCTGTTGGTGTTCCTTAACTAAAATGTTCATCAAGTTCCCTATATCTGTCAGTAGCCTCTCTTTACTATACTGTCAGGTAGCACTATTGTTACTCATCAGGTATCTTTTACCTTTTCATCATCGGGTAACACTTAACAGTGTTTGTTGGGTAACCTAGGCATTGGATCATGTTGTGCCCTATCTTTCGGTGTAGAGTAAAATCGATGGTGCAGATCATGTTTTTCTCTAAGCATACTAATGGAAAAATATAATTCCTTCACCTAGATGATGATGCTGTGCCCATGAATTTTCAATATGGAAACCTCAAATTCCCTCAAAATTTGCAGGTGCGACCAGTGGCTCCAACTGGGGATGCATGCCTCTTGCATGTAGAGAAAGATCTCAAACTATTAGGGTTGAGTACACTGCACCAAGAAAACCAAAAAATAAAGCTTCCTGGACTAGAAAACTCAAAAAAAAGGGTAACTACCTTAACTAAGTACAAAAACTTACCCCACTGGCTATCAGAGTACACTTATTTTTTCCCCCCTTACTGTCATGAGTTGAAGAAATCAAACCATGGCACAAGGCCACCAACAAATTTTTTCCTCAACTTGCCTTTGTCATAAACAAATTTTTCATCTCCCAATACTGAAACCAAGCTGAGAATGTAAATTTCATCAACCTGATCAAATATGCTGACATTCTTCATTAGCTCATGGTACAAAACACTGTCAGCGCCTATGTCAAAATTTGGCACAATTTGAAAATACTAATAATCAAGTTGCATTTATTGGGTAAAAATAAATCATACCAAATGCAATATTCATCATTATCTAAAATCATGCCACATTCTGGAAAATTATCATTCCGCTTAAAAGAAAGGGACTCATACTCTGCCATATAGTTGGTATCGTCAAATTTACTATGATCACTAGTTTAAATCTCAATATCACAGCTCCCAAAGGAACTTACTTGTAAATTATACATATCATGCAAACCCCTTTCTAATATATGAGAGGGAGGGCACTCATACATAAACACTTTCGGTAACTACACATCCTCGATAAATGAGTCCTTATCCTCCAATCATTAACTGTAAATTTGTAAACCTAAAATAGATACACAATCTAACTTCTCATCCCAAAATGTACTCAGATTCATACCAACATTTTGAAGAAAAGGCTTATTCAAAGCTGCATACTTCATATATTCATGAATCAGCTTGGAAATTTGTTCACTTCTAAGTGAACCATTATTTTCATCTACACCCTCTGCTACATGCTGAGAAAAAGCATCACCTTCATGATCACAAGAAACATCATCCCTCATAGACTATGTTGGTGTTTTAAAAAAATTTACGCTTTATAAGCTACCAATATACCTTTAGATGGATTTTGAAGAATGATTATTCCAAATATGGGAAAATCAAAGGTAACTGGACCAATTATAAGGACAAGACTACCCTCTACACTTTGGGTTCTGCAAGACCAAGGTGGATACACCTAATCCATTTCAATATATAATACCTTACAAATTTTCTAGATTTAAACAACAAAAAATAGTAAGAAAGTACTAAATGATAACCACTCATTCATTGACTCCCAATTACCATGAAGAACATACAACACTCAACCACAAAACTCAAAAGGATTCCAAATTGGTTTTGATTAAAAATTTTAGAATATAGCCAAACCCAATCAAACATGTATCACTATCAAAGGTATTAATTCCTGATCAATGCTTTATCCATTGGGCAATATCTCTAATGTATATGGAGAACACATAAACCAACTATTTTCAAAGATTCAAAGCCATAAATACAACTAACCTAGACCAAACACTTCTTATAAAATCCTTGTGCAGACCAAATGAATATATGTCTTATCCAAAGAAATATTAAATTTGATCCTAGATCAAAAGAAAAAGAATAACAACATACACATAGATAAACTCTATGCAATGAATCAAAAAAATCACAACTCAAGAAATAGGCACAAAGGAGAGACTTGAATCTGGAATAATTGCATTAAGTATGAAGAATCATGTTCCTTTATCAGTCCAATTCAAGACATACACCACTTCAATAAACACAAAAGACCTGAGATAATCTATTCTATATTGGCATATTCTAGATATAAATCTTCTATATTATTGACTGGAAATGGGTATGCAACTCAATTATTTTCTGTACTTCCCAATTTTCCATCCCTTTCTAAATGATCTTGGAAATCCTTTTATAGAACAAGGATTGCAACAAACCTCAGATCATTTAGGTCAAGAGCCAAAAACCAAAACCCTAATAACTCACATGAAAGACAAAATATGCAACAGAAGCAACAACTGAGTTAGTACAAGATAAATGTTATTGGACTGCAGGGCCTTTGCAATAACTCCACAATTTTCCTGATTGACCAAGTAATCTTTGCCTTTATACCTTTCTAAACAAAATCTGATTTGTAGTTGGCAATCTCCACGGGATGTTGGAGAATAGTTATTTAGGGTTAATAAAAGGTTTACAAATCTGATCATAAACACCAAACTATCATTCTCATCATAAATGCATTCTGAGTCATCAAATTTACATACAAATAGCATCCTACAAGTGCATAAATACAACCCAGAAGATCAGATTTATCTATCTACCCTCCTGCAACATGAAACACATAGCCACCACTTCAAAACCTTGTGGAAATTATTTAAAAATTCAAATATTTATTAAAACGGTCATTCCTAGCGTATAAATCACCATCAATGGCCCAAATCAAACTTATATCCATCTTTAAAAAACATTCGTCGATCATCTTTTAAATCACCCACGAGCCTAGGAAAATAAAACACTTAACGACTCCTTGTACATCCACATTGCACAATATTATTTGCCTTGGGAATTATTTTATCATTTTTTACCTGCATTAACTGACCTTAACAGATGTCACTCAAGCTTGATCTTGAGAAGACTATTCATTGTGCATTTTGTGATGAAGGAATCACACCTACCGTCGGATTGAAATAGATCTTCTTATCATTTATGTTTATTGAAAACCTAGACAAACAATTTCAGATGGCTACGTGTCAAACGGGCATGATTCTGTAATGAATATATTCCATGCACCTCTGCATCAAGGCATCACATCATTCGTTGGATTGAATCAGATCTGCATGATAGTTTATCTTTCAGCACCACTTAGGTGATATCTTTGATGGACACCTATCAGCAAGGTGTAATCCTGCGATGGATAAGAAGCATGCATATTTTCTTCTAGGAATCAGACCAACTGTTGGATCAAAATAGATCTGACTGCTCATTAAATTCCTTTTGAAAACATTGATCCCACAACCTAGGATGGACATGTGGCACCTGAGCATAATTCCTTAAAGACTAAACATCAAGAAAATTTTAATCAATGCATTACGCCTACCATCTAACTAAATATAATCTATGTGACCTTTATTTTACCTTCAGCACTAGGTAGGACCCACTATGTTCTACATGGCACAAAACCATGATTCCATGATGGATAAATAGCAAGCATTTTTGCATTGAAGAATCACTTCATCTATTAGATCAAACATAATCTAATAGTCCTTAATGTTCCTTTGTATTTATACTGGTCCTGATATATGACACGTGTTACACAATTGTGATGTTGTGAAGGATATCCTCCCTACAAATTTTGATCCCAGAAATGCACCAATCGTTTGATGGATTTAGATCTAACCTAACTTTATCTCACCACCAGCTTAGAAGGAAAGGGCCCCATGATCTGAAGATTGACACCTATCACTTAGGCATGAACCATTGAAGAGTAAACTAGTTGCATCTTGCGATCAAGGCATTATGTCTGCCATTGGATCAAAATTAACTTACATGACATCTTTGTTTTAACTAAAATACCGTGGGGACTTAGGTCTAAGGAAAAATTAAAACGTAGACCCCGCTAGGACTTTAGGATATAGTTAAAAGCAAGCCTCATGCATGATGACTTAAGCCTCATGGGAAAAGAAGTTAAGTGACCCTGTAGAGCCTCCCTCATTTCCCCTTTATGATTGAAATTCTGTGAGGTGTAGATTGAGTTATTATTGTAGTATGACCAGGTAGCACCCTTGTGAGATTGTACCTCAGGTCGATCTATGTCTACTTGAGTTAGGTGAACTACCTTAGACTTGGGTTGCATTGTGAAATCTTGTTAAGATAAGACTATTTGAGATGAGTTTTTGATGCTGTTTAAATCTAGTGAAAGGCCTTTATGTGAATTCAGTATGATACATTATGGATTTATACTTTATTTGATCAAACTAGATTTGATCATTTAGACTCTAGATGCACAGTATCTTATGATGCTCATGATGATTAGTTTTATGATATAATTATTATTATTTTTCATTTATAGTTATTTAGATTTAATGAAAATGCAGTGGATTCTATATGCTTAGGTGTTTTATAAGGAAATTGTGATGTGATTAAGTTATGATGCAATGCAATTTCTATTATGAAATAAAAGTTAAATGCTTAAATGATTTTATAAATGCATATGATCTTAGGAGTTAAATTGAGTTTGTATATGTTTCATAAAGGTTTTGAATAATGTATATTTCATTATGATGTATATTATATTTTCTTGGACTACTGATATTTGGATTTAGTGTGCAGGGAATAAGACCATGGTATTAAAATGGGGAGCCAAACATAGGTATATGTGAACTCAGTTTAAGCCAAGGTTGCGTCTAACGAAAGACAAGACCTCATTGTATCATGATTTAATTTGTAAAAATAAATGTTTGATTATTGAAATTTAGTTCTTAAATCTTATTTTCATATTTATTTTCTTTGTGTTTATGCCCAAGTGGATATGACATGTGTCTAGTGATGTGTAAATGTTTGTGTGTGTCACTTGACACTTGTGAATGTACTTAAGACCATGACCTATCCACAAGGGGATTGGGTGTCCATCTACCTAGGAAAGTACCAAGTAGATACCTATGTATTTTTCATTGTTTAGAGAGCTGGAGGTGAGGTAACTTCAATGTAATTTCGTGAGTATGCTTTTAGTGGACTTTTGGGGCGTTAGAAAGGTGCCTAGGGGTGTTCTAGGGTCATTTTTAGGTAGCCCACTTGAGATACCTATGGATAAGGGTCATTTTAACCCTAGGATAACCTTTGGTTGACCAAGAGACCCTTCCAAAAGTTGGGTTCCCAAGTTGGACGAAAATCAACTCTTGTGAAGCTTGATCTTGGAAAGACCACTCTTCCATTTTCATGCAAAGACCATATTCACCTTTTTGGATTCATTTTTGGAAAGTTGTAAGAGACTTAGGGAAGAGAGACCAATTGGAGGCTTTCCTTTTCCCCATGAGTTCTAGTGGCCTTTTTAGTGGGGACTCTCCATGTTGGAGAGTTTGAACACCCACTCTCTATCTTAGAGACATTGCTAGTTTTGGAGAAGCTTGGAGAAGGAGACATAGGAAAGAGGGAGATTTTCATCAAATTTCTTCCTTAAACTTGGATCTAGGTTCGTGGCACTAACACTTTATACTTGTTGTATTCACTTATTTTCAATATTGGTAGTAGCATTATGTTTGTTTGCAAATTACTTGTCATAAGAAATCCTTTCATATTATTTTATGTGTTGTGATGGAGGTTTTGAGTTTGGTTTCCTTCTTGTATTGTGATTTTCTTTGTGTTGTGTTGAATGCATTTGTGAATGGGAGTCTCAAGGCCCATTTACCCTTGGGAGCGAAGAGTAGCCTTGGGAGTGAAGGTATGGTGACAACCCATGGGTGTAGAGTCTCTCCTCAAGGAGGAGAGGGAGAAAACATGGAGTATGGGCTCCATGAAGTCAATCCACCTTGTTTATTTTGGGGTCATAAGGGAGTTGTTTATGGCTTGAAGCCTTGGGGGGCATAAGGGAGTTTTTGTGCACTTGGGAAGAGATGAGAAGATGTTATTTTTTTTATGTCTTGTGAGGGCTATTTTGTTTCTTGCTTTGGATGGCTTTCTCCCCTTGGGTACTTGGTCCATTTCACCCCATTGTCGGGTCAATATGTGACCCATTGTGACAGCCATGGTTGAGAGATTTTTGTGTATTGTTGTTGTTTTTAAATCCTTGTTTCTTTCTTGTGTGTTTCCTACCTATGTTTGTTTCCCCAAGCTCGGGGGTGGCCTCTTAGAGGCCTAGGATGGGAGGTGAGCATCCCATGGTCTTTTAAAACTCTTTCTTTTGCATATTTTTGGTTATCTTTGAGCTCTTCAGGATTGAAGAGAAAAGCTTGAGAAAAAAGATTTAGATGTTCCACTTATTTTTGCAAATGTAATAGCCAATGTGGCTAATGTATTGAGACCTTATTCATTACGTGAAAGGAAGGCTTGAAAGTTCTAGGAATAGAAGATAAAATAGATTTTGTATGAGTATAAAAAAAAATTTATTGTGTGGAGAAAGTTTAGTGAGAAGAATGGTTCCTTGGAATTTGTAATCATCCATGTATTCTGAAAAGGAAACAAATAGAAAGAAGCAAAGAAGCAAATAAACTTATTTTGTATCTTCTTATCTTAAAGCATGAGTTCATTTGAAAACAATGTTTACATTTATATGTGCATGTTTCTTTAAATTTTGATTATACCAATGAAAGAATTTTCCCCATTTGATCCTAAGAAAATAAAATGATATATAATATATCTAGAAACATTTAAATAAACATGCATATATTCATATGTAAAATTCTCTCCTACATATACATATATGCATTTTCATTTACTTCCTCTCTATTATTTTAATATATATATATTATGTCATTTAAATATTATTTTATTATTCTGTCATTTTATAAATGTTGAAATACAAAGATTAACAAATATACACATTCTGTCATTTAAATATATCTGTTATTTTATTATTCTGTCATTTTATAAATGCTTAAATACAAAGATTAACAAATATACACATTCTTTCATTTAAATATATTTGTTATTTTGTTATCGTGACATTTTATAAATGTTGAATTAATACAAAGATTAACAATACATCAATTCTATCATTTAAATATATATTTTTTATTTTGTTATTATGTCACCTTAATATATTCTATTATTTTATTATTTTATCATTTTATGAATACTAGATTAATACAAAGATTTTATATATATATATATATATATATATATATATATATATATATATATNAAATATTTTATATATATATATATATATATATATATATATATATATATATATATATATATATACTGCTATGAGATTTTATTTTTCTTTTAATAGCAAAACACTATTTATTTTTTAATAACAAATTAAATAAAATAGATTTTAGAAAAACCTAAATAAAACAAAATAATGCATATTAAAAAAAAGTTGTTGACTAAAAAAAAAATTACTATGGGGTAGCAGCCAACCCTACCCCTGTGGCCCCTTTGAAGGGAGGCACGCAGGCCGGAAGGCTTGGCCTCCCCGCGGCGGCACTGCCAACACTATCGCCATGGCAGTGGCCACTCGCGACTGCAGCCGCCTTCAAACCCCCGCCCTCTACCTTAAAACAAACTCTCTGGTGCTTAATAGACAACAACAAAAAAATGCAGTCCCTCCATTTCATAAACCTGCAAACACAAAAAAATGGGGGAGAGGGTATTCGACTATTGTATCTATCATAATAATATATTTAATATATAAATATATATACATAATGATGTATATATATTTATATACTGAGATATATATCATGTTACTCCATTGCCTCTATCTTCAACCTGCAAGTAAGCATTCAAGTGAAGGAAAAAAAAAAGAAGGAAAATATCAGTCAGGGTTTTGAGTATGGAAGAAAGGAGAAAGAGAGGAAAGGAAAGAATGAAAAAGAAAACAAGTTTTGGGTGTTGAAAAATCTCACCCTAACCCTAATTTCAAAATTAGCGTTATGACAAGAGAAAGGTTCAAATTCCTCTCTTTCCCTCTCAACTTAATGTCATTTATTTATCTTTTCCTTTTAATGAATGATGTTTTTTAGATTTCTTTTTTATATCTTTGACTTTCTAATTTAATTAGATATAGATATTCAAACTAGCCTTTTTAAGAGTAATTTAATGTTTACTTTATTAGATTTTTAAGTGTAAATAAATAGGAACTTATAAATTAGAAATAAAATTAAGTGTTTAATAAAATACTTAAATAAAATGTATTTTAACTATTAATTTTGCATATAGATGCTTTTTGTCAAATGCTTAATGCTAAAAATTTTATTGAGTTAAATTTGATATAGGTAAACATTTATACATTTTTTTTATTATTTGCAACTTTTATTAGTTGTAATTACTAAGGAATATTAAATAATTAAATTATGCATTATGATCTAAATGGTTAAATTTAATTATGGAGGAACATTTTAATAATAATTATGTGATTATTATATTAATAAGATAAGTGTTAGAAAATAAGGGATAATTAGATTATTAAATTAATGATTAATGAATCAATATTAAACTTAGTTTATTAGGAATTCTTGAGTATTTATTAAGTAAATTAATTTAATCATACACTTTTAAAAGTGACTTTAATGATTAACTTATTAGATTTTAAATGAATATGATTAGGAACTCGTGGATTAAAATTAAATTAGAAATTTTATAAAACACGTGAAAATGTATTTAAATAATTCATAGTACCTATAGATTATTTCAAGTTAAAGTGATTAATGTTAGAAGTTTAATTAGTGACTTTTTGTAAAGAGTTTTAATTAAGTAATAATAAACAAGGGATTCAAATAAATCTATTTTAATAATATATTTCTGTTAAATAAAATTTAAAAGGTTCAATGAAATATGAATTAAATAACGTATCCTATATTATTGATACTAGGATATAGTAATTACATAGTTGAATTGTCGGATTAAATTAGTTATGGTATTAATGAAATAGTAGATATTAGAATTTTTTTAAATTCATAGATTTAATTTGTATGTTTTAAACTTTGTTACCCTACATTGAAAAGAGAGAGATAACATCATTGAACATTTAAATCAAACATTTTACCATCTTCAAACTCTATTAGAAGAGTAATTATGTTATTTTATATCAATCCATTTCAATGTTAATTTATAGGACTTATAAGACTCCTGTCCAAATGGGTGATTAGACTAAACCATATATTAGTTAAGATTATTATTATTATTATTATTATTATTATTTTAAGATGCTATTAGGGAAAAGAACCTATCTTGTGAATTTAAGAAATTTAAACTTAGGTTAAGTTAACAAATGGGTTGAGGGATGTTGGCATGTGGTCATGATTCCCCTTGACCCTAATGACGACTCTTGCCACCAACGTAACCTAACCCATTAACCTTGTAAACTTTGTAACTAGATAGAAAACTTGGAAACCTCGCAGCTGTAATCAACACTACCTTAATTTATTTTCAAAAAAAAATATGTTTCTTTTATTTTTTGGATGTAAAATTTGGGCATGACAGACCCAAAAATGTAATGTCATTTTATAAAAAACACAGAAGACCTAGGGTTTTTTATCAGAAAGGAACCAAGGGTTTGGAACCAATGAAAAAAAGTGTTTAAGAACCAGGATTAAACATTGTATAAACATAAGAAGGACTTAGAACCATGGAGAAATTTTACATTCCTAATAGTGGATCTGATTGGGGATGTGTGTCTCTTGTAGTTATAACAAGATTCCAAAATCTCTAGGTTAAGCAGACCACATACAAAAAGGAAACTACCCTACAGCACACACAAAAAAACACAGGAATATATATAAACCTATTACCTAGCAGAGTCACATTATCTCTACCTCTTTATTTTCCTAATTTGAAGGAGTCAAACTAGGCCTGATGGCCCAAAGCCATCAGCAAATTTATGCTTCAACTTGCCTCTGTCATACACAAAAAAATCTCTCTGCATTGATAACAAGCTAAGAATGTCCCTTTCATCTGCCTAATTAGACCTAATGACACTTTCCATTAGTTCACTATACAAAATATTATCAGCATACTCACCATTTGAGCCTATATGGAAATCAGGAAAAAATTAAAAATGTAGACGATATAGCATATGCATGTTGCATTAATAAGGTAACATGAAATCAAACCAAATACAATATTTATTAGTATCAAATCCAATGCCACACTCTATGCAATCACAACCCAACAGAGAAAGAAACTCATGCTCTGCCATATACCTGGTATCATTTTCTTGAATTTTGTCAGTAGTTTGCATATCCATATTAGAGATCCCTAAAGAACTCACTTGTACATTATAAACCATATGCAAACAATCTGCAACTATGTAGGTGGGAGAACAATCATACGCAAACTCATCATGTACTTGCATACTTTGAGTAACTGAAAGACCATTCTACGGTGGTTCAATGAATGATTTTGAATCTTAAAAAGATTCATAACCCACATAATTATCGCAATCAATAGTCAACATCATATCAAGAACCTCTTCATCCTTTGAATATCAAAATTCACTGATGCTTTCATCATCTGATATACCATATTCAATATTATTGTAGCTTAGTGACACCAAAGCACAAGGGGAATCAGAACCACATATGTTAAAATCTTGACCATATGATATGTACACTCTTTGTCAAACTCAATGTGTTTTGGGTGCAAGAACTCAAAGTCATCCCTCCCTACATATCTCAGATATTCACAAGTCAAGAACTCATAAATTTTTTCACTATGAAGTGAACCATTATCATCACTTATACCCACCTCTGATATGTATTCACAAGCATCATCTTCATTTATCCAATCACTATCTTCTTGTTGACTACACATATCCTCTACCTCATACTGAGAAGGAGCATCACTTTCATGATTACAAGAGAGAGCATCCATACTAGACACATCTCTATCATATTGGTTTCCATCATTCTCATTATCAGCAACACTAGGCACAACCTCATGTGTAACCTCAAATTTAGGATCTTCAATATTTTTTATCCACTTCTTGGCATGCTCAATACATTTTCCTTCAAGGAAGGTGGTTAATGAATTAATTCAAGAAAATAAAGTTACAAAAACATATTGATATATGTAAACTCTTGACATCCAACACCCATTGGAAGCTCATCATATGCTTTAGAAAACTTTTCATAAAACAAGTATACTAACTTTTCCTTTCTCCTTCCTACCTTTTACCTTAAAAGTTATATGAAATCCTCTTGGATGCTTTGATCTACCTCATGTGAAATATCCTAAAATTCAGGATCCTCAATATCCTTTATCCACCATTTGGTCTACTCAATACATTATTCCTTCAAGGAGGTTGGCCAATCAGGAAAATAAATTTATAAAATCAAATTAACCCAAACTACCTCCTGAGGATAGAAAGGAATATGAAAATCCCTTATTGTAGCAGAAAAGCTCTTATAAAAAAGAAATTCACATTCTCCCACCATTCTTTTCATTCTTCTTTGTAGTAACAAAATGACTTGTTCTTGGATCCTTTGTTCTAAAATTTTTGCTTCTTCAAGAACCTCTTCATGGTCTGTAAAAGACCCTCCACATTTGGACATAGCATAAAAATCACTATCCTCTATGTCCCCCATTTTTTTAATCAGTACATACTTCCACTTGATTTTACAACTAAAAATTTGACCTTGAAGTATGCAAACCTCTATCCACACCTTATTCCTTCTCTTAGTGATTAAATCACTTAATAAGGAAAAATTTAATAACCTGAAAAATAAAACACCTAGATGTGTTGTAGTTGCTCCAAAAAATATTGATCTAAAGTAACCTCCAAATCACCTTTCAAAAATTTTGGTAGAGTCACCACCTCTTTGCAGAGGAAAATTTTAAATCAGCAGAGATCTCTTCACTCCACTATAACCTTCTTCAAAACCAGAAAACTCATAACACACCCCTATAATAGGGTCTCATATTGATTCCTCCTTTGACTATTCTCTTAGTCATAGGAGCCTAAATATCTGCTTCATCATCTCTACAATTCCACCTTTTTTTAGTCTTTCTCCAAAATGCACACTGGTACAATAAAAGAACTTAGAGTCACCACTCACCACTTATGAGATAATATATGTGTATCTTTTAGGAATTTAGACTTCTTGGAAAATATTGAAATGACAGAAAAAGAAATCCTTGACTCACTTTATAAGTAGGAGGATGGGCTAACTTGATTGAAAATTGATTTGATATATTTATACCAAAGTTTCCTAGAATATTTTAACATCTTTTTAACATCTCTCTCCCTAGCATATTTGCCATTTTATAGGTGTTATAAAATGTTTTACACTTTATAAGATACCAATATACCTTTAGATGGATTTTGAAGAAAAGGTTATTTCCATATATGGGAAAATCTAAGGTCACTAGACCAACTATAGGGACAAGACTACCCTCTAAATTTTTGGTTCTGCAAGACCAAAGTGGGTACACCTAATCCAACTCAATATACAATACCTTACAACTCTTTCTAGATTTAAACAACATAAAATGGTAATAAAGTACTAAATGATAACCACTCATTCATTGACTCTCAATTACCATGAAGAAAATACAACACTCAACCACAAAACTCAAAAGGATTCTGAATTGGTTTTGATTAAACTTTGTAGAATATAGCCAAACCCAATCAAACATGTATTACTATAGAAGGTACTAATTCCTAATGAAAGCTTTATCCATTGGGAAATATCTCTAATGTAGATGCAGTACACAAAAGCCAATTATTGTCAAAGATTCAAACCCATAAATACAACTAACCCAGACCAAACACTTCTTATAAAATGCTTGTGCAGACCAAATGAATCTATGTCTTATCTAAAGCTATATTTTAATTTGATCCTAGATAAAAACTAAGGAATAACAATATAAACATAGATAAACTCTATGCAATGAATCAAAAAATTCACAACTCAAGAAATAGGCACAAAGGAGAGCTTTGAATTTGGAATAATTGTATGAAGTATGAAGAATCATGATCCTTTATCAGTCTGATTCAAAACATACACCACTTCAATAAATACAAAAGACCTAAGACTTTATATTCTATATTGACACAGTTTAGATACAAATATTCTATATTCCTGACTAGAAATAGGTATGCAACTCAATTCTTTTTTGTAATTCCCAATTTTCTATCCCTTTCTAAATGGTCTTTGAAATCCTTTTAACAAGCCTAGATAATTTAGGTCAAGAGCCAACAACCAAAACCCTAATAACTCGCATGAAAGAAAAAATATGCAATAGAACCAACAACTGAGCTATTACAAGATAAATCTTATTGGACCATAGTGCCTCTGCAATAATTTCATAATTGTTCTTATTGGCCAAGTAACCTTTGTCTTTAATCCTTTCTACACAAAATCTAATTTGTAGTCATCCATTTCCTTGGGATGTTGGAGAACAGTCCTTTATGGTTAATAAAAGGTTTGCAAATCTGATCAGAAACCCCAAACTATCATTCTCATCATAAATGCATTCTGATTCATCAAATTTCCATCCAAACAGCATCCTACAACTGCATAAATACAACCTAGAAGATCAAATTTATCTTTCTACCCTCCTGCAACATGAAACGTAGAGCTACCGCTTCAAAACCTTGTGAAAATTATTTTAAAATTCAAATATCTATTATAATGGTCAGCCCTATCATGGAAATCACCATCAACGGCCTAGTTTGAACTTATAAACATCTTTAAAACATAGCCGTCGATCATCTTTAAAATAACCTACGAGCTTGAGCAAATGAAACACTTAACAACTCCTCAGACATCCACATGACACAATATTATTTTCCTTGGGAATTCTTTTATCCGTTTTTACCTGCACTAATCGACCTAGATAGATGTCACTCAGGCATGATCATGTGAAGACTATTCATCATGCATTTTTTGATCAAGGCATCATGCCTACCATCAAATTAAAACATATTCACTTTTCCTTTATGTTCTTTGAAACTCAGACCAACAATCTCAGATGGCTATGTGTCAAACGGGTGTGATTCTGCAATGAATATCTTTCATGCACCTCTGCATCAAGGCATCATCCCATCTATTGGATTGGATCAGATTTGCATGACACTTTATCTTTCAACCCCACTTAGGAGAAATATCTGATGGACACGTGTCAGCAAGTCATGATCCCATGATGGATAAGAAACATGCATCTTCACTTCTAGGCATCACGCAAACTATTGGATCAAAACAGATCTGACCACTCATTGACTTCCTTTTGAAAATGTTGACCCCACAACTTAGGCTAGACATGTGGCACCCAGGCGTGATTCCTTGAAGTCTAAACATTCGGAAATTTTTGATTAAGGCATTACACCTACCATCTAAAAAAATCTGATCTTTTTGACCTTTATTTTACCTTCAGCTCAGAGAAGGACCCACTATGTACTACGTGGCACAAAATCATGATTCAATGGTGGATAAATAGCAAGCATCCATGCATCAAGGCATCAGATCATCCATTAGATCAAACTTAATCTAACAGTCCTTAATATTCCTTTGGATTTATACTAGTCCTACAATATGACACACATAGCACAGGCGCTCTGCCATGAAGGATATTCTCCCAGCAACTTGATCCCAGAAATGCACCAACCGTTTGATGGATTTAGATCTGACTTGATTTTATCTCATCGCTAGCTTAGAAGGAAAGGGCCCCATGAACTGAAGATTGACACTTCTCCCTTAGGCATGAACCCTTGAAGAGTAAATTATTTTCATATTGCGATCAAGGCATTACACCCATAGTTGGATCAAAAGGAACTTGCACAACATCTTTGTGTTAAATAAAATACCGTGGGAACTTTGGACATAGGAAAAATTAAAATGTAGACCCCACTAGGACTTTAGAATATATTTAAAAGTAGGCCCTATGCATGATGACTTAAGACCCATGGGAAAAGAACTTAAGTGACCCAAAAAGGTAACGCTATTTTATAAAAAAAACACAGAAGACCTATGGTTTTTCACCAGAAAGGAACCAAGGGTTTGGAACCAATGACAAATAGGGTTTAAGAACTAGTCTTAAACATTGTATTTAAACATGAGCAGGACTCAAAACCATGGAAAAATTTTACATTCCTAATAGACTCATCTCTATCACTTTGATTTCCATCTCTCTCATCATCAATATCATTTTCTTTAACATTGTGTGCAACTTCATATTTAGGACCCTCAATCCTTTCTATATACCTCTTAACATATTGAATACCTACTACCCTCAAGGCTGTAGGCCAACTTACTGAATTAGGTACACAAAGGTCCAGAAATAAAACAAACCAAATAGATTCTTGAGTTTTGATAGAAATAGGAACTTCTATCAGTGCAGTTATAAATTCCCCATAAAAGATAAATGTTGATCTCCCTCCATTCTCATCCTCAGTGACAATATGACTTGTTCCTGGAGCTCTTGTTTCAAAATATCTAGATCTCCAAGGACCTCTTCAAGATCTGGCAAAGATACTTCAGATCTAGGATCATCACTTAGATCTGCCAAATTTAAATCCTCTTACTCTTGAACTTTATCAAATAAAAGAGTCTCCTAAGCTAGGTCAAGAGGAGGAGGTACACCAAAACAAATTAGGTGACTTTGACTTCTACTCTTGCATCATATCTTTGAACATAACTAGTACTGATCAACCTTTGACATCACATTTGTGTTCATACATGAACCATCACTCTGATAATACATCTTCACTTGTGAAATCACAAGCTCTTCATATCCACTATGTAGTTACATATTTCAAAATTTAATACATACTTCTCACATAATACATAAACTAAAAATATCCCAGAAGTATGTAACACACAACTACCACTCTTCCCTTAGTGCTTAACTCAATTAATAGGGAAATATTATTTATAGTTGATTTTCATGGAAAAATAGTTGACTCACAAAAAAAAATTCATGTATGTGTTGTAGTAGTTACAAACTAATGGATTTTAAGTTACCTTCACATCTCCATTAAATTCTTTGGTAGAGTCACCACCTCTTTGTAGAGGACAAACAAATTGAATATTTGAGATCTCTTCCCAACTCAAACCTTCTTAAAACCCAACAATATCATAACACACTACCATATCCAAAAATATGGCCTCATATGGATTCCTTCTATTGATGATACTTTGTGACCGGGTCTGCCAATAGGGGTAAGTTGTCACCGGGTACTGGGGTACCGACCAACTCTGCCTATAAAGGTTGTCCAGAGAAATGAGATTCCCTGGGCCTCCAAGCATATGAGAGTCGGGTATCAATGGTGTGGGGCTCGGTTGGGAGATGTGACTATTTTGTTTGAGGGGGATAGTTGGTTATCTTCAACTCATCTTCTCTGGGGATTCAAGTGAGTGAGGTTTCCTGCAAGTACATAGTCATTTGACAAATAAACTTCAAAAGATACCACAGAGTTAGAGAGATTTCATCTACCTATAGTTATACTAAACATTCAAGACATCAACAATGCTCTAACACACTACACTAAATACCAAATAAATATACAACCATCAGTTCATATTTTATCAGTAGCAAAGGAAAGGAGGTCATTAATCTACTTTAAGTATCAGAGCAAAGGACATGAAGAACACAAAGCATAAAATACCATTAACACAGAAGACAGAATGCCAACAACATCATTGAGAGAACTCTTCCTTCTTTATTAACATCTCTTCCAACAAGCATTGGTGCATGGTACAATGGTGGCTCCAAGGGAGCATCTAAATACTAAAAGCTTAGAAACTATGGAGCATTGAGCTCTACAACTAAGAATTGAGAAAACCAAATTTCTATTAATTATAGACTGCAAAATCATCAATTTTTCCGACCCTTGGAATGAGGTTAGACTTATTATTTATACACATCATTTGACCTAAACCTAAACCTAACTTATTTTACACTTTACAATATAATACAATATCTAGTGGCCGGTACTACCTGCACCACATTACAAAAGACCTCAAGATGGAGAAGGTCTGACATGTCAGAAGAATAAGACAAGAAAAGTGGAGTGGAAGAATCGACTTCAAGAAGAGAGCCAAGATAAGAGAGAAGAAATATGATCCCCCAGGGATCGAGGCTACATGCCTCATAAATGGGAAGGTGGCTCACTGTCTTCGATGTGCCAGGTGTACTTGTTGAAGTGGCACCTCGGGAAGACCATCTATAAGAAAACCTCTTGTCGAGCTGAAGTTCCTTTTTGCAGTTACCCACCTTATGATAACCTTTATTAAATGCCTTGAAAGTGACTAGTCAGCTTTGGAAATTGGGACATGGGTCACTTAAAGAATATGAAAATGTAGGATCCAGAATTTTGGTATTTGAGAACCCACATTGCAAAAGAATGAATGAATACAAAAACTTATCTTCCACTAAACATCTCCTAAATCTGGAGGACTTTATTGCCCCTTATGATTTTTCCCAAGCCTCTAACACTTGGCCTATGATTTATTCATCTATACTTTGGATGCTATTACACTGACTGCGGACAGCCTCCAATGCCTCCTCAACTTCTTTGGCCCCATTCCAAAATTCATCCACCATTTTGATGGCATCATGCGATCAAATCATAGTTTTTGACAATCTGGGTAACCTGCCCTGGTCAAAATCTCTTGTTGGCGGATACAGGGACTCCATCTGCTCATCGAACTTGCTAAGGACATAGTCCTCTAGGGTACATGTGTCAGTGGTGAAGGGATCAACTTGCAATACCCCAACCACAAATTTCTTAAACAAACCCAAGGGATATCAGGCTACCATTATATTTTATTTCAAGGTCTTAACCAGTTCCTTGCAAACCTCAATTTTGAGGGCAAGCTTGGAATACTGGACCTGGAGGGAATCGTATGATTCATCTCCCAAAATTTTGAACTCTCTAGAAAATTCTTTGCCAATGTTGTAGATCTCTTCTAGTTCGGTCTTCCACTTTTCATACTTTTCCAAATCTTTCTCCCATACCTGAGCGAAGCCTCTTGCATGGCTAAGAATAGAATCGACTCTGTAAAGGTCTAGGAGGGACACTGCTAGAAATTGTCTCATTGCAGACACTTGCTCGGTGGCCCACCCATCCATAGCTTGTGCTTTCTTCTTCATTATCTATTGAGAATCCATGTTACCCTATGCAAATGGTAATCTCGAGGAAGGGGTTACGGGGTGGACCTCTGACAAGGGCTATGTCAATTCTGCCAAAAGTGCAAGGAGTTTGGCATTTGTTTCTCTTTTCTCTTGTAGCTTTTGGCCCTATTTTATGTACCTAGCCTCTATTTACTTGGTGGTTTCTTTAAGCAAGTCCACTTTGCCTTGCTTATCCCTCTTCCCCAATGCTACCTTTGTTATGTTGTAGTCTTCGGGCCTTTCGGTCGCTGCATCTGCATCAAGAGGGGGTGTTGCAATGGTTGCAACTATAATATCGGTGGGACCAGTCCAGAGAGTATGGACTACCCACACCTTCTTGGGCTTCTTAGCCTCTATACTTCTGGCCATCATTTTAGCCAACGAGAGTGGAGTGCTTATGGCCACTGCTGGGGCTTTCCTCTTCTTAGATTCCACCAACCATTGGGGTGGCTGGGGAAACTTTGTTATCAAGACCTATTCATCAGGATTCCTTTCAGAATCTGGCGGTGCGTTCCTGGAATCTACATTATCTCCAGGCTCTTTTTTTCACTCTCATTCTTGTTCTTCATGTTCCTATTCCTCTTTGCATTCTCTGGAACCCTTGATGTTTTCCACCATGCTAGCATATTCTGTAGCATTAACCAGAATATTTTCTCTAGTCTCAATCCCTTCTATATTCTCAGGGACTTCGTCCCTCCTGGTGCCAGTTGTTTCTTCATTTTCTTTATCTAGGACTTCTTGGTCCATTTATTGCTGCTGCTCCTAGACCACATTGGCCTCCTCTATTGGAGTATTCTCCTCCATCTGAACATCCTTTGGAGGTGGGTGAGGTCTCTGGCTAAAATTTAGCAAGGCGGCCATCATTACTACCTCACCGAAAGTGCTCCAAGGCACTTGGTCACCCAGAGTTACCAAAGGCATTTGGAGTGTGATGGTTGGAGGTACGGTTGTTCCCTTGGGTCTAGGTTCTCTGACCATTAGCTGCACATTTATGGGCTACCTTGGCATATTCTTAGTCTCCTAGACTAGTATCTTCTCTTCCTCAGGTTCTACTCACATTTCTTCCTGAGCCTCCTGCTCAGATGTGTCCTTCTCTTTGAGGATTTCCTTTTCCATAGGGGCCTCTTCTTTGTCCTGAGCAACAATCTCTTCCACTGCATGGCTTATACCATGTTGAATCTCTAGGAGCTCCTCCACCAAGAAGGTTTCATCAATATCATCATGCAGGGGCGAGTAGTCCAAAATATCTTCTAGTTTGGGAGAGTCTAAACTTACATCCCCTGGGGGCATCTCAAGCATGCCAGGGGAGATGGCTACACTAGGTGTGGGGGTAACCATTATTTTCTTCTTCCTTATGAGTGAAGCGTCGGTATCCAAAATTTTAGTAGACTCTGCCTTAGTGAAATTCTATCTGCTCATCATGGCTGCCAATGATAGGGATCTGGTCAGGGGAGCAGAAGCTATTGGAGCTATAGGGAGACCGGTGGATACCTGCATACTTAGTTGTTGACTGGTCATCTTTGCCGACTCTATTTATTAATGCAGTTGAGCCATCAAAAGGGGGGGATCTGGGGAGGTGCCTTGGGAATCGGGGCACCCTCTTTTTCTTTCCCTCTACTCATGTTTGTTTTAGTGGCCATGGAACATGAGGATGATCCGGCGCAGGCTAAAGAGGGGATGGTCTTCTTGACCATTGATTTCTTTTGGATGCTTTTAGGACACACCTGGGAAAAGTACTGGTGACTTGCCTCCAAATTGGGGTGGCTCATCTTTGTATTCTATTAGGCCTAGAGATAAAAACTATCCTAGCAGTCTACGTAGAAGTCCTTAATGTCCACTTCATGCGACTCAGATGCCCGAGGTAGTGTTGTGGCAATCTTTCTGTGGGGATCATAATTTTTCCATGTGTGATGGAATTCCACCAGCCCCAAGCTCTTTAGTTCATTGTCTGCCTCCTGGGCTGCAGTGAGGCTGCATGTATAATTCCCACAAGAGAAAGGGAATGGGACTTTGGAAAACTTCTTCAACATGAAGAAGGCGTGTAGATCCATCATGTACCTACAAAACTCTAAAAGAATAATCTTGTCCCCGCAATACCGGGGAAGAAGATAGGGCTTCCCATTAAAGCCTGTCACCCTAATGTAGGTGTGATGCCAAAATTGAATAAAATACTGGCCATAAGAGCTGACTAGAGTCATTGCCACGTGTGATAATCTGTACCCAGATTCCCAGGTACGGGTTAAGATATTATGTTAAATGAATGCGTCATTTACCTGGCAGAAGTTTAGGAAACTGAGCTCCCACTATAACTAGAGATAATGATCCCATGGTGTGACCTGTCCCAAACCATTTTTTAGTTCTCCAGTCATTCCCAATCTTGGAAAAGATAGCCTTTGTTTTTCTAACACCCACAGCACATATGAAGTCATATAAAACTGAGAGGTCTAGGCGACGGTCCTCATTTGTGTATCCACATGGTTGGCTATGATATCTGCCTAGTTGAAGGTCAAGTTGTGGGTAGTGATGTAGTATAGAAAATAACACATCCACGTTGAGAATTCCCAGGTGTGGGGCCATCTAAAAACCCTACATAAAAATATGATGCCCTCTTGAATGGGCTCCTTGAAATCCCCGCGGAGAATTTTCAACTTCATTCTTTTGTGGTCTCACTTTGGAGACTTAAGCCACTAACTATTGAGGTGTTGTCGGGAAATGCCTTCGGCCTCACCAAATTCCTTTAGTGATTCAACCCAGGTGATGACAGTGGCCCCTTTGAACTGAGGAATCCCCAACCTAGAAGCAAAGGTTGGAGTGTCCAAGGTGATGATTGTGGCGGTGTATTGTACCAGCTGGGGATTCGAAAGCAAGACTATGTGAGTAGGCGCATTGTATAGTACTGCCAGCTACTTTATTAATTCTGGTGACTGCACTGAACATGGAAATTTTGCAGCCTTTATGATGCCAAAGATGGCCAAGTAGGTGGCCATTTTGTTTCCCTCAGCCTTTAACTTGTAAATGGTCTAGATCAGACCTTGCAATTTGGCCCAAGTTTCAGGGTCTGTATCTATTATTTCCTGGACTTTGGAGTCCACCTTGGACCCCACAATAGCTCCCTCCTTCAGATATTTGGAGGTTAGGGGCAACTTCGCTAGCATTCTTTCCATCTTTGTCTTTGTAGTTGCCCGGGTGGAAGTGGTAGGTAGTTCTGGACTGTCAGGAGGGGCAATAACATTAGACATCTTCGATCAATTTATCCACAACCTGCAAGACTAAAGAACTATCAAGACATATATAAAAATAAGTTACAATTCTGGGAGATTCTTCCCCAACCCGCACCTATCAAACAAGTGTTAGTAAATACATCAAAAATTTTAGAGTATCTAGAATGAACATGACTTAGCATTCTGGAGCGTGTTAACAAGATGGAAGGAAGAAGTAGAAGACAAGGTCCTGCTGCAGGTCTAGAGTCCAGACCACTTAGCTATTGCCAATGTGACTGGAAATAAGCCATACTTTGGTCGATGTGTGTTGGCACATGATCACATGGTAGGAGCCATAAAGGCATTGAAATAATTAATTGAGACAAGTGGGCCGACATGGGGAAAAATGAATGCCAGATTGGAAATATTTGAATGCTCACTCATGGGAAATTAATCCCGCCATCAATGTGATGAGACAGAGGAGAGAGAAAGCTGCCATGACTTGAACCAGCAAGGTGCCAAGTTCAAACCATGGCAACTCCATCTCAATGAGCTCGGTCTCATGGGGTGAAAATGTGGGATAGAGTGTGAGGAACTTGTGAGTTTGGAAGGATATACAAAATATATACATGCAAAATATAGGAGGGATGAAGGCCAAAGCATATATACATGTGATATATATAAGTATACACAATTTATGAACCTTTACAAAGATATAAACAATATTAACACAAAAGCTACCCTAAGGAACTATACACTATTTACATTAATCTATAGCGGCACAGAGGGCAGGCAACCCTCTGGCAGAGCCAACCCACCAACAGGTGGCAAACCAGAAACAGAAGATGCAAAAAACATAACCACAAACCAGAGGGAAACAAAAACCAAAAACTAAAAGAATGGAGGAAGGAACCAGAGGGACCTACCTGGAAATCCAAAGAAAGGCAATGAGAGAAGGCACTAGGACCGCTCTGCAACATCTTCAACCTTCAGCGGTCATGAATAGTCACCAAAAATCAACTCATAATTGTCCACTAAGCTTAGAGCAATTCACACTTAATCATACCTCAAATCACCAAGGAATCATTTTGAAAGCTCTAAGTTTTTTTAATCACGGTAACTGTGAAAGTGACATGTAATTTCTATTTATACCCAAGGTGAAAATCAAGTTACCCTTCTCTCTGGAAACTCTGGAATAGGTAGAATTCCAGACTCTAGGCCCAAGGATTCTATGTGACCATACCCTCTTACAAGAAGAAGGCATAATGGCAGAGAATCCCAGAGTATGGGATCCATCTCTGGGAAAGAAACAACCATCTCCAGGACCGTGTCCTGGAGACACAAAAGACAAAAGCAAAAGAAAATGAACCTCATGGGAAGGAAAACCTGGAGAAGAAAACAACCAAGAACAAAAAGATAGAAAACAAGGCAAGAGCCAAAAGAAAAAAAGGGGACCCAACATTTTGTACACAAAATGTAGGGACGGGTATGCAGGGCATAACAAATGGTGACTATCTAGGATGAATGCCTTAGTGCATTTGAGAACCATAGAATCTCTAATTAGCAAAACTGAAACTAATCATTACTCAAAGCATCTTGTTTGTAAGGCATGAAGCATTTGAGAAAATTTGGCTCATACATGATTCAATCTGTGGTCTTTTTTCAGTTGTAAAGTGTGTGCTTGGAAAGAGAAAATCAAGTCGATGACCTCTGGGAGAAGTAGAGAAGAGGCACTAAATGTATCGATCCAAAGTCATCAAGTTTGCTTGTTCCTCCTAGATACCGGAGTTTTCATCCCATCTTTTCTTTCCTTACCATTTTATTCTTTTCTGGATGGGAGGGCATTACTTCTTTCACCATTAAGCTTGAGCTGAGCTAAATTTAATGGCAGTACTACTTTCACCCTTCCACCCACCTCAATTTTCTGAATAGGAAAGAAAAACTCCAAACCCATAAAGAATTCTAAAAGTTCAGACTTGGGCCAACAAACCAGTGCGACCGATCTACCCTCGGTGTGTCCGATTACTTGTTCCCTTTAATTTTGATTTAACTGATTACCAGACTTCCAATGATAAATCTGATGAAGATTACTCATAGCTTGTTACCAAACTCACAAAATAACTCTGGAGGCTGGACCAATTCCACCATGCTAACAATAGATTCTAAATTCAACCAAATACTGAAGGCACCATCCCAGAGACTAGATGTTATGCGAATCATACCAGCCTACAAAGGGGGGGAAAACACTAGAAACCTAGGAAAGAAAGAACAAAATAAAAGCAAAACCAAAGGAAAAAGAGGTGGTCCCGGAGGACCACCAGCAAAACTATTTACAAGGTAAGGCACCCTAGATGGGGCACCAGGAAAGAAATACTTACAAGCAATAAAATTTACATATAGTACAATTTCAGACAAACCTGCCTTACTCAAAATAATGTTTAAGGAACTGTCCATTGACAGGAAATGGGACACGTTCACCGGTCATGGTACTAAGGTGATAGGTATTTTCTCCATAGATCTCTGAGATCAAATATGGTCTGAGCCAAAGCCGTTGGAATTTGGTGTGCTTTCCTTTCTTTTCTTGGGCTTTATCCCACAGGAGGACCAAGTCCAAAATTTGAAAGGCCTTATACTGGGCTCTTTAGTCAAACCATCATTTTACCACTACTTGATGATGCGCAAAATGTTCAAGGGCCACATCTCTTTTCTCCTCCATCTGCACCAGATTCAGGAACCAAACCTCCACAATATTGTCCCAATTGCTAAATTCCTGCATGAACTGTAAAACCAGGATTTGTAAGTTAATGGGGAACACTGGGTTCTGGCCATAAACCAGATAGAATGGGGATGTCCCCAAGGTGGCCTTAATTCAAATGTGATCTGCCTAGAGGGTGAATCTTATTTTTTGGTGCCAATCTTAGGGATTTTGTTCTAACAGGTGTTTGATCACTTCAAGCAAATTTTTGTTAGTTGATTCAGCAACACCATTCCCTTGGGGGTAATAGTTTCTAGAGAACTTTAGACTAATCTTTCAGTCATAGGTCCATTCTAGTAATTGTGCTAAAGAGAATGCCAGACCATTGTCACATACTATAGCAAAAGGCATTTCAAATCTCGTGACGATGTTTTCTTCCAGGAATTTGATAAATACATCTACCGTGTTGTTTTTACAAGGTATCACTTTAGACCACCAGGTGTAGTAATCGGTAGCAGTCAGGATGTACTAGTGGTTGGTAGATAAGTTAGGGTTGATTTCCCCAATAAAGTCGGATGCCCATTGGGAAAAGGTTCTAGCTTCAAACACTGGCTACAAAGCCATGGCCGGGTTCTGCTCACAATGTGTTGTTGTTTGGCAAGTATGGCACTTCTAGACGTGAGTGTAGACATCCTTAAAGATATAGGGCCAATAGTATCCAGCCCAAAGGATCTGATGGGTGGTGGCATCTGCTGAGCTATGCCCAGTACCAAACTTCCCATGAAATTCTTTAATTATTTTTGCAGCTTGAACCCTATCGATGCATCGAAGGTACACTCCCTCATAATTCCTACGAAAAAGTGCTAAGTTTTTTATCATGAAGTGTGCGCTTTTCAACCATAGGGCATGGCATTTGTTTGGAGGCAATCCCTTTGAGCATTTGTTATTCAACAATAAGTACACTGGGTCGGTGTACCATAGATCTCAAGTGATGGACTCCACCGTATATGTCTAACATTCGATGTGGGGAGTCTCTTCTGCCATCGCTCTACTTAGTCCCTAGCCTTGGACTATTTTCATGGGTTGTATTTCCAAATCATATTCCTAGAGGATGGCCATCCATTTCCCCCATCTTTCACCCAATTCACTTTGCATTTGTAGAGATTTCACCGCTTGCTCTGGGATGATGGCATGCACCTTGCTCCAGAGAATGTAATGCCAGAATTTCTTCATGGTGCGAACAAGAGAAAAGGCCTGCTTTTCCAAGGATGAATACCAGAATTCAGAATTCTTGAAGGGGGAACTCATGAAAGCTATTGGTATTTCTTCCCCTTTAACGTTTTGGGCCAATACTGCCATGGCAGAATGTGGCAAAGCAAAGGAATAGATATAGAAAGGGAGGGAATAGTCCAGACTAGCCAGAACTGGTGCCTCTATTATCATCTATTTAATCTAGATGAATGCCCACTTTGCTTCAGGACTCCACTCAATTTTGGTATCTTTCTTCATCATCTTGTTAAGTGGATTTACGATCTCAACAAATCCGGTAATGAACTGCCGGACAAAATTGATCTTTCCAAAGAAAGATCTCATCTCTTTCTTGCTGCTAGGCATTTACAGGTTTAGCAGTGCTTCAACTCTCTTAGGGTTGATGGATATACCCTTCTCAGAGACAATATGCCCAAGAAACTTCCCTTCAATGACCCTGAATATGCATTTCTTATGGTTGAGGGATATCCCATACCAGCGACATCTCTTGCAAATCTTGGCGAGGTGGGTGGGTTGATCACGCCAGTCCTGAGAAAAGATGGTCAAATCATCCATGTAGATGATTATGTACTGGTTCACGAGGCCCTCAAACGCGATGTCCATGGCCTTCTAAAATGTAGCCCTTGTGTTAGTCAAACCAAAGGGCATTCTCCAGTAAGAAAACATTCCCCACTTGGTGGTGAATGATGTTTTGTCTCTATCCTCATATTTAACCATGACTTGGTTATATCCAGAGTACCTTTCCAAGAAAGACATCATTTGGGATCTATTCACAAATTGTAACACCTCGTCCAATGAAGGGAGAGGGTGATTATCTTTCTTGGAGGCCTTGTTCAAATTTTGGAAATCCATGCAAGGAGATTTTCACCATTTTTCTTCCTCACAGGGAATAGGTTGGCAACCCATGTAGTATTCCAGATTGGAAAGATAATGCCGGCTGACAGCAGTTTTTGCACCTCCTGGTGAATCAAAGGCTTAATCACTGGGTTGACTGATCATTGCTTTTTCCAAAAAGGCTTAGTATCAGGTTTGAGTGGGATGGTATGAGTCATGATGGATGTGTCATATGTCTTTAGATCCTCATACCCCCACATGATTACGTCTATGTATTCTTGGAGAACTGTGAGAATATTCTCCTTCTCCTCAGGGGAGCAGGAGGTGCCAATGTGTATCATCTTCTCTTCACTGGGCTGGCCGATGTTAATTTTCTCAAATTTCCCTCCCTTAGAGGAGGATGATATCTTTTACTGACCCTAAGGGTTCAAGTTGAAGATTCATTCAAGTGCAACCATCCCCTTAGGAATGGTGTTGGTTGGTAGATCCATGATCCCATCATCTTCATCACCCTTCCCAGTTTCATCATGATCCTTTTCTTCCACTATCTGGTCTTCAAAGACACCAACATTGGCCATGAAGGATAGAATATATTGATCATCCTCAAAGATCTAAAAATGGGTAACATTATCTAGAATGGATGGGGTGGGGATCATCTCAACAGAAAATCTTTGGAGTCGTGAGCCAGGCATGGGCTCAAGTGTACTGGCGGAAATAGCCAGGGAATTCAGGACATAGTTCTATCTCTAGGGGATAAGATCGATGCTAAAGGCATAAAAATCCTCAATAAGGCTCCATGCCTAGTTACAGTATGCAGCCAGCCTCTTATCATGACAGGTGTATTGACTCTGGACTTGTTTGACAATCAACTCTGAATCACCCAGAGCTTGGAGGCAAGTGATTCCTTTCCTTAGTGCAAGTAGGAGTCCAAGGATGAAGGCCTTGTACTCTATGACATTGTTCATGCAGTTGAACTATAGCCTATAGGATACAAGGAAGGATTTTCCCTGTGGGTTGATCAATTCCACTCTGGCCCCATAGCCTTGTTTGGATCAGGACCCATCAAACTTAAGGGTCCACAAGTCGTCATTTGTTGTCTGGGGCTGGGAAGACGAAGTGGTCTTTGCATTGTTTTTGAGAGGTTTGGGAGGAGTTTCCTCCAGTGTTGATGGTATGTGGGTGAGGTCTTCCTCTGGAGGGGCTTCTGGTCAGGATTCCCAGACAAACGGTGCCAAAGGGATGTCATCAGCAGAAGTGCTAAGTCCTGGGGAATCAATTGTACATTCTTTTCTCCAGAGGGCATTGATGTGTCGGGTGGCCATGGAAAGGAAAAGCTTGCACTCTAGCTCTGAATGTTTATGGTAATGAACCCAGCACCAAGTGTCAGACAAGAGTGTGGTGAGGGTCACTGTAGCACCCTGAGAGTTAACCTTAACCCTCAATTTTTCTTCTAGGTCTTGGGTTCTCTGCAAAACTATGGGATCCTCCCCCAGGGTTAAATTGAATGTTAATATTTCAAGGGGTTGGTACACCCCTTAGGAAGTCTTAGAGAATAAGACCTCATTCACCCTCCCAACTTTGGTGAGGGCCTGTTTCTTCCAGGGCTCACATTCAACCTAGATCTTGTTAGATTCTCCTTCCCAGGGGAGCCATAAGTGGGAGAAGTCAATCGAAAAGTATCCATTCAGGGACTTGACCAATTCCAACTTAACAACATCCAATAAGATTTTGGGATGTCCACCACTTGGATGTTGATCATGCTAGCTATCCTAGGGTCTAGGATAAGTTGAATCCAGACATTCTTCAGTTCACCCACCATTTTCACAGTAGTTTTATCCAGCTGGATTACTGCACCGTTAGATGGGGTGGGTCATAATCTGAGCTTCTGGCATATGGATAGGGACATGACATTTCCCAAAGCCCCAAAATCTACTAGGCAGTTATGTATTTTTTTCCCTTGTATGTTTAGGTCTAGCAGGAAGGGAGGATCTTTAGTATTTCCCTGAAAGACAGCCACGTTAGCATCTTCAAAAGAGACAGTATTAGGTGGGCGACTGATGGCTTTTGGGTTCCCCAAGAGCTTCATAAGAGACTTCTTCTACTTGGGATAGTTTAGTAAAACCTCCATCAAGGTCATGGAGGTGGTGGTTTATTCTAATGCCTTCGTGATATTGAACCTTCCTCCCAGGAATTGGTGGCTTCCCTCGGTTGGGTCCTTTACTTGGTTAGAGCTAGAATCTTTTGGAGGAATAGACCAATCAGTTGTATTGTCCTGGGGAGGAGTTTCTTTGGGAGGTGTGGGCATGTAAATTGGTCCTTTACAAGCTTGACTATGAGTATTTTAGGGAGCCTATAGGTTGGTGAAGGCATTGGCCTCAAAGGCCAAAATAGATTCATCAAAGAACCCCTGAAGTTCAGATTCTTCTTCATCTTCTCTAGCGGTCCCAAAGAAGATGGTCTCACAAGTGAATACACCATGAGTGGGCTCTTGCAAAGGAGGCTCTGAGGCAATAGGATCAGATGTTTGTTTTCTATCTAGCTAGGAAATCATGATGACTTTCTCCAGCGTGGCATAGTTTACCTCATTATGGGAGCCTGTATCATGCAATCTACACCAATTGGTCATGGGCTGAGTGTGAAATGGGATGGTCCACCACCACTCTAATTGGTGTTTTGGTTTGGAGGGGGACCTCCAATATTAGTTTTCTTATTCCATTTTTGTTTGTTGGGCCAAGGCCCATTGTTGAAATTTCTTCCTTCAGCATTGTTGCTTCATTGGCCAGAGAAAATATTCCCTCTTTGGGAATTTAAAGTCTGGGGTGCATAGGATCCCGCCTTCAGTTGACCCATGTCCACAGTCAGTGTGGAAAACATTCTCTAGAGGGATTCAACCTCGACAGTCAACTGGGTTTTTGTGTCATAGTGTGATGGTTGTTATTGTTGGTTCCCTGGGAAAGTGACAGCATTCGCTAGAGTCAAGGGTGGCAATCCTCCAGCCGTGAATGACTGGAAGAAAGGCACTCTGGGTGGTTGTGTCTATGGTTGCTGCACTTGTTGCAAATGGTTCCAAGGAAAAGTTTTCAGACCCAATATTGTCTGAGTTTGAGATGGATATACGTGTTGAGCCTTCTAGACTATCGGCGATGGCAAGGGATTCATGGCCATCATGGGGGCTCTCAATGCCAGATTAGGGTTATATCCCTCAGTGTAAGAAGTTCTGCTAGGGATCATGTTGAATGGCGTGCTCTGCCCAATCCCACTCAGAGATTTGTTGAGGCCCTAGGATAGCTCTAAGGCTAGGTTGTAAACCTTTGCCAAAGTTTCCCGGTCGCCTGGGATGGTAGTTCTCCAAAGGAGAGTGGAAATGAAGGGGTCCATTGCATTGAGATAAGTCTCGATAGTCACTTCCATGGATGGGATGAAGGGACCCGTGCACCACTTCAAGGCATGTTGGAACTGGTGGTTGAATCCTGCAAGGGGTTCATTTGGTTGCTTCCTTATAGAAATGAACTAGCTGTGGGACCACATTGGGTCCACATGCATGCGGAAGGCAGCCAGGAAGGCATCTTCCATGTCCTACCAGATATTAATAAAGTTGGCAGGAAGATTAAGGTATCAGTTCAATTCATTCTATCCTAGGGATAGAGGGAACATCCAGGTCACAATGTCTTGATGTTGGCTCCGGTGTCATTTCATGGCTTCTTTGTATGCCTGCAGATGCTCTTCTACAGTTTCTGAGCCTAAGTGCTCATATCGGGGACAATTTTTTTCTAGGTGCAAAGGTAAATCATTGGCTACACCTAGAAAAGTTCCCATTGGGGACCCAATATTTCCAAAATATGTAGCCATTGGGGGAGTTGGATTTTGACTGGGTTGGGCGCTAGTTCCCAGGATCATCTGCGGGACTTGGGTATTCTATGGTGTGCTAGATCCCTAGACAATAGTGGCTGAATTAACTTTTAGGGTACATTTCTTTCAAGCGGGAGGCTTGAGCTCAACAAACATTCTCGAGTTGGGAGTTGATCTAAGGACTCTTTTGAATCTTGCTGGTGAGAATGATCCAATCCCACTTAAGGTTTGACTCCTAAAACTATGGATTGGGGAACCCTTGGGCGGTGTAAAATCTGAATCCTCAGAGGGGGATGAGTTCATGCCCACCTTCTAGTGCTAGTTTTTATTGATGGGACTTTGTGACCGGGTCTGCCAACAGGGGTAAGTTGTCACTGAGTACCGGGGTACCAGCCAACTCCACCTGTAAAGGTTGTCCAGGGAAATGAGATTCCCTGGGCCTCCAAGCACGTGAGAGTTGGGTCTCAACAGTGCGGGGCTCAGTTGGGAGATGTGACTATTTTCTTTGAGGGGGATAGATGGTTATCTTCAACTTGTCTTCTCTGGGGATTCAAGTGAGTGAGATTTCCTGCAAGTGTGCATTCATTTGACAAATAAACTTCAAAAGATACTGCAAACTTAGAGAGATTTCATCTACCTATAGTTATACTAAATATTCAAGACATCAACAATGCTCTAACACACTACACTAAATACCAAAGAAATATACAACCATGAGTTCATATTTTATAAGTAGCAAAGGAAAGGAGGTCATTAATCTACTTCAAGTATCAAAGCAAAGGACATGAAGAACACAAAGCATAAAATACCATTAACCCAGAAGACAAAATGCCAACAACATCATTGAGAGAACTCTTCCTTCTTCATTAACATCTCTTCCAACAAGCACTAGTGTGTGGTACAATGGTGGCTCTGAGGGAGCATCTAACTACTGAAAGCTTAGAAACTATGGAGCATTGAGCTCTACAACTAAGAACTGAGAAAACCAAATTGCTATTAACTATGGACTGCAAAATTATCAATTTCACTAACACTTGGAATGAGGTCAGACTTATTATTTATACACATCATTTGACCTAAACCTAAACCTAACTTATTTTACACTTTATAATATAATACAATATCTGGTGGTTGGTACTACCTACACAATGTTATAGAAGACCTCAAGACGGAGAAGGTCTGACATGTCAGAAGAATAAGACAAGTAAAGTGGAGTGGAAGAATTGGTTTCAAGAAGAGAGCCAGGATGAGAGAGAAGAAATCCGATCCCATGGGGATTGAGGCTACATGCCTCATAAATGGGAGGGTGGCTCACTGTCTCTGATGTGCCAGGTGTAATCATTGAAGTAGCACCTTAGGAAGACCATCTGTCAGAAAACCTCTTGTTGAGCTGACGTGCCTTGTTACGGTTAACCACCTTCTGACAACCTTTATTAAATGCCTTGAAAGTGACCAGTCAGCTTTGGGAACCAGGACACGAGTCTCTTAAAGAATACAAAAATGTAGGATCCAGAATTATGGGATCTGAGAACCCGCGTTCCAAAAGAATGAATGAATACAAAAACATATCTTCCACTGAACATCTCTAGAATCTAGAGGATTTTATTGCCCCTTATGATTTTTTCCAAGCCTCTAACACTTGGCCTATGCTTTCTTCATCTATACTTTAGATGCTATCCCATCGACTGCGGATAGCCTCCAATGCCTCCTCAACTTCTCTGCCCCATTCCAAAATTCATCCACCATTTTGATGGCATCATGCGATCAGATCATAGTTTTTGACAATCTGGATAGCCTGCCCTGGTCAAAATCTCTGGCTGGCAGATACAAGGACTCCATCTGCTCATAGAACTTGCTGAGGACATAGTCCTTTAGGGTACATGTGTTAGTGGTGAAGGGATAAACTTGCAATACCCTGACCACGAATGCCTTAAACAAACCCAAAGGATATCGGGCTACCATTATCTTTTCTTTCAAGGTCTTAACTAGTTCCTTGCAAACCTCAATTTTGAGGGCAAGTCAGGAGTACTGGACCTAGAGGGAATCATACGATTTGTCTCCCAAAATTTTGGCCTCTATGGTGACTTCTTCACCGATGTTGTGGATCTCTTCTAGTCTGGTCTTCCACTTTTCATACTTTCCAAATCTTGCTCCCATACCTGAGCGGAGCCTCTTGCATGGCTAAGAATAGAATCAACTCTGTAAAGGTCTGGGAGGGATGCCGCCATAAATTGTCTCTTTCTGGTCACTTGCTCAGTGGCCCACCCATCCATAGCTTGTGCTTTCTTCTTCATTATCTGTAGAGAATCCACGTCTCCCTGTGCAAGTGAAAATCTAGAGGAAGGGGTTTTGGCGTGGACCTCTAAAAAGGGTTGTGTCAGTTCTACCAGAAGTGCAAGGAGATTGGTATTTGTTTCTCTTTCCTCTTGTAGCTTCTGGCCCTGCTTTATGTACCTAGCCTCTATTTCCTTGGTGGCTTCTTTAAGAAAGTCTAATTCACCTTGCTTATCCCTCTTCCCCAATGCTACCTCTATTACATTTTAGTCTTCGGGCCTTACAACCGCTACATCTACAATAAGAGGGGGTGTTGCGATGGTTGCAACTGTAATACCGGTGGGACCAGTCTAGAGAGTATGGACTGCTTGCACCTTCTTGGGCTTCTTAGCATCTATACTTCTGGCCATCATTTTGGCCAACAAGAGTGGAGTGCTTGTGGCTGCCATTGGGGCTTTCCTCTTCTTAGACTCCACTAGCAATTGGGGTAGCTGGGGCGACTTCATTATCAAGACCTGTTCATCAAGATTCCTTTCAGAATCTAGCGGTGCTTTCCTAGAATCTACATTATCTTCAGGCTCATTTTTCTTGCTCTCATTCTAGTTCTTCCTGTTCCTATTCCTCTTCATGTTCTTTGGAACCCTCGATGTTTTCCACCATGCTGGTGTCTTCTATAGCATTATCTAGAATCTTTTCTCCATTCTCAATCCCTTCTATATTTTTAGGGACTTTGTCCCTCCTAGTGCCAGTTATTTCTTCATTTTCTTTATCTGGGACATCTTGGTCCATTTACTACTGTTTCTCCTAGGCCACATTAGCCTCCTCTATTGGAGTTTTCTCCTCCATCAAAACATCCTCCAGAGGTTGGTGAGGTCTCTGGCTGAAATTTATCAAGGCGGTCACTGTTACTACCTCACAGAAAGTGCTCCAGGGCACTTGCTCACCCAGAGTTACCAAAGGTGTTTGGAGTGTGATGGTTGAAGGTATAGTTCTTCCCTCAGGTTTGGGTTCTTTGACCATTAGTTGCACATTTTTGGGCTATCTTGGCATGTTTTTGGTCTCCTGGACCGACATCTTCTCTTTCTCAGGTTTCACTTGCATTTCTTCCCTAGCCTCCTGCTTAGATGTGTCCTTCTCCTCGGGGATTTCCTTTTCCACTGGGGCCTCTTCTTTGTCCCGAGCTGTAATCTCTTCCACTACATGGCTTATACCATGCTGAATCTCCAGGAGCTCCTCCGCCAAGAAGGTGTCCTCAAAATCATCATGTAGGGGTGAGGAGTCTAAAATATCTTCTAGTTCAAGAGATTCCAAACTTAAATCCATTGGGGGCGTCTCTGGCATGCTGGGGGTGGTAGCTGTGCTAGGTGTGGGGTTCACCATTGTTTTCTTCTTCCTTATGAGTGAAGCCCCAGTATTTAGAATTTTAGTAGACTCTACCTCAGTGAAATTCTATCTGCTCATCATGGCTACCAACAATGGGGATCTTGGTCGAGCGAGTAGAAGCCATTGGATCTATAGGGAGACCGGTAGATACCTGCATGCTTAGCTATTGACTCGTCAGATTTTTTGACTCGATTTGTTGATGTAGTTGAGCCATCAGAAGGGGGGATCTAGGGAGGTTCCTTGGGAACCAAGGCACCCTCTTTTTCTTTCCCTCTACTTGTGCTTGTTTCAACGGCCTCAAAAGATGAGGATGATCCAGCACTGGCTGAAGAGGGGATGGTCTTCTTGACCATTGATTTCTTTCGGATGCTTTTAGGACACACCTGGGAGAAGTAATACTGACTTTCCTCCAAAATGGGGTGGCTTACCCCTTCAATTGTTAGGTCCTCCGAGGTGGACCAATCCACTGGAGGAAGATCTTGTTTGTCCAACCCTTGTCCTTTCTATCCTGGATCCTCCAGCAGCCCGTCATCTTTAAATCCCTTCAGGAAGGTCTGAACATCTAGTGCTTTCATGAGCCCTTTGCTCATCCTTGTATTCTGTCAGGCCCAGAGATCAAAACTGTCTTGGTAGTCCACCCAGAAGTCCTCAATGTCCACTTCATGCACCTTAGATGCCTGAGGTAGTGTTGTGGTAATCTTGTCGTGGGGATCGTAATTTTTCTGGTCATGGTGGAATTCCACCAGCCCCAAGCTCTTTAGTTCATTGTCTGCCTCTTGGGCTGTGGTGAGGGTGCATGTATAATTCCCATAACAGAAAGGGAATGGAATGTTGATGACCTTCTTCAACATGAATAAGGTGTGTAGATCCATCATCTGCCTGCAAAACTCTAAAAGAATAATCTTGTCCCTGCAATACTGGGGAAGAAGATAGGGCTTCCCATTGAAGCCTGTCACCCTAATGTAGGTGTGATGCCAAAATTGAATAAAATACTGGCCATAAGAGCTTACCAGATTCATTTCCGCCTATGATAATCTATACCCAGAATCCTGGGTAAGGGTTAAGATATTTTTGTAAATGAATGCGTCATTTACCAGGTAGAAGTTCAGGAAACTGAGCTCCCACTGTAACTAGGGATAATGATCCCATGGTGTGACCTATCCCATACCATTTCTAAGTTCTCCAACCATTCCCAATCTTGGAAAAGCTAGCCTTTGTTGTGTTAATGCCCATAGCACATATGAAGTCATATAAAATTGAGAGGTCTGGGCGACGGTCCTCATTTGTGTATCCACATGGTTGGCTATGATAGCCACCCAGTTGAAGGTTCGGTTATGGGTAGTGATGTAGTATAGAAAATAATACATCCACACTGAGAATTTTTAGATGTTGGGCCATTTGAAAACCCTACATAAAAATATGATGCCCACTTGAATGGGCTCCTTGAAATCCCCGTAGGGAATTTCCAACTTCACTCTTTTGTGGTCTCACTTTGGAGACATCGGCCACTGACTGTTGAGGTGTTGCTAGGAAATGCCTTCATCCCCGCCAAATTCCTTTAGTGATTCAACCTGGGTGATGAAAGTGGACCCTTTGTACTAAGGAATCCCCAACCTAGAAGCAAAGGTTCGAGCCTCCAAGGTGACTATTATAGCAGGGTATTGTAGCGGCTGGGGATCCGAAAGCAGGACTATGCGAGTAGGCACATTATATAGTACTACTAGCTGCTTTATTAATTCTGGTGACTACACCAAACATGGAAAGTTTGTAGCCTTTATGATGTTGGAGGTGGCCAAGTAGGTTTCCATTTTGTTTCCCTTGGCCTTTAACCTGTAAATGGTCTGGATCAGACCTTGCAATTTGGCCCAAGTTTCAGGGTCTGTATCTATTATTTCTTGGACTTTGGAGTCCACCTTGGACCCTATAATAGCTCCCTCCTTTGGATATTTGGAGGTTAGGGGCATCTTGGCTAGAATTATTTCCATATTTATCTTTGTAGCTACCCGGGTGGAAGTGGTAGGTAGTTGCGGACTATCAGGAGGGGCAATAATGTTAGACATCTTTGATCAATTTATCCATAACCTGCAAGACCAGAGAACCGTTAGGACATATATAAAAATAAGTTACAACTCTGGGAGAAACAAAAGACAAGGTCCTACTAGAGGTCCATAGTCTAGACCACTTAGCTATTGCTGATGTGACTGGCAATAAGTCATACTTTGGTTGACGTGTGTTGGCACGTGATCACATGGCAGGCATCGTAAAGGCATTGAAAGCATTAATTGAGATTAGTGGGTCAACACAGGGAAAAATGAATGCTAGATTGGAGATATTTGAATGCTCACTCATGGGAAATCAATCCTACCATCAATGTGACAAGACAGAGGAGAGAGAAAGCCGCCATGACTCAAATCAGCAAGGTGTCGAGTTTTAACCATGGTGACTCCATCTTAATGAGATCGGTCTCATGGGGTGAAAACATGGGACAAAGCATGAGGAACTCATGAGTTTGAAAGGATATACATAATATATACATGCAGAATATGGGAGGGCTAAAGGCCAAAGCATATATACATGCAATAAACAGAAGTATACACCATTTATGAACCTGTACAGAGATACAAATAATATTAACATAGAAGCTACCCTAAGGCAATATACACTATTTACATTAAGCTATAGGCACTAGGACCACTCTGCAATGGCTTCAACCTTCAGTGGTCATGAATAGTCATCGAAAATCAACTCATAATTATCCACTAAGCTCAGAGTAATTCACACTTAATCGCACCTCAAATCACCAAGGAATCGCTCTGAAAGCTAAGTGTTTTTAATCATATTAACTATGAAAGTGACATGTAATTTCTATTTATACCCAAGGTGAAAAGCAGGTTACCCTTCTCTCCACAAACTTTGGAATAGGCAAACTTCCAGACTCCGGGCCTGGGGATTCTGTGCGACCATACCCTCTTACAAGAAGAAGGCATAATAGCAGAGAATCCCAAAGTCCAATATTTGGCTCTGGGAAAGAAACAACCATCTCCAGGACTAGGTCCCGGAGACACAAAAGACAAAAGAAAAAGAAAATGAACCTCACGGGAAGGAAAACCTAGAGAAGAAAAAGACAGAAAAAAAGGCAAGAGCCAAAAGTGAAAAAGGGGACCCAACATTTTGCACACAAAATGTAGGGATGGGTATGCAGGGCATAACACCTTCCTTAACCAGGTACTTCATCATAAGAGCTCAAATCTTCTTCATCTCTACTGCAAGTCCCCTATTTATTTTTTCAAATAATGCTCACTAGTGTAAAACAGAGATCTCAAAGTCATCACTCACAACATGTGATATTTTGTAAAACATTCATGAAACATGGACAAAATATAGAAAGGACTTACATTGAAAGATAAAACAAATTCCCAAGCAACATTTATGAGAATTGACTCACTTGACAAGGAGTTAGAACATTTCAAAACAAACCTTAACTATATACAGCAACATGGCCTAGTATTAATTCATAAAAACAAGAAGAAGCTCACTTAAAATTTTGTGAAAAAAAAATATATACCAAAGTCTTAGTCTTGTTGGTGACTCAATGGGCTAACTCAAAATGGGTTAAATGATTTGAATATAAAAACACCATATATTCTGTGAAAGGTTCAACTGATTCACTTACATCTCTTCCCTAGTGGAGTAGCCATCATGTTGGTGACTCGGATGGGTTAAATGATCTGAATAGTAAAACACTAGAGATTCCAAGATAGGTTCAACAAATTTACTCTCACCTCTTCCCTAATGGCTTCACCATCTTGTAGGTTCCTGAAAAAGGGTTTATGATATAAGAAGCTACTAGTACACTCTTCACCAATTATATAGAGAAGCTGACTCCAATTATTAAACTTCCTAAGAGTACTAGACCAACTAAAAGGGAAATTAAACTATCCCTCTACACTTTAGGTTCTACAAAACCAAGGGGGGTTTCCCTTAATGTCCTTTAATATACAACACTAAAGTCAAACCTTGGCATTAACATAAACCAAAAATCTCATGAAAGGCTCAACAGTAACAATAGAATACTATGTAGGGGCTAACTACTTATTGATTCTCAATTTTTATGGATCATGAGATGGGTAAAACTCAACCTCACCACAATAGACAATCTCAAAAGGAAATCAACACAACAAGGAGATACTAGATAGTGCTTACCTATCCATTGAATTCCAACATGCATGGAGCATGAGATTATAGTAGGGAAACAACAAATATACACCAAAGTAAAGATAATCTTGGTTTAATCATTTATTTCCGCAAGAAACAACATGAGTCTGGAAAACAACAGAATTGTAAAATCCATAATATTTAGGATCAGTGCCTTGTCCCATTGGACAACAGAGTCATCAGAAGTATTACTATCCTATAGTAGAGTTTCATCTATAGAATATGATATAAGAATATTACCTTACAATATTCTTCAATAACACTCCTAACCCAACCTACTTATCAAAATCCTTGCACAAGCCCAGCAAATCTACAACTTCTATCAAGAATTTAATTGGCCCCTTAGATCAAATCATGAAAGAGAATAACTCTTTGTTTTATTCCATTTAAAACATGACTGATTTTGCACAGTGGAGAGATGATCTAAATCAAAAATATATTTCAACATAACCCTTTCTATCTCAGTCATACAATATTAATACAACCTACAAACTCAAAACCTGCAAAATACTTAGCAAAAATTCATCTATATTGCTCTATAAAAATAAATTAAAATGCTTCTCATTCTTAGCTACTCTTACTACTGGAACCTATAATGAATGGAAACCCTGCTAGAACCACCAAAAAAAATAGAACCCTTCCTAAGTGATCTTGAAAATCCTTTTATAGAACAAGGATTGCAAGAAGCTATGGATCACTTGAGGGAAAAAACAAACTTACTGCTCAACAACAAAAACTTGGGAAAAGCATGACTAGAAAACAAATTGAAAAGAGCTAACATAAAGTAGACTAGAGAAGTAATATATCTGTAGCAATATACAATTGATTCCTCCTTCCCATGTACCACACTTTGTCCATCAACTCAAAATTAATGTTATCTGATCATACTCAAAATATTTGACTTGCATTCCATTCCACCTCTTATCTGATCCTAACCACCTTCAAAGGATTTGAAATTTATGAGGCATATATTCCTTTCTACCAACTGAGCCTCCACCCTAAAATCTTTCCAAAATATTTGATCCTATCAGCATGTCTCATCCACATTAATGTTGACTCATAAACCAACCTACCCATCTAATTTTTTGAAAATGGACCCTACACCATCATGGCAATTATATCCTCAGGCAATGAGTCGACAACTAACTTTACGTATCGACAAAGCCATACCCAATCCAACTTTTATTTCATGCATAGGTGATAAGAAACATATCCATTTATCTCTTTTAACTTGATTTGAATCTTGACCATTTATCCTTACCCATTCTAGTGCAAAATGACATTCAAAGTAATTCAACATAATATTGTTCATAACATGGAAGATGGGGCCACAACTCAGCCAATAGGATATCACCATTCACATCTTGACAATAACTATCCCCATCCCTTTTAGCCTATGATGAACATGATGAACTATAACTGATTGAATGTTTAAAGATGTTAAGTTGATGATCACCAAGATGCAGAAAGTTAATGCAAGACATTAAATCAGTTAATGTATTGTATTGTCATTGATGTCAACTTGATATAATCTAATTGGTTATACACATAGTGTCAAAGACTTCAAAGAACCAGAGAGATAAAGGTTATGTCATCAGTAATGCATTAAATTTTACTATACACCAAGTGACAACAAACACCAATGGATAGTGCACCCTGACAGATAGAGAACCCCGAGAGAAAAGTCACAATGATACCTGAGCAAGTTACCCGAGCAAGCATTGTCGAGCAGAACCTAAGCAATACTCAAGAAGAACTGAAAGTCATAGTTTTTCCTGATGGACAGACAACCCCAATGGACAGAGATGCCCGAGGACAACTAAAGTCAAGATTGAGCAAACAAGGAGTTAAACACGGATAAGAATTGAAGTTCATAAATGACAAAAGACTTAGCTGGCAGGAGCTAAATATGTAGTTAACTGATTGATTACATTTTTTTCATCAACAAGTTAAAAGCTATAGATAAGCTATAGATTAAAGCTAGTTTTATTCCAGTTGTCAAGGAGAAATCTACGGGATAAAACTAAAGCATGCATTAAAGAAAGAATGGTGAGATTTTTGGATCACGTCAAGAACAAGAAAGACAAAGACCTAGAAATAATGAAATCATGTGTATAAGAGAGACAAGCTAATTCATTATGAATTAGGGGTGAATAGAGAAGAAGATGTTGAAGAGAATATTGGTGAAGAAGACTTCATATAGTCCTGACCAAAATAGCTGAAGAACAGAGCTAATATTGCCACGAACACCAAGCAATAGAGAAACAACAGCATCACCAAGAAGAAAGAAGTGGAGCAAAGGAAAAAAAGGGAAATATTGATCAGAAAGGTATTATGAGCTTACAAAAGATCTAAACATCTGCAAGTCTAAGTTCTATTTATGAATAGATCATATACTATTTCAGTTTAACCATTGATTCATAAAATCTCTTAACAGAGTGGGATTTAACTATCCTTTATATATTGAGATACATCCCAAGGAGTATCAAAAAGTTTCTCATGAAGATAGCATAGTGAAATTCCAGATATCAAGTGACAAACTATTATATTAACTCCTCTAACAAGGTCACACTTAACAGTGTGTTTGTAACCTTTAACATGGTTGGTTCTTCACCGAGCTCACTTCAAAAGAGTGAAAATTTTGGGTTACTGGTCCCAAGTGGTTTTTCTCCTAACAGGTTTTCCATGTTAAAAATCCATGTGTCAGATGTGTATATGGTTCATTACTTTAATGTTTTTATTTACACATTACTAAAATAGGATTGATCGGTAAACACTAAATTATTTACTATATTTTGGTAAAGGCTAGACTACTATTCGGTAAAACTTAAGAAGAGGGATAAACAATGAACTCTAAGAAGTAGTTATTTGAGAAGATTATTTAAAGGCATACGTCTTATAGGACTAAAGATAACTAGAGGTTTATATTTGAGATATAAAATTTTGATTCATTTATTGGATTAATTTTTGAGGCCACTGATTCCCCCCCCCCGACCTCTCAGTTATTATAAAAAAACAGGGTACATGAAAACACCTCATTTCTTCCTTGAAAAAGTCATGGAAAAAACACTTGGACACATGGCATCCAGTTGCTAGCTATTGGCCCAAATGACGATTCCCTATAATATCTCATGACCTAAAGACAACCCGCTAGCAGTTCAGTCATTAAGTCTCTAGCTAAAATGTTAAGTCCTTTAATTGTTGTGAGCTTGAGACAACCCCTTTTATTTGCAATGTGGCAACACCCACTAAACCCTATCCATCAAACAAAAATAGCCATCAAAAAAGATTTAAATCATAAGTTGAGGCCCCAAGTTATTCAAGAACAAGATTAGAATCTAGACACATGGCAACATCTTGCAAATTATCCAACCCTAGAATAATATTCTATTTCATCTCGCGATCTCATGACCACCGTTCATCTCCTGAATGTATCCTAGGCATGTGGAAGCATCTTGCTAATTCTCTAATATCATCATTGACTTCCACAAACCCCAGCGACCTTATGACCACACCACTCACCAGCTCGTGATCTAAAACTATTAGTTTCCTTGACCCTCACGAGCTCGCGACAACACCACTTGCCAACTCGCGACCTTTTATCTTAACCATCCGCACAACCCGCAACCTAGTTCCTAACCATTGTCTCAAGCTTTCTAGCACTTCATGTTATCTCCCTTGACTTCTGTGAGATGGTAACTAACCACCACTCGCCAACTCTCTGATATTTTATGCTATGAGCCATAACTGTCATGAGCTCATGACTACTTACTCATCAGTTCACGAGCCTAACCGCCAATCGCCAAGCAGATCATTGACCTCGTAACTATCCTTACCAGTTCACAGGATAATGCCACATCAAGGCCCACTCATTGACCCTCTTATTTACCTCTTCCATGTAGTGTACTCTGGTTCACTACCTTAGCTTCCACATCATAATCTAGACACCTTAGGTCCACAAAATATTCTACGTAGTCACCTAACTGTCTGCCATTGTGCGTGAGACTCCATCCAAAAGGTGTCTTCCTTTTTGGCACCTCTTACGTATGTGCTGACATATAAAACTATCATTTAATTCTCTGACATGGCCAATTTTGGATATATCCAACACATATATGAGTGAAGCAATCTATGTACCCTCTCATGGTTTTACCAAATCTATCAAATATGCCTAGATGATAATGTTGTGCTCGCAAATTTTCAATATGGAAACCTCAAATTCCCTCATAATTTGCAGGTGTCACCACATACATCAATGAGAATACAACACATGTGAGTATAATGACCTACCTAAAGTATAAATCCATGTGATAATAAGCATTTTAGTGTTCATACATCAATGAGAATACAAGACATGCGAAAACTTTAGTGGCAATTATTCTCCAATTGGCGAATGTCGCATGTCGATGAGCGGGGAACTGGAAATTTTTATTCATATATTAGGTTGACCCTATCGCCAGACAATTATTAATATTGGGACCAATGCTCGGGCCCATCGCCCATCACTTTATTTAATTTTCTACTTTTCTTACACATCATTGCCAATGGAATCTAATTTTTTGCCCCCGTAAATTTTGAAAATTCGCCTATAATTTATATGTGACCCAAATGGATGGCCTATATTCACAAATATTTTTATATATTTATATTTATAGGCCACAACAAATTTTCCTAACATTTTGCGGACACGTGTCTCAACCTGACCCAAATTTGCCAACTTTATTAATCATACCTTTGTATTAGACAACCCATAATCGCCTTGCAAATAACAAAAGACGTGTTAAAATCACGCGGGCTTCACCAAATTTGTATACCTTGACCTAATACCTCCCACCAAATTCACCAAATAAGGATAGTATAAAAAAATTTGATCGATAGAAAAGTTTTAGACTATTGAGTGCAACTGCATACTGCATTGGTGAGTAGCGATTGCAATTAAATATGAGGCAAAGTTAAGTGATACTTATTCTGTGACTCTGTAATTTTGAGTTCATTATTATTTAGTGGTAACCAGTTAGTGAACACTAGTGACCAAGGAGACCTCAGACATGATTTTAGGGCCAATAAATCCATAATCATATTTATATATATTATAGTCTATTGTCACTTCTTCAATAATTTAACATTTTTTTTTGCACTGGAATTCGTTGGAGAATGGAGATGTCGAACAAAAATAAGGGTAACAAGAATAAGGGTAAGGCTCCTGCAAGTGGGGAAATCCAAGAGAGGCAAGCAAAATGTAGAACCTTATCATCGTACTTTGGTCATGGTGTTGGAAATGTTTCTATCCAAAATCGGGAAGTTGCTTCATCACAAGTAGATTTTGAAGATTCACAACCTAAAACTACATGACATATTGAAGAGGTAGGCAAACCTGATATCTTAGATCATGATGAACTTGAAGAGGATTTTCAGTTAAATACCCAAAGTAGCCATAATGATATAATCAACTTGGATGAGACTAAAAATTTCAAAGATGATGATGGTCCAGGGAAAAAGAAAAGAAAAAACAATTCAAAAAATGATCAGAAGTGGGAGTTGTCAAGGAAATCTCAAATAGAATGGGTGTCAAAGTATCCATTCATTGAACCAATGGACAATCCAATTGAATGTCAACCTCGGGTAGAATGCAGATGTAAGATTTGCACCAAGATAAATAAGAAGGAAAAGAGGTTGCAGTTAAAAATCAACACCATAGAGAAGCATATGGGTAAAGTTTATGAAAACAAAACCATAGATGGAGTTGAAAAATCAGTGATAAGATGGAAAACAAAGGATGAATCTCTACATGTTAGGAATGAAGAATTATATGAATTTCAGTTGAATATACAGACGAAACCTGCTCAAGTTAAAGGCTCTATTGAAGCTTATTTTGGAAAAGCATTGGAAGTAGAACTAATGGGAAAAGTTGTTTAGTTAAGTGTTGTTTTTAATATTTTGAGCAGAGGGTGTCCTATGAAACACTACCCATCATTGAGTGCTTTATTACACTTTCTGAAAGTTCCTAACTATCCTAATAGTCATTGGTCAATAAATAGTGGATGGGAATGGGCAAGTTGTCTTGCTGATGTTGAAGAAGAGGATCTAAAGGCAAAAATTAAAGAGTCAAATTTTATTGCATTATCTTTAGACAAGGTTACAGCATTAGATAATACTATGTGGGTATGCATGCATGTTTATACTATACACAATTTTGTCTGCCAACCTCATCTACTAACTATTGCTAAAATGAAGGATAATGCAACAACTGAAAATCTATTTGAACTAGTAAAGAGATCTCTAATTGAATATAGAGGTATAAATGACATGACGATTGCCAATAAGTTGGTGTGTGTTGGAGTGGATGGAGCTTTAGTAATGCAAGGCCACAGGGGCATTCTTTGCATAAATATACAATCTTCTTGTGTGCCCTATGTTACTCCCATTCACTACATGGCCCACAAAATGAATCTAGATTTTGGAGTTGTTAGCAAGCATGGTCAAGTATAAAATATTGAAGTTTTAATCAAAGAGCTCTACCAATACTTTTGTCAAATTCAGAAATAATTGAGGGAATTTCAACACTTTGTCGAAGGACTAACTGACGAGAGAAAGCTTTTGAAGGATAATGATACTAGATGGATCTCTTTGGATGGACCAACGCATCGAGTGTTTTCAGAATATCAATCGTTGCTTGGTCTAATGAACTCAAGTTGTGAAGAAGCGAGGATACCCAAATTTCCTGAGCTGCTACAAAGGTTATCTAATGTAGAGACACTCTTAACGTTAGTAGTTATTCTCCCCCTGCTGGAGGAAATGAGACATATAATGAAAAAGGACCAGCAAAGAGCAATGTATATTGTAGAATATGTTTTGCTTCATAAATTGACATGCATGATGCTAGATAATCTCTATCGATCATGTGATGATGTAAAATTTGTCAGCTGGCTTAAAATCACAGATTTGGACAATCCTGACAACTTTTTAAAGATCGGTGTAAATGGGGAGTTATGTGTAGAAGTACGCAGAGTTGAGATACCAATGTACTACTATGCCAGGGTTGAGTTCGAGGAACCAGGAGGGAAGAATAGGAAGCGAGTATCAAGTGTTAAAAGGGAAGACTTTACCAAGATTGTTGAGTCTATAACTGCTTCTGTGAAGTGCATTGCCTATGATCTTTCCTTAGATATTAGAGTAAGATTCCCTCCAGTAAAACTACTTGATTGCATGTCTATTGTGTTTCCTCGATATTGGAGTATGAACAATTTGAAGGATTATCGAAATAAGCTACTAACTTTGATAGATCATTTTTGCAAAACCATAGAGTTAAATGGAGTAACTCTAAATGGAATTTTAGATGAATCTCGTTTGAGAGAACAATATAATGAGGGAAAAATATAATATTATGGAGAACCCCCATAATATAATATAATCAGGTCATTTTTCACAGATAATGAGGGAACAATATAATATTATGGAGAACCCCCATGAAGATGGATCGGCAACAAGGCTTTGGAAATATCTAGTTGAGAGTGAAATGTTGATTGATTCAATATCATAATTTTTCAAGTTTGTTGATTTATGTCTGACCATGATATTGGGGTCGGTGGAGGATGAGAGAGTTTTCAATGCTTTAGGGTTCCTAAATTCAAAGCTAAGAAACAAAATAGACAAGAATTTGGAAAATTGCTTGAGGCTCTATACATCTAGGTATGAAGTTCATACTTTTCCTTATGACAAGGCACTGAAATTGTGGAGGAATAAATGTTAGAGAAGAGGGCTGGGAAACATTTCAAACCAAAGTGGTAGTGCTAGAGACAATGATGTGACTGTCATTGACTCATGTATTGGTACTGGTAATGCTAGCATTGAACTTGAGTTAAGCGGAGGTATGCAGAGTGCATAAAACATATTGAAAAACCAAGGAGGCTATGAAGTTGATGGCGATGAATCTGAGGATCCTAATAATGAGATGATGTGGAAACTTGAACCTTTGTAGAAGTAGCAGGTCCTAGGTATTTATTAAACTTTTTGTTGTAGTCTACTATCAATTTTTGTATCTCATCATCATTCATCAATCATGCATAATATCATATTCCAATGTCAAAATTCAAAAACATGAATGTGGTTGATAATCTCATGAATTATATAATTAATAATGGTTTTCTTTTGCATTATTCAGTTCATATGGTACAATTCTTAAAGATTTTTTTATTTTTTTGAAAACATAGAAATTCATATGATACAATTCTTAGAAATAGATATTCTCGTTAATTTATTTACAAATATGACACAATGTAACAATTCATTTGTTAATAGCAGTAAGAAATAGAACACAAATCTATGTGATTCTATTTGCAAAAGTGAATTGACAATGAATTATGACTCAAGAGTCAATACCCAATTTCAATTTCATTACCCTGAGCAAATGACCCTGAATTCCCTTTTATGCAAACAAGGGAGAAACAATAGCTTCAGGTCAATTTTCCTAATGTGAAGTCTCAAAATCAAAATTAGTAAGAGTCAAGACCAGTACACCATCTCTACAACTGTACATTTCTACATTTGGCGGGCCGGTTTAGTAAATTAGAAATAGCATTATAGAATCTTCTACATTGATCCTATTAAAAAAAAAAAGTTCAAACTTGTTACTTTTAACTCAATTCAAGCCAATAGATAAATATTATAGAGATGATTGAAACTAAAAGTACTTTCACATACTATTTTTTATTACATCAAGATGATTCTGCCAGTTTGTTTAATAAGCTCCATTCTGCATCGCTTGGAAGGTTAATATTTTTCAAGTTATAGTAGATGACTTGCAACCTCTTCAGCCATTCGTACTTGTTAGACTAACTTGAAAGCAATGATCCTTCCAATACTGCATTCAAATTTGTCAATGGTTTGATGCAGTTTGCAATGCCTTCATGAGTTGTGTCCTGAGGAAGCTTTCCTAAATTAGTGCTCATTATCTCCTCCAACCTTTTTTGTAATCTTCTCTTCCAAAAAAAATTGTTAATGAGGTACTAGGACTAGGATTCGGCAAACCATGACCTATCATTTTGGTTGTTGTTTGATTCATCTTGGCGAGCTTTATCTCAAATAAGGCAAGAGTTTCCTCTGCTTCCTTTAGTTTATGACATTTTTGTAAGACAGGGGTTTCTTTTATTGATGCAAGAGTGCGTTCATGAATTCCCTTACTTGCCAAATGCCTGTCACTAGTTGTGTTGATTTTTTTCAAAATCTATTTTGCAATTTTCTCTCTTTGACAAAAATTTGTATTTTTGTCAATGTGCTCTTTGAGCTTCTCAAAAACATCTCTAAAACTTTCATTCAATTCAAACCAATCACACAACCTATCACCAGTCACCTTTATTTTCCCCCAAAGGTCTATTTTTATTTGCTTGACTGTATTTTTCATTTGGTCATTCAAGCTATTTTCGTAAGTTTTAATTGGTTTTTTTTTTCCTTCTTTAGGTCTTCTCTCAATTCTGACAACTGGTGTTCACTCTATTTTTTATTTTCTCTACTTCCTCTTCCCACTGTTTTTCTTTTTCTTCCCAATGTTTTTATTTTACCCTCTCATCCTCCAATTCTTTCTTTAATTTATTGTTTACTTGTGCCGCACTCTCCAAGCTTTTGTATAAATTTACTGAAGAGGATTTTTCATCCTCTAGATTTTTATTGCTCTCTTCCAATTTTTCCCTCACAAATTTTAGTCCTGCCTCCATATGTTCTTGTTGAATAATTGCTTCTTTAGAGGATGAATTTTTTATCCTTTTCTCTAATTCTTTGCACCTGTTTGTTAGATTTGATAAACACAAATCCTCCCAAGAACACCTGCATGCACATCTGTCACAATTAGAAGCAAGACAAAGATAGAAGAAGAAAAACTATGGAGGCCAAAAGGCCAGAGACATGAAATCCATGTTGACAGAAAAAAGCTTCTATTATCAACAACTGAATTACAAAATATAATCTCCTTGTGAAATGCAAAGCGGTGAGTCCTTATAAAAGGATAACGAAACCCTAAAGGTGAAAATCCTAAAGAATTATAAAGTTGCCTAAGTATAACTTAAGCATAGAGTAAATAGACTAATAATTAAATGATTTAATTATTAGCTATACTATGACTACTCTAACAACCCCCCTTAAGTGTAACTTAGGGAGAAGCAAAATAGCTAAAACTACTGTAGAAAGCAGGAAAGATGGGTCCCGGCAACAAGGCCTGATCAGGTACCCAAAACAAGAAAGAAAACTAGATGAAGGAAACTAAGCCTTCAATCTAGGGAAAAGATGTCCCAGAGAAAGGAACAAGAATGAGCAAGAAATATCTCCGAAGCATGTAGCTGAAAAATCTGTCAGAAGAGACTGCTGGAACCCCCACTGAAGTGCATGACCAGGTAGAGAAGACAATGTCTGAAGAGATAATCAATCGAACCAGAAAGTAATAGAACCAACAGGTGAACCCCCCATAATGCTGAACAGGGAGAGATGACAGGAACACCGAAATGCAATGCTAAAAACATCTGTAGAAGAAAGAACCAGGAACACCAATAGTGCAACAAAAGTACAAGCACAGGATAAAGGGCAGTGTCACTGACACACAGCATGGGCTAATGTTGTGGAAGGTATGCTCACTTGACAAAGGTGGATGCGCCTAAAATGACATAAACATCATAACCGCCCATGGCACTTTATAACAGAGTGCGAGTATAAAAACCATACAAGGTGTACAAGATCCCAGATATACAGAAGTAGGCACTTTATCATAGTGCATTTATAGAATAAAGATGCAACAGAAGAAGCATACAAGCTCAGAAGTCAGAAAGAAGAGTGAGCTAGAATATCAGAAGAAGAGATCCCAGGACCTGTAGAACCAAGCAATCCACCAGAATGCATAAACTGCCAAACTTGAAGGAGAGAAAATCTGGAGTAGAATCTAGAAAAAATACCTCTACAACTGAATAGATCACTGAACCAGCTTTCCGAAGATATCTGGTTTGCCAAAAATAGAGTCCGAATGAGCCAGATATGACTCCCGAAAGGCAAAAACACATATCAGACTTCAACAGCAAAAAATGCTGTCAAAATAGCAGACCCAAAAAACTAAATCACCATAGTTGGAAAGAGATCGAAAAGAGATTTTTGATGATATAACGAAGTCCAAAAAAGGCCTCTGTATGCTCCATATAGAACGAAAACAGTGATAAGGCCCCAAAAAGCTCAACAGGCCTGGTGTTAAGCCCCAGGGGCTAAAAAAATGGGCCCCCGGGTGCATGGCACACGCCGGGGGCTAGGCCGAAGCCCCTGGTCTCCCATAAGACCGCCTGGATAGCAATACAGCCCCCGGGGGCTAGCAAAAAAGGTGCCACCGAAGGAGCGATGGGCGCCAGGCGGAGCGGCGCGGGCCGGCTGGCGGTGGCCGTCGGGGCCAGCGGGGCGGTGACCGCAGAGGGCAGCTGAGGGGCCGTGGAGGGCGGCAAAGCCAGGAGGTGGTGGGGCCGACGGAGTGGGCCGCAAGGGTGGCAGAGCGGGCCGTAGGGGCAGCAGAGCGGTGGGGCCACGCAGGGACCGAAGGCAGGGGCCGGTGGCAGAGGCCGACGGGAGGTGCGCAGGTGACGCAGCGATGGCACAGTGGCGGCGCACCCGCCTACGCTAAAAATAATTTAAAAAAATTAGTTTTTTTAATTTTTTTATTTTTGCATTGAAACCCGTGCCCGTACGGCCTTGGAAGGCCAAGAAATTTCTCCCCAAGGCTCCGGTGTCCAAAATGGGCGTTCCTTATATGGATTCTGGGGTTTTTGGGCCTTCTAGACGCAACTGTGAGGTCAATTTTTGTCCAAAGTGCCTCGAAAAACAAAGACCCTCCAGAACCAATAAAAAAATACCAGAAAAGACTAGCAATCTTCAAACCCCCGAATTGTGATGAGCTTGCTTCAAAATAACCAGAACAGCGAGCAGCAGGAGTGCTTTGATACCATGTTAGATTTTATAAACACAAATCCTCCCAAGAACACCTGCATGCACATCTGTCACAATTAGAAGCAAGAAAAAGATAGAAGAAGAAAAACTATGGAGGCCAAAAGGCCAGAGACATGAAATCCATGTTGACAGAAAAAAGCTTCTATTATCAACAACTAAATTACAAAATACAATCTCCTTGTGAAATGCAAAGTGGTGAGTCCTTATAAAAGGATACCGAAACCCTAAAGGTGAAAACCCTAAAGAATTATAAAGCTACCTAAGTATAACTTAAGCATAGAGTAAATAGACTAATAATTAAATGATTTAATTATTAGCTATACTATGACTACTC
>MU225425.1:989390-1001465 GCA_018584345.1 Thuja plicata
CATTTTTAATTTTTGATAAATCCATTTGGAGGGTGCTAACTTGAAATTTAGATGGATCTATTTGACTCTCTAGTGGATTGTTATCTCTAGCTAGGGGCATAACAACCATGAACTCCATCATTTCATTCTTTGGGTCATATGTGGGAAATAATCTATTCAATGCATGTTCTTCATCACGAGCTACAACAACTACATCCCTCTTCAATGTCTTAGTATTTTGTCTATTCCTATTTTTTGTTTGTTCAAAGTTCGTTACAAAATCATTGTAACAAAAATTAGGGGTTTTTGACATAATTGAATGTTTGAAAGGTGAAATAGAGCTTGCAGCTATGTATGATCTTCCACCTGTGGTTCTAATAATTGCACCATGAGGATTAGTAGCATTAACACCCTGACCCATTACAAGTGGAGTATTTGGACTATTTAGAGGGTTTTGTCCTGAAGGTGTAGCAATTGTTGGACTCAAAGTTACAAACACCATTGGCATTATTTTCATAACCTTTTTCTTCTTTATACTGCCTTGATCTCTAGGATCTACTAATTTTGTGTCCAGTTGTAATGTCCTTTTCATACCACTAGTACTACCCATGTGATCCCCACCAGTGGTAGTGGCACTTGATTCAGATTGAATCTAAGTGCTTGGCAAAGGTGGAACTAGATTTGAAGCTAGAACAAATAAAGGTGAAAGGGTATGAGACTGAGTAGTACCTTTTTCTAATGAGCTTCCAATTACTAGTCTCCTACCACATTTTTGTGAAGCGGGTGTGGCAAGTGGATACCAATTCCCATCTCCTATGGGACCTAGACCACCCCTACCTGGAAAACCAATTTTTCTACCATCTCTGCCCCTTTGCCATATTTTTCTTTTGTCGATGCACTAACTCTAGTAGCAATTGTCACGGAATCCCACCCATCAAAACCAGTATCTTGATCATCATAATCATTATGATGTGCTTGACCAGGATGCTCTACATTCCACAAATCGCTAAATATTTCATCCTCATCTAGATCATAAAGATCTGTAGAGGTCTTTGGCTCGCTGAGATTCTTCATCATTTCCCAAAAATCATTAATTTTGGTTGCAGTCCAATTATCATCTTTACATTGAAGCATTATTTTGTTTGAAATAGGTTTTGTAGATGGTTGAGCATCTTGCTGGTAGAAATTCTAGGACGTCTTTTGTTGCACTTTTACTTTCTACTTGTGCAATGCAATAATTTGTGATGACAATTCCTGTATTGAAATATTATTTTCAGTGGCGTATTTCTACATCTCTTTTTTTACCTCATCCTAGGACTCCATGTTTTTAAATGTTTCTATCAATGGCATACTTTCATGTTGACATTATCTTGCGGAGCTCCCATTCGCTCTAATCTTTGATCCAATTATGTTTAGTGGATCATACTAACAGTGACTCTCAACAGCAAAGAGAAAAATTTAAAAAAAGCCTCTGCCACTTTGAATCCTCTTCTCTCAAATGTGAACCCTCCCAATGAGAAAGGAAAGGAAGGAAATATCATTTTCTTTTGCTAACCACTAAAGAGTGCATCTATGATCTCCATCTGCCAAACATATTCCAACTCAAATACCCTCTTTGTAACATGTATTGGAAGTTTGTAGTGTTCTACCACTGAACTGTAAAACCTTAACACAGTATAGTCTTCCATGAAGTACTAGTTAGCCAATTGTATTTGACTTCCAAGTTGAATGCAATATCTACAAGACACAGGCAATATTGGCAATGGAGTGCCTATAATTTTATTATACATAGGTGCAAAAAAGAAGTCTACAAAATTTTTATAATTCTTTCTATTATCACTCATCCTTATCTGAGGTGTCCATTCATATAGTGCATTTTAGACCTGACTTTGAAGCTTGTTTGTCTGAAATATTGCATGATGCTTTGCTAAAAGAAGATAGCACAAGTAGGTTGTGAACCTAAATGTCTTCTATGAACCTCTTTTAATAATTAGGAATTGTTCTTGCATGCAATGAATAGTGTGCTCAATAAAATTATATTTTACTGGTTCTTTTTCATAAAGAATATGGAAAATCATTTCAAGAATTCTAGCACCCACTTCTTTGTTACTATCCAATCCCAAACAAAATTCTAGCAATGAAATACTATCCTGAACCCATTGCACAAAAATATCATAATCATAAGGAGGCTTATGATCTGGATCCAGACTAGAAATGCTTGTTATTCCTCTGATATATGGATCTTTCCTTTTTGCATCTAAATTTTCATAAGTCTCTGTCTGCTTTCCCAGGTCAATGTGCATGTTTGATTTTTGTGCTTCAAACCCTAGGTCCAACAAACTAGAAAATTCAGGCTCTGTTATCGACAAAATCTCCTCCTAAGTATTTTTTTTAACAATTTCTTTTCTATTTTCATCATAATTTTGGGCACAGAGCATGATAATTTCTGGATAAGGGAATACTTGAGGTAACGCCATGTGTGCTGACCCAACAACCCACGGTGTAATTTTATTTGTCTTTCCCTTTAACCTATTGTTAAATAGACAAAATTTTGAATCCTTCATTGGATCTTTACACTTATTTTCAAGTGCAAATCTAATTTCCATGATTCCCTTATTTCCATGGATAACAAGATCAAAAATATCATGGAATTCATTAGTGAAACCTAGTATTTTAACTAGTTTGTGGAAGTCTATTATCTCTTTTTCCTTTCTTTGCCCTTTACTTGTACTCTTTGTATTTTGTTTTCCCATCGTAGATCGTGGTATACTAGTGACAGCTACAATTTACAAGCATGTTTGAAAATTCAACCCTAATTCTATGACTATAATCTAAACAGTAAACCTCTAGATTTGAAAAATTTAAAGGGCGGGACATGGGTGTTCGGGATTTTACCCAAAAATTCAATTTTTGTAGACTGTGAGTGGGAAGAGAGCTGAGAGACTCTATTGCATTCCTCAATCCTCAACCTAGAATCCGTTACCCATAACCCCTTTCTGAATCTGTGATTCTCCAATACAGTATACTATAATACTAGTAAGAACTAAAAATATAAAAACTTAGGTTAAAATTGTACAATAATGAGTAATAGTGAGTAGTACTGAATCGTTAGTCGCGACTCGTCACTTGTGTTAACTTTTACTATCACTCATGTTAACTTTTATTGGTTCTCTAGATATCTAAGGTCACTAGGACATGTGTCACTTAATTGTTTGGTGTACGGTCAAATTGAGCTAATTACTAATTAAATGTTAAGTTACTCTTTTACTCCAATTACGATTTTAATTAAACTTAGCTTAGTGTACACATGTCATGATTGCGGAATAGTTTTGCAAAATTGGGGTTTCTTTTCCCTTTCAGACCAAAATACACCACACATCATTAATCTGTGCTCATCCAATAGTCACTGGTTTCTTTTAATATTCATTTATCTTTCGGTCTTTCAGTCATCACTCCTCATCAAATGACACCGATTGAATGAGTGTACACGTGTCGATATTTCATAATAGGATTGCAAAAATGGGATTTATTTTCCCTTTCGGCCCAAAATACAATGTACATCATTGATATTTTCTCATCCAACAGTCGGTGGCAGTCACCATCATTTGTAATTATGGTGGGTCCCATTTATTTACTTTGAATTATATCTATCGGATGACACCGATTGTGTGAGTGGTCATGTATCGTCTGATTGAATGAGTGTACACGTGTCTTGATTTTGGAATATGATTGCAAAAATGAGATTTATTTTCCCTTTCAGCCTGTAATACACCATACGTCGTAATCGTTGATCTCTGCTCATCCAATGGTCACTAGAAATCCCTATCATGTGTGGCAGGTCCCATTTATTTACTTTGAATTATATTTATTAGATGACACCGATTGTGTGAGTGCTTACATCACCACATGCCATGCGATTGAATGAGTGTACAACTGTCGTGATTTCAGAATAGGATTGCAGAAATGAGATTTCTTTTCCCTTTCGGCCCAAAATACATCGTACATCATTGATCTCTGCTCATCCAATGGTCTCCATAAATACAGTTACACATAACACCATACTCCACAAATTTATTAAATTTAAATAAGATTAAATATTGAAATTGTCTAATATAAAAATAACTCATTAAATTTAAAATATTGCAATCACAGATAACTGTCTAATACTCTAATTATTTATTAATTGATTACTAACCATAATTTATAAAAGGCTTTAAACTTTTACAATTCCACATTCGCAGTTGCACACATGCCACATAATGATAATTACATTTGTCATTGACATGGAAAAATTAAGTTAATACTCTTAAATAAATCACACACATACATTAAACATTGTTATAATTTTTTGGTTCATAATACATATTATATGATATCACAGATTCACACATCGATTTGGACATATTATACATATTATACGAGTCTCATTTCCGGAGGAAGATAGAAAAATTACAATAATTATTAAGATTCAAACAGCAAAATTTTCATTAATTATTTCAAAAATTTACATCACTAATATTATAATATAATTTATAATTATAGAGTTTTACAGTTAATTTTAGACTATAGTCTCACTGTAAACACCTACAAAATGGGAAGTATGTTTACCCACAAAATGGGAAGTATCCAAATAGTTACAAAATATGTTTCCACAAGGGCACTGGTTGATCATATAAGAAGAAAAAAAAAAAAATGAAATGCGGAAACCCATTTCAAGAACATAAACACTAAGGGTCTTCATCTCCATCCTTGCTTGAGAAGAATTGTCTGTTAAGGATAATCTCCCCGATTTCATCGAGCCAATTGTAGTCCATCTCCTCGAAGTCATCAAGGTGAAACCAGTTCCACAGGAATTCCCTCCCCAACCGCACCCACTTCTGATGTCGCATCAGCTGCCTTTCATTAAGGTTCAGTAGGAAGGGTTGCCTTTCCACATTGCGGCCTCGCTAGATAAACTTTTCATTTTCATCAGCCCAAGGGATACCCAACCCCGATTCTGTGAAGACAATGACTTGGACGTCGTCCACCAAAAATTGATCCTTGAAAACATTATGAAATAGCATAATCATGTCTACCTTCTCTCCTCTGAGGTCGAGAAGAGATGCCAAGAAGCAAGATGTAATGTCCGTGCTGACACGGTATCTCTTCTTATTGTGAATGAACTCATGGCCGAGCACCATCAACACAACATTGTTAATGAAAGAGTCCACTTCCTTGCAAATGGAAGTGAGTACTTCATCCGGTATCCTACCCAAAAATGGATTTTTCTCATCGATGGATGTAGTTCTCAACCTAATTGGTGTGTCCATCTTTGCCTAAACTTAAAACCTAAATCTTCAAACTACACAAAAAATTGAAATTTGAGGGCCGAGTCTGAAAGGAAAAAGTAAATTGAAATTGATGAAGAAGCAAGCAAGAATGTCTATTAATAGCCCTGTGAATCCATATCTTCCATATTGTTAGGTAAATCATTCCCATTAATGCATTAATGCAGGAGTGTGGGAAATTACTAATATAGTCAGTGGTCACTATACTAATAACTACAGTTTGTACTAGTACAATTTTGGAAACTGTGCAAATTTCCTAATGGCTAAAGAATGTCACTTTCACTCTGACAAGAAATTCATTTCAAGAAACTGTGCCTGAGATAAAACTCTAGCCATTGATCTACATCAATCAATGGTCTTGAATAATACATTTACAAATTAGGGTTCTAAATAAATAGGTTTAAGGTACGTGTTGACGGCATCAATGCTCATAGTTGATAGTACAATGTACATACCATGTGCAGTTGCCAAATGTACATACCCCTTGCAGTTTCCAGTGACGGCGGACAACTCTGCTACCAAAGAGGCGATATTAACTCGATGTGCCTAGTAGTCCATAAATTGTAATTATTAGATGTTTTATGAATTGCCATTTGGCATTTGCTAATTTTAGATTTTAGTTTTAGTTTAAAATTTAAAGATTAAAGAATAACTACTTTAAAATTTCACAATTCGACAGTCGCACAGTCACACATGTGACATGATACATGCAAAAGTTAAGTTATATTAATGTTAAATAAATAACATGTCATACATTAACAATTTAACATTTTTTTGGTTCATTTTCAATTTCAAAAATTATAAAATCACATATGTCATGACTCACACATACATATTTTACAATTAAATCCATAAAAACAAACTAAAATGAAGTTACAAACTTTTCATTAATATTTTTTATAAATTTACAATATTCATAATTTCAGACTTGGAGACTTTTACTTGAAGTCCTTACAAAACTTTAAAGACAAAACCCACTATAGTGAAAATTTCAAAATTTTCAGGCGAAGGCCATAGGAACACAACACTAAGGATTTTCCCCTCCATCTAAGTAGAACTTTCTAGAGATGACAAGCTCTACGAATTCATACAACCATCCGTATTCCACCAAGTCATCCAACAGAAACCATTTGCAAAGAAAATCCCTACCAATCTGTGTCCATTTCCTATGGCGCGTCAACTACTGAACATCTAGGTTCAAAAGAAAAGGTTGAATGGCCACATCTTTGTCTGACTTGAAAAGCTTGCGTATATCACTTTCCCAAGGGATCCTCACCCCTAATTTTGTATAAACAACAACCTCAACAATGTCACCCAGGAATTAAGGTTTGAATAGCTTCCTTAACAAAAGGAGCATATCCAACTTCTTTCCCCTAAGGTCCAAAAGAAATGCCAAAAAATGGGACGTAATTTCCATGTCAACACGGTACCTATCGACATTTTCCAAAAATTAACGGCTCAGCACCATCCTCACAGCCTCATTTGTGAAGGCTCCAAACTCCTTGCAAACTGATTCAAGGGTTTGGTTTGAGATCGGGCCCAAAAAGGCCTTCTGTTCCTTCATAGACGTGCTTATCAAACGGATAGGAGTGTCCATCTTCAAAAAACAACTACTACGACAATATATCATATTATACTAATACAACCTAAAAACCAAAACTAGAGGCAATCTTTCAAGCACTAGCAAAGGCAGACCCAAACCAAAGGAGAATTGAAGAATAAGGAAGTGTATATCATCTATAAATAGCCCTTAATTCTTTCTCTAACCTAATTAATTCATTTGTCCTTTAAAATTCTGTAGGTCTTTCATATTAAAAGCATGAGTGTGTGAAATTAGAAATAGCCAGATTTAGTGTCAGTGATAAAACATTTCTTTTATTAACGACAACTGTGATACATTATCAACCGTCCACCTAAACAGATGTAAGACTTGATATGTGTAAATAATGATGTCATTACGTGATGTTGCATTAATTAGATAATAGTTATGGTGCAGATTAATTAAACTCCATCCATTCATCTAGGATCATCAAACGGTCTCAAATAAGACATTTAACATTATAAAATGATGGATGTTACTGTTGGGTTGTGTGTCGATGTAAATTTTTGTGCTTATCGATACCAACATGTGTTTAATCTACAAACAAGTTATATTAGTTGGCGGTTTCCCACATGACGCATTGACAAGTCCCATCTTTTGAAAATTGCCAATAAAATATTTATTTTTTTCATACTTAACGATAGATTAGCCAAAAAAAAAAAATTTCAAAAGGCACATAAAATTCGCCAGCACAAATATTTTTTTCCCTTCAACAAAAAATCATTCGCCACATATATTATAATGTATTTACTTCAAAAGAAAAAAATTGCCTCACACAATATATATTTTCCCCACATTAATGTATTATTCGTCAGAATTTTATGGAATTTTCATTGGGCAGGGAAAAAATCGCCTTCGCCTTTATATTATTTTCCTAATTTGGAAAAAAAAATTTCCATCATCAAGAAATATTTTCCCTTAAATTAATGTGCGATTTGCTAGGATTTTACACTTTTTCCTAAGAGGGGGTTTCTTAAAGTTATCCTTGATGTGAGTATAATGACCTAGCTAAAGTTTAAATCCTTGTGATAATAATCATTTATAGTATTCATACATCTAAATAAAATAATCGTGTGTGTGTGTGTGCGCGCACACGCACGTGAATTCACATAAAATTCCTAGAGTATTAGGATAGTTAGAAGAAAAATGGAAATGAAACCATAACCTATATAACATTTCTCTGAAAATCAAAACCTATTCTCTAGTAGGCCTAACCATCTCCTAAGGCTTGGAACTTGGTGATATATAGATTATTTTTCATTTTTAGATTGTATATTACAACATTGAAATTTATTAGTAAACCATAAAAACTCATTATAAGTAAATATGATATATTGTTCTAATTTAACACATAAATATATCATTTAATATTATTTATTATAAAAATAAAAACCGATTAAGAATACTTCCAAAGATATAATTTAAACATTTCTAATTTTTAGAATGGTTGAATTTGGAAATTTAGAATATCTTAACAAGATTTATCTTAAATGTTTTTTAATATGAATTTAGAAATTTATTATAATGTGTCAATTTTAATTTTGTGGCACTTATTACTAACAATTATCTTAATTTAATATCAATATATATATGATTTAATGATGTTTTTTTTTAAATTCATTAACTTAGAATCTTCAAATTACAATATAATCATTTTATTTTTTTAGAATTGTATATGGTGAAATGGTGATCAATGGTAGACCACCAAGTCACACATATGCATTGAATGACCCTAAATCATGTCCTTAAGGCAAATCTGATTTTTATAACCCAAAGGATACAAGGGCACAGATGCAAGATCTATCTAAGGGGAAAATTTAGGGATTTATTTTGTGATGTATGGAAGAAAATGATAAAAGATCTTATGTTAAATATTTAAAAGAAGATGTAACCGCAAGATACGTTAATAGATCTGATTTAATATATTGAACTAGATGAAAGATGTATAAGTAAGAATCTGTGTCCCTCAAAATAGAAGAGGAAGAAGGCATTCAAATGTTGATTTTCTATCTAACAGAGTCCTAGAGTACCCAGATACCTGAATCTAGTAGTCTAATATTTGTAACACTGAAACCTGCAACTTTCTATTTTGCTTCATGAACAGGTCAAAATTGGTTCGACATGTACCCAGGTATAGGTCAATGGTTTGATCGATACCCAATCTTCTCAAAATAAGAAATAGAAAATAGATCGGGGCAGTTCTTCAGATTGTCCTTCTACCTCTATAACTATAATCTTCACTCTAAATGTTAAGGTATATGTTGAAGGTTTGACCTATACCTAATAATGTTGAAATATGGAATGGAAAATAGATCTAGAAAGTTCTTCCAAATGTGTTCCCAGATCTACAACTAAATTTTCATTTTGAACCTACACCTGCACACAAGAGAGAAGGGGGAAAGTGTTGGGGGAAAGGCACTTGCCTTAGTCAAGCCCTTGTTTAGGAATTAACCTTGAAATTAAATAAGTAAATAATGTAAAATAAGATAAATTTCAGTATTCACCTTTCTTGTCAAACCCTTATGGATGGATACGGATCTGTTATATCCATAAAAATGTATTATTTTTTGATCGAATGTTGAATTATAGAATGTAGGATCTCTTCACCAATGCAATAGAACTACACTTGCCAAATCATTGATCATGGATGTATGTGTGCTTGATATGCTTGAATGGAGAAGGGAAGGAATGAATAATGGATATGTATCCTCTTTATCAATTGGGAATTCCTCCACTACTCCATCATTAGAGAGATATTTACACAATAGTCTTCAAAATTTGGAGCCAAATCCTCGCTTTCTTGAAATCACCTTGGAATTGAATTATTGCATGTAGATTTGGAAAAGATAATGCATCATAGATAGTATATGTAAGTGGATGGAAAAATTAAGGGAAGAGACATCCTTTTGGAGAGATTTTGTGGTTCAATTTTGTGGAGGCTGACCTCATTGGGCAGGAAAATGAAAATGCTATGCATCGGGCCCAAAACCCTTCAAATTTAAACCCCAAAGGTATAGGTCAAAAGTGGTTTGACCTATACCTTTTTTAGGTCAAACCAGGTTCAACCTATACTTGGAAGGGTAAATTTCAAGGATGAATTTGTGGGGTCCAAGAAGTATTAAGGGGTTCAAGGAAAAATAGAGAGAAAAGTGGGAGAATCAAGCATGAATACAATCAAAATATAGGAGATTACTAAAATCAAGCCCAAATAGGTCCAAGAGATTCCAAATTAATCGATGCTAAATTTTTAGACCTATAAATTTAGCCCACACTTTAGCGGGAGTATGAGACAAGCTCATAGTCATGGTAAAGTAGATCAAATACATAAGATGATCTCACAAAAGTTAAGGATCCAAAAAGAGGGAGAAAGTTAAGGATCCAGAGAGAGAGAGAGAGAGAGAGAGAGAGAGAGGATCCAAAAAAACATCAATCCCCCAAGTGACTTAAGTCCTCATCAAATCAAAACATAATATGAGAGAGAGAGAGAGAGATTACCTTAGCCCTAGTAAGATTGTGTCTTACTGTGAACCGCACAAAGAAAGAAAAGTGTGAACACCATGCCTAATAAGATTGTATGTCTTACTATGGATCACACAAAAGCACCACAAAACATGACATTGAAAATTCAATTATGGCTTGTGTGTCATGCTATTCAATCTATCTAGGATCTATCCTTAAATATTGTATGTCAATAAGGAATCTGACAAAGAGCAATATGTCCTTAAGGATTTTATGTCAATAAGGGATTGAAAGAAAAAGGAGGGATCAATCCTTAGGAATGTATATCCATAAGGGATCCAAAGTGTAAAGCGACATTAAAAGATTGTTGTGTGTGTGTGTGTGTGTGTGTGTGTGTGCAAAGTTTAAGTGAAGTGTATACCCCATGTTAAATCCAATGCAAGCCCCTTAGCAAGAGAAATGGATTTAATGGAGCGTACATACATCCACCAGAAATGTTTCCATTGTGAAATGCCCCAAGAAAGGACACACTACTACATTGACCTCATTTTTCTACCAAAATTTTTGACCATCAATTAAAAAGATTTAGGTTGGTCAGATTATAGAAGGAAAACTTCTTTTTTTTAATCCATGCCCGTGTTAGTCAAAATTTTGACCAATACCGTGTAGGTCAGAATTTTGACCAACACGGGCATAACTTTAAAAAGAAAAAATATTTCGCATCTCATTTCATTATTTGGTTTTAAGTTGGGAGCGCGAAGGAGTTTTAAAGAAAAAATATTTCTCATCTCATTTCATTGTTTGGTTTTAAGTTGGGAGCGCGAAGGAGCTAGAGCCTGTGATTTTTTGAAGTGTTATTTGGTGAGAGTAAAGGGAGGTGTTAGGGATTTTTCTTGTATGAACCACAATGCTTGAAATGTCTATGCGAACCTTGTACCTTCTACTCCTGATTCAGAGACAAGAAAAGCCTAATTGCTAAGGACTGGATAAGGTCCTTCTTCATTTTTGAGCTCCACAAATACTCAGGCAGGTTTTACCTTTCAAGATGGCTGTTAACACAGTATTTGTTGATGTGGACACTGATTTGTTATATATCTTTCTAGAACCAACTTATGAATTATCTTGCTGATGATCAAGCATAACCATAAACAAGATATTACCATACAAACCATAGTTATTAACATAACAATAACCAGTGATACAAGGATTCTCATCCTTCTTCCTTTTCTTTATAGGAGGGATAACCTAGTTGATTCTCTCTTCAAGGAATCAATAACAAGGAAAATGTCCTGCTGACAGAGGTCCTTAAACAAGTTCAGCTTATATGTTCTTAATAACAGGGTGTTTAAATTGATTTGGTTTTGATAACTTGGAATATCTGAGACTCAGATAGATAATCAGATAAATTTCTGAACCAGTGCCTATCCTTAGGGCTGCAGAGTCAATAATAAGAAAAGAAATCACAGAAACAACATACACTGAACTGCCTTACAGCTCAAACAATTAGGATAGGTTGCCTTACAAACTATCTTGTTACCTCAAGACCACTGTATCAGATCCTTAACAAAGTAGTATTCTTCTTGTAATCATTCACAACATTTAATTCTCTCCTTGAAAGAAACTTGTAAACAATTAGATGGTTACCTTATAACCAGAGTGTTACTGAATACCTTATAAACTTTAACACAGAAAAGAATACACACAAAGTAA
>MU225425.1:1036158-1051833 GCA_018584345.1 Thuja plicata
ACTTATTAACATGTTAACTTTACTTAAGATCATGTGTTAATTATCCTTTTATCCTAGGTGTCATCTTTACAAGTTAGTTATAATGGAACCATGTCTTATTATTTACTTTTAGTTATTTAGGTATTTTGGATTTGCATCATGCATTTAATATTTGTATCAAAGGTAGTTGTCTCATTGCATAGGATTAATACATATGCCAACATCTTGTATGCTCCTACCTCATACCTTGCTCATGAATACTGTGCAGCTTATTTAAAATATGTTCTAACAAATGAATTTATTCCTTACAGGTGTTTGTTGATCACAGAACAAGCTTGCATCCAATAGAAGTTCCTAGAAATTGGATTTGGAATTGGATTACAAGGTTGCATCCTATTTCATATCTCAGACTCTTTCTTCTGGGTTGTTGTTTTCCAATGTTGGATAAACAAATCACAGATCAATAAAATGATAATTTTTATGCATGCTTTCAGTAAGGACTATAGAAGTAATTTGACAAGCTTAGTGAATTCAAAAGTGACAGCATTTGTTATGTTTTGTAGGCTTGAAGTTGAAATGGCATGTACCTTGTGGACTAAATAGTGTTATCACTTTTCCTAGTGTGCCTTGGTTGAAACCATGGTATTGGTGGTCATGGCCTGTTCTACCTCTAGGGCTTTCTTGGCATGAGCAAAGGTTTCAAACAATAGGGTAAGGAAAGCTTGGCTACTTGGCATAGTAAATTATCTCTAATCAAATGTGCATTTATCTAATATGAGCTCTTTGTAGGTATGGTGCAGAGATGCCTTTGATTCTCCTGGAGTCACTCTTTTACATGGTTTCCATAATTTATTTTAAGGGTTTCCATCCCTCTTTGTCGAAGCTTTGCCTCATGAAACCTGAGCAGGGTTTTCTACTCTACCCAAATTTTCTTAACATACTGGTTCTCACTTGTATGGTGGGAAGTTATCTAATACCATTTTTCCTTGTTCCTAGAACAGCTCACCCTATAATGGGCTGGGGGCTCTACTTATTAGGCTCCATGTTTTTTGGAGTTGTTCTTAAAAATGCATTCTTACTCCCAGCTTTGCCAATTTTTATCCCTTGGTTGGGTATATTTGGGTCACTCATTGCAATGGCTTTTCCATTCTAGTCTAATGGTATAGTAAGAGCATTGGCTGTAGGAGCATATGCATTTTTCGCAGCTCCATTTGTGTGGTGGGATCTTATGAAAGTAATGTCATCTTTGGACACATTAGTTGAATGTGAAGCATTGAGGGTGTGGGGAGCCTCATCAAAATCTGAAACATAGTCTCTACTAATGAAAGTTTGTTAAATCCTCATCAAAATCTGAACCATAGTCTCTACTGATGAAAATTTGCTAAATCTAGTTGTTCTATCTGCAATTGGTGGTCATCAAAGAGTGTTCTAACCTACTGTTCAACAACCTGAATCTCCTTTCATAAACCTATTTTGGGTCACTTCAATTCGAACAAAGCAACCTATTAATTTCAAAAAATAGAACTGAAAATCATCAACGATGCATGTTTTTCCAACACCTCAAACAAAAGAAGCCATTTTTCTCCATTATTTTGGATTTTTCCTATGTGGCAAATTGGGCCTATGATTAAGTGCCTTGAATTTTGTGCTAACTTATGGTACAATCACATGTGGAGGGCAATGACTAGGTGGAGTCCATAATCATAAGAAGATTATACAAGTAAAATCTCTAATTTTTTACATTCTTTTATCTGGTTGCAAAAAATTTCCTTGTGACTAATTTGATTCATTCATTGGAAGATATTGCAAGTTTTTAATCAACGAAATGCCTGTATAAAATTATTCATTATAAAGAAGTGTTTGCTAGCTCTCTTCAGTCTGACAGTCTCTCATGCTTATTGGTTATAATATTGCAATGGTTAACAAATAACTTGTATGTATCATTAATATGATTGGAATTTAATCCATCTTGCAAATACTTGTTTATATTCAAATATTGTACCCAAAATTTAAGGATAAAGGGTAATCTTTTTTAAGTTCAGTGAATATCTTCTTAATTAATTTAGGGAGTTCCTGTGGAATGTTTTTAGAATTCTAACGTAACAAGTTTCCTGTGTTGTTAATGATTCAGGTTTCAGACACTAAGAGATTTCATGTCACACAGTGATCAAAAGAGAGACAAAGCATCCTTTCTTCTTGAGGTAATCCTATGTAGATTTGTTGGGTTTTATTTCTAATTTATGAAATGAACTATAGAGGCCCATCAAAAATGTAGTATTGCAGAGCACAGTATTGGCCTTGAGTCGATATCTTCATTTGCATGTCTTGGCCAGATTATTGAATACATTCAATCTTTACAAGAAAAGGTCTGAAAGTATGAGGCAACAGAGCAAAGCTGGAACCAGGAAAGAATGAAAACTATGGTCTGGGATTTATGCAAGGTGGATATTTTTGTTTCTAACTATTATTGAAACATGGATTTGTCATTTTGGCACTCTATTTTAGGCCCTAGTGTACAATTTATCAATTGTGTTCATTTTTAGGCTTCCTTTCTTAGAGTCCTCAATTCCAAATTGTCTAGTTACAGCAAAAACTTAACTCATTTTGTGTATTTTGAAATAATATATGTACTGAAGATTCTGATGTCAAAATATATTTGAAATGTGCACTGATAAAGTTTTTTTTATTCGAGACAGAAAAGCCCAGTCCATGAAGAATTGCATGTGGATGGTTGTCAAACAATTGTTAGTGGTGTTTTAGATTCAAAACAAAATAGTGAAGTTGCTGAATCAAACAAGCCCAGAATGTCAAATGCAACAATGCTCGATGAGATTAACACTGTGGCTACAGCTGTGCACTCAAATTCATAGAATCCAATGTAGATGAACAAGCCAACTCCACTTATTCCTGGCTGTCAACCATACAGAGAAAAAGAAAATATTAGGGTTTTGAACAAGTCGGTTCCCCTTACTCTTTCCATGCAACAATCTATGTACTCTCCGTTAGGAAGGAATTGGGATACATGAGATTTGAGTAGCACATTGATTGTCTCAAAATATGATTTATGGCTGTTTAGATTGAATACCAAACTCAATGAGAAAATTTTGAAACCAAATAGCCCCAGTTTTGGTACTCAGCTTCAATAGAAGATGGACCAATAACAAATTGTTTCTTGCTCTCTAACAAACAAGTCTTGAACCAAGTGAGAAGCTATAAGTTGAAGTAGACTTGCGATCTAGAGAATTAATTACACAATCTGAATTTGTGTAGTCCACCAAGTTGAAATCAATGCTTGTTGTGTAGTGAATCCCAAAATTTTGAGTACCTTTATTGTAGTAGAGAATTGCTTGGCTAATTTATAGTGCAACCCATGGGACCCATACATGAATCAAGACACCATGCCCACATGGGTTGCACTAGAGAGTAGCCAAGCAATTCTCTACTACAATAAAGGTACTCAAAATTTTGGGATTCACTACACAACGAGCATTGATTTCAACTCGGTGGACTACACAAATTCAGATTGTGTAAGTAATTCTCTGGATCGCAAGTCTACTTCAACTTATAGCTTATCACGTGTTTCAAGACTTGTTTGTTAGAGAGCAAGAAGAAATTTGTTATTGATCCATCTTCTATTGAAGCCGAGTACCAAAACTGAGGCTATTTGGTTTTAGAATTTGTTTTTTTTTAAAGTCAATATTGGTCGAGATTTTGACATCCCTTGGTCGAAACATCAACTTAGGTTGGTTTACATTTTGACCATTCTGTGTCAAAATTTTGCGTCGTGGCTTTGGAATCCTGGTCGGATGGGTCAAACAGTTCAACCAAACTTGGTCAAAACATTAAATTTTGTCGGTTTATGTTTTGACCATTGCATGTCGAATATATGCGTCAATTTTGGTTGAACTTTCAAAATCCATAGGTCAAAACATAAACTTATGCCAGTTTACATTTCGACCATTCTGTGTCAAAAGTTTGCATCGTGGGTTTTGCATCCTAGTCGGATGGGTCAAACATTTCAACCAATAATATGGACATTTTGACAAATAATATGGACATTTCAAGATGCCAATTTTGACCAAGTTTGCGTAGAAAATTTGACGTTAACAAGGATGTGTCAATCTTTCAACCAGAAAAATACCGACAAAATAATTTGTGGGTCTTTTGAGCAATCCGGGTAGATAGTTTGACCAATTTTTGTTGAAAATAGGGGCCAATTCTACTAGTGATAAATCAATGGAAATGAGCACATGACAAAAGAGATCATGAAATGGATCTACTAACTATGGGGTCAATAGGTCATATGATAACTCATGTATATCAGCCTTGTGTCAAAATTAACTATCATCATCCCCCAAAGGAAGTAGAACTACAACACAATAGAAGAAAGGCACACCAGAGTTATGAAGAAGAATTTTTTTGGTCGACATCAAGGAGACCAAAAAGAATAGGTTCTACTGCTTTGCATCATCCCAAGTAGACAACACAAAGGCACATTTAAAAATAATGGTACATGTACAAAATAACATGTAACAACATAGAGAAAAAGTAAGATACAAATAGAAGAATGACTATGACATTTTGACTCCTTTATCACCTTGCGCCAACAAAGAAACAAGGTTCATTTAAATAAATATAAACAACACATATAACAAGAAACACATCATAGGGGAAACACATCACAACAAACAAGAAAACAAGTAAAGAAAAAGAAATGATTTTCTATATGAGAGGAGCTCGTCAAGAGTATCATCGACCCCCCATCTTGATCCATTTTTTTAAAACTCGCAAGAGGAGAAACATCGATAACAATAGATGGAACAATAGTCGAACAAGGTCACTGTTGTGAATAAAGGTCATTATGTTTGGGATGAGGAGTGATAGATAATTGAACATGTGAAAGCATAGCTGGTAAATCATTATCAAGATCAATAGTCTCATACATATCATCATAATCACTAGCATGCATATCATTATTAGTATCATCAAGAGTATCTTCTTCATCAAGATTAATAGTAATAGAATCCAAGATACAAATAAAATTATCATGTTATTTCATTTTAACTTTATTTAAATTCACTTCCTCCCTAGGCTCAAGCATGGGTTGTTCAAAGGAAAGTGAACTATGAGGAGGGGTATGGGGTGAAGAAATATTTTGGGAAGTGTTGATATCTAAAATTACTCCTAGATATACAACCTATGGTAAGCTTAGTGAATGGGGGACCTTATGCGAGTTTCACGGAGAAACCTCCAAGATTTTAGAATTTGGCTCTTCATATAATGTATAGGAAAAAGAATAAGAAGTGCTACTAATATACTTTGAGGTGATACGCCAAGATTTTGAAACACTTTAAAATTTAAATGCACTGGATATTCCAAGAAATACAATCTCAAGGAAACTTTTATACCACTATGTATTCAAGATGAGTCACAAATATATGACAAACCCTTCAATATAAGACATAGAGTGAACCACACAATGATAACTGTAGAATAGAAAAGCTTATAGCATAATCTATCTAGAAATAATCAAAGATGCATGTGCTAAAGTAAAAAAAACAACATAACATACATAAAAAATCAATCTTGAAAAGATCAGAGGGCTAGAAGCATGATTGATTGTATTGATATTGATTCAATTGTACAAAATATAGTTTGAGGCATGCAAAAAGTGACCTTCCATATATCTATCAGAGTCCTCTATTTTTCTCATCTCTCTTTTACAATATAAAGCTCAGTGTTATATAAGCTAGGGGATCTCCTTATTACAACCCTAATAAGAGGGTAATTGTAAAAACTGCCAAGTGTCTCATTTTGTAAGGCCAAGGAGCTACAATTTTCATCACTTCCCCTCTGAGAGAATGAAAGCTAGCTCTCAACCCACTAGTAGGATCTGATCCTTCATTACTTCACTCAACTACCAGCCTATCAGATCAAATCCTTGCAAATATTCTCATCTACCACCTGAGATTGGATTTTCCATTAAGTTTCCTAGCTACTTCATGAGAAAATCTTTGAATGGAATAAAAATGATTCTGCAAAAGCTAGATGTGTCGAAACCCTTAGCTCTAGCTGGGAAATGACATGTGGTAGACACACGCAACCTTTCCTTCAAAATAGAGATTGAAATCTTTAAAAAAAACCCATGAGACAGTCATGTGGCACACTTGTGCAACGGGGATATAGCTTTAGGAAATGCACGGGCCCACCAACAAGGAAAAAGAGATTAGTACTTTTGACAAAATTCATGTCACCCGAGCAAAGGCTTCCATCAAAAAGAAGAAGGAGCTTTCCTCAAAGACACGCTATGCCACCAAGTGGAAGGTGCACACAACCACAAAGATTTTGATGTGGAAAAAGGGTTACATGCTCCAAACGCATGACACTTTGACCAGTAGCAGGAATGCATTAACAAGGAAAAAATAAGCCTTAGCAAAAATATTTTAACCTTGTGGCATTGTGAATTTTAATTCACAGCAAGGACAGTCATGGGCTCTAGCACAATGTTTATGAAGATGATCACAAGTATGACGATTATGTTTGGTTTTACTAGATATTTGGTTTGGAATAGGATCAATCAACATTAGTCCTTTTCTTCTTTAGGTGGAAGAACTAAAGGAACCGCAATAGGTTGAGAGATGGAAGGAAGAGGATGTGGATAGGGAGGAAAAGGTTGTGTAGGATGAAGGCCACAACTAGTATCATCCTTAGGTTTTTTAAGTTGACAAATATTTTGAATTATAAAGGCTTAGTATAATCGAAAAAGATAATCAGGACGAACTTTAGTTGGTTGAGGAATGTAAGGCCAAAAGAAATCAAGGTTAACAGAGTCTCGAGGCATAGAAGGTTGATAAAGACTATGGTTAGCAATCATGATCTCTCCCCTATGAGGAAATTTAACTCATTTAAGAATAGAAGAATCCACGACATTCATAGAGGTAAGCCAAGGAAGACCAAGTTTAACTTCAAATTGATCAGAAGTAGGAATAACAGTGAAATTAGTGTCCAAAATTTTACCACCAAATTCCATGGGAAAGGAAATGAAACCATGGGAAGGATAAAGGAAACCATTTCAAGTTTGAATCAAGACATCTGATTTATCATACAAATCTTTATGCAATCATTTACTAAAAATATTCTCTTTAGTTATCACATTCACCATTCAAGTGGGATAAGCAAGGGTACCATGAGAAAGAATACCAACAACCCTAGTGACAATGTAAAGAGGACCATCAAGTGCCTTCATAATTTCATCAAGATCCAAGGTAATGCAGGAAAAATGTGAAGAAGGTTGAGGTGGAACATGTTCAATTTGATTGACAATATGAGTTTATTTGTCAAATTTCTCATCATAATCAATGTGCGTGGGAGAAGAAGGTTGCACAATAGTATTAGTTGAATGAGATGGAAAAGGATTAGTGTATATTTACAAATTTTGATTAGGAGGTGCAACTGACTTGTTTCCATGGTTAATATCAGAATCAATAGATATAGAATTAGAATCAATAAGGTGTTGAACCACATTATTCAAGGAATAAAAATTTTCAGTATCATGACCAGGTTGACAATAAAATTGACAGAAAGCTTTCGGATCAAGGAATCTAGAAGGTGGCTTGGAAGGGTCAATAGGTTTGACAGGAGGAATTTTAATCATGTTAGAATTCATTAACTTCAACATCACATTATGAAAAGATTCATAAAGTGGAGTAAAAGTATGAGAAGGTATAAACATAGAGGACAAAGGAGTCACACCTTTGGTTTTTGTTGCCACTTGTTCATCAACTGTGTTGGATGATTTTTTGATTTTTATGTAGTTATTAGTCTTTTGAAATTTATTGAAATTGGATGCAACATCACTCTTATCAATTGGAACCAGATCCATTAGAGTGTTTCTCTCAAATCGACTCACTTGAAGTTGATAATGATGAAGCACTACACACAATTGTGAAAAGGAAGAAAACTCAGTAAGGAGTATCTTATCTCTAATGTATTTTTGTAAATTAGTAATAAAAATGCATTGTATATCAGCATCAAGTACATGATAAGAAATCTAAGCATGCAAATGCTTAAATATACCAATAAAGTCACCAATTTTTTCTTTAACACCTTTTTTACAATGCATCAAATCAATCAAAGAAATTTGAGGACCAATGTTGTTTTGAAATTGTTAAATAAAAGCATTAGAAAGCTTGTGGAAGGAATCAATCGAATAAGGAGGAAAAGAACAATACCATTACAAGGATTTGTCTTGAAAGGTTCTATTAAACAACTTTGTCATGAACCTATAGCCTTGAGAGAAAACACTACACAAGGTTTGGAAAGTTTTAAGATGAGTCATGGGATCGAACTTACCATTATAAGTCTCAAGATGAGAAATCTCAATACTTTGTAGAATAACAGCTTGGATAATATCAATTGAGAGAGAACTAGCAATATCACATGTGGGAATGTTGAATTTGGATTGATTCAAAAAAGAAAGCTATTGTTGTAAACAAGACACGGTTTGAGCTAAGCTATTAATAGTAGAATCAGTCAAAGAAATGATAGGAGGAGAAGCATTGGAAATGTTAGAAATATTGTTTTAAATAGAGAGAATATTGGAAGAATCATAAACCATTGTAGGAGGATTTTTATAAGTAGGATTGGGATATGAAAAAGGAACACTATGATAAGAAGGCATAGATGAAGGAAATGAAACACATGGAACACTTTTAGGAAGAGAAGGAAGAATAATATTAGGGAGACTCACATGTGTGGGGTTAGAAGTTTGGATTGAAGTTGTGATAAGAGGTGGAGAATAAGTGAAAATACTAGGAATAGAAGTGGTGATAGGTAAATAAGTTCAACACTTATAGTAGGGGGAAATAGACTAATTCTTGAGCACATTTTGTAAGAAGTCTAACATTGGAATTAAAAATATGTGAAATGTCACACAAGAGGTTAAGACCATGTTCATAATTATGAATGAGTTTCTTTAAATTTTCTATAGCAGAAAGAGATTCAGGATTATGATTCTCTTGAGATAACCAATGTTCCAACTTTTCAAATTCATGATTAAGCTTTTGCACTTCGGTAGGAGGAACTCTTAATGCTTCATCTTCATCGTGAGAAGAGTGAGAAGATTTATTCTCCATGATAGGATTTGTTTCATTAGGATGCATGGTGGTTTCATCAAGATTCCTAGGAAATAAGGGAGGTTCAGGATCAAAGGAGCCCATGAGTCTACGACTTATTATAACTGGAATATTATAGGTTGGAATCAAAGTGATAAAGCTCATACATAAAGGAATGAAAGGAAGGAAATATGCAATGTAAAAATGTAATGTAAATAGATATAATGCATACAAAGTAAATCTATATATGAAAGAAGGTTTTAACGCCAAATGAACCTACATTAAAATGCATACCATGTAATTATGGGAATGGAAAATCTATCTAGCCAAAATAAGAAAAAGATAATTTAACACCAAGATCAAAAGAAGAAATGAAATAAGTCAGGTTCACCAAAATGTATATGGTGAAATGGCGATCAATGGTAGACCACCAAATCACACTTATGCATTGAATGATCCTAAATTTTGTCCTCGAGGAAAATTTGATATATACAACTCAAAGGATGGAAGGGCACAAATGCAAGATCTAGCTAAGGGGAGAATTTAGGGTATTCTTTTGTGATATATGAAAGAAAATGATAAAAGATCTTATGAACTTATGATTAAAAGAATATGTAACATCAAGGTATGATAACATATTTGATTCAATATATTGAAATAGATGAAATATGTAGAAGAAATAATGTCTGTACCTAAAAATGGAAGAGGAAGAAGGTGTTCAAATTCTTTTTTTTTTTCTAATAGAGTCTCAAATTGTCTTGATACCTGAATCCAATAGTCCATGATATGTAACTATGAAACCTGTAACTTTCTACTTTGCCTCAGGAATAGGTCTACATTGGTTCAACCTGTACCTAATATAGTTCAAAGGTTTGAGGTATATCCAATCTGCTAAAAATCATAAACAAAAAGTGGATCTAGGAAGTTCTTTGGATTGTCCTTCTGGCTATGTAACTAGAATCTACACTGTGAATGTTAGGTTATATGTTGAAGGTTCAACCTATACCCAATTTTGTCAGAATCTAGAACAAAAAATGAATCTGGAAAGTTCTTCTAAATTGGTTCCCAGGTCTGCAACTAAAATTACATTCTAAACATGTGCCTGCACACAAGAGAGAAGGGGACAATTTTTAGGGGAAAGGGGCTTTCCTTGGTCAAGCCCCCATTTAGAAATTAACCTTCAAATGAAATAAGTAAAGCATGTAAAACAAGATAAATATATGTATGCACCTTTCTTTTCAAACTCTTTCGGATGGATACAGATCCACTATATCCACAAAGATGTATGCTTGCATAATCAATTGTTGAATTGTAGAATGTAGGATGTCTTAGCCAATGCAATAGATCTACACTTGCCCAAGTCATGGATCATGGATGTATGTATGCTTGATATGCTTGAATGGAGAAGGAAAGGAATGAAGAATGAATATGGATCCTCTTTCTCAATTGGGAATTCCTCCACTACTCCATCATGAGAGAGAGATTCACACAATAGTCTTCAAATCCTAGAGACAAATCCTTGCTTTCTTGAAATCACCTTGGACTTGAATGCATTCATGTAGATTTGCAATAGATAATGAATCATAAATAGAATATGTAAATGGATGGAAAAATGAAGGGAAGAGGACTCATTTTATAGATATTTTGGGGTTCAATTTTGCGGAGGTCAACCTCGTTGGGTGGGAAGATGAAAATATTATGCATTGGGCCTGAAACCCACCAAATTTAAACCCCAAAGGTATAGGTCAAAAGTGGTTCAACCTATACCTGGCATAGATCAAACTAGGTTTAACCTATACCTGGAAGGGGAAATTTTGATGCAGAATTTGTGAGGTCCAAGAAGTATTAAGGGGCTTAGGGAAAAATAGAGAGAAAAGTGGGAAAATCAAGCATAAATGCATCCAAAATATAGGAGATCACTAAAATGAGGCCCAAATAGGTCCTAGAGATTCCTAATTAATGGGTGCTAACTTTTTAGACCTATACAATAATAATAGTAATTTTAATACTTCTCTATATATATATGACTAAAGAAGTGAAATATTTTATATTAATACATATAAAAGTATATTGATTTTTTATAAAAATACATTAATGAGAAAATAATTATCGGGGACAATCCAGTTTAGGCGAGAAAGAAAATAAGGGCCCTACAACTTGTTTGAACACCAAACTACAGACCTCGTATCTCCTCCCGGGGAGGGCCTCCATTTTCATGGTAGGTTGTCATGTCGTTTGCCTCATGTGGGGACTTATTGATTGTAGTGGTTGGTGATTTTATGGGGGATGCATTCCCACGGTCGTGTTCTAATTTGACTGAATGTATTATGGGGAAGCCATTCAAGCAATTTGTTGAAAGTGGAATATCTATCCTAGACGACACCCATTTCATCATCCAGAGCCCCTCTTCCAATGCATAATCAGTCGATCACGGAGATTCAGGAGGTAAGGTTTCCTCTATTTGCCATATTATTATTAAACCTAATATTCAAATGTCTAATTCAATTCGTAGTTAAAAATAGAGGCTTAAAGATATAGTCATATTTCTTGTAGCCCAGGATGTGTCTCGGTTTCCCTCCCATTCTTTTTTGAATCATTGGTTGTCTAATGTGTTGAGAAGGAAAATGGGGTTCCTTTTTTCCTATTGTAGAATGTTACAAAAGGGTTTATTTCTTATTTTCTTTCATATCCCATCTAGTCATAAGGAAATAGTTAAAAAGTAGATTTTACAGGTTGGTGCCTACTGCTTTAGGTCAGTCTCCTTCTCTCCAGAGGATATGCAAGAAGAAGCTTTGGCACTATCATGCCCTAGATGGCTCACTATGTGTAAAGTCCCACCTATTCTATGGAATTTTCTTCCCAAAGCCTTGGAGTTGTAAGGAAATATCATCAGAATGGATAACTCCGCTACTGCATACTGATATGAGGGCCTTGATTTCCCTTAATCTTGGGGTTGATATCCCTAGGTAAATTCAGTTTGATCATGAAGAGGGTTTTCTTTTGTGTCCTATTTTATTTATTGGAGGCATAAATGTCTTCTTCTTGTGTAGAAGAGGGGGTCACATGAGAAGGAACTGCACTTTTCTTAAATACAAGAATAAATGAAATAGTTCCTCACATAAGAATACAAATTTGTAGATAGGCCCCCAACCCACCCATAACAATGATCCCTCACAGACTAGTGTTTCAAGAAACCTTACTATATAGAGGGTGATAAAGAAAAATTGATTGCGGACACACTGGATACTTTGAAAGGTGATTTTAGTAAACCCATTGATAAAGGAGATAGAGTAGTTGGCCATGGAAAAGATTAGGAATAAAGTGTCGTGGAAAAAAAGGGCTAAGAGAAATTGTGAGTATTTTTAGGTTACATAATTATGGCTTGAGGAGGATTCCTCCTCTCCTATCATTCAAATGATCTTCACCCCCCCCCCCAAGTAGAGTAGTGAGACCCTTAATAGTGCTTCCCTAATGGATTGTTGTGGAGCTCTTGAGACTAAAGGAGGGGTGGACTACAGCGGTGTTCCTAATAATGCCCCTAATGAATTCTGTGAAAGAGAAGGTGGCCTTAATGATAGGTAAGTGCACAAAGATGGGGGACCAAAAAGGGGGTATAAGATGCCACTTTTTTTCTGAAATCAGCAAACTCTGAACTTCAACTATAAATTGAGGATAGTTACACTCAAAATTTTAAAATGTGATGAAAACAAGAGTTTTTCTACTCCAAATCTAGTTTCTAAAATACTAATTTTTTTTAGAAATGGTGAAGATTAAGGCCCTCAAAAAGGGGGAGCACAAAAAGTGGTCCTGATTTTTGTGAAAAAACATATCATAGCGTCTGGTGTGCTCCCCCTAAAATGTTAACTTTTTTTTAAAAAAAAATTAATTGCTCCAATGAGAAATTAGCTAACACCACCTATTTTATCCTAGATTTTTTCTACTAATTTTATGATGAAAGTGTGATTTTTTGCCATTTTTCGAAGTGGACACATCCAGAAAACATGAAATTTCTGTGTGCTCCCCCTAGAAATCATTGAAAACTAATTGAAAATCAAAATTTCCTTTTTTTAAAGTGTGTAGAATGGAATCTAGTTTCTGAAAATGTAATTTTTTTCAAAATTCGATGAACGAGCCAAAATCTAAGCCCAAATGAATACACATTATTTTTTGACAAAAATCGGACATTCTTAGAAAAGAAATTAAAAATGAAAAGCTGAACATAATGGGAATTCAAAATAATTTACATCATTAAATAGCTATCAGAGAGATATACAATATCATGTTGTCTGAGTTTATTGTTATTGAACCACGTGCAAACTTGACAGAGAGCACACAAGAAAAAATGTTAATTTTTTGTATGTTTGCTGGAAAACACGTCTCAGGCCTACTTGAATCCTCCAGGCCTTTGGGTTAGAACTCCAAGTAAAATCCAAGCCTTAGGCTTGGTAAATATCAATGTCATTAAAAGGGTGTGCACCCTATAGGGCGCATGCCCTATACTCACTATAGGGCGTGTGCCCTATATTAGACACAAAATAGAAAAATGAGAGAGAGAGAGAGAGAGAGAGAGAGAGAGAGAGAGAGAGAGAGAGAGAGAGAGAGGATTTATACAAATATAACATTTAAGTATAAGTCTGATACATTTAAGTTATATTTGTATAAATACCTTTCAGGATGTTTGAGATAGGTTTCAACTTCATAGGAGTTAAGATGGAGATTTTAGATTTTGGGGATTTAAAAAAAAAATCAGACTTAGCCAAATTTCAGGCACATGAGGGTTCCCTAGATTTATGAACAAGTTATGGAACATTGTGTTAATGCATGTGTAAATTTATATGTTGTACCTTATGAATGTTTATACATATTTTTTTTAATTATAAGATGTTACTCATGTGATTTTAGTACTTGTCTTATGATAGAATCCATAATGGAAGGCTAGGACTCATTCAGGTGGCCTGAGTGCACCGGAGGGTTCCCTAGACCTATGAGATGGATCTTTTGAAAGTACTCTCTCTCTCTCTCTGGAACCCTAAGAAAGCATATTAGGGGTCCTAGTACACATTAAGGGGTCTTAAGGGGTCATAGGACACATTACTATGTATTAGGACCCATTAAGAGCTCTCTCTCTCTCTCTCTCTCTCTCTCTCATACAAACATGCCTTCTTAAGGGGTTGTAAGTGGTCTAAGGGGTTCTAGGACACATTAATGTGTGATAAGAAACCTTAACAACCATTATGACCCTTGATACGTAGTGAGAGGGGTATTCAAGGGTCCTAAATGTTTAGAAGGAGTCCTAGGACACATTAATGTGTATTAGGGCCCCTTTTGACCCTTAGGAAACCTTAGGACCCCTTACCATTCATTAGTATATGGTAGGGGGTCCTAAGGGGTGATAAGGGGTATAAGGAGTCATAGGGCACATTAATGTGTCTTAGGGCCCCTTAACAACAAGTTTACAACCCCTAAGATATAGAGAGAGGGGTCTTCATGGGTTGTAAGGGGTGTTAAGTGGTCCTAGGAAACATTAATATATCCTACAACTCGTTATGACCCCTTAGGACAACTTACAACCCCTTATCATACATCTTAGGGATCTTAAAGTGTGCTAAGGAGTCCTAAGGAGCTCTAGGACACATTAATGTGTCCTAGAACACCTTAAGACGTCTTTTACCACACATTAGTGTATGGTAAGGGGTCCTAAGGGGTCTTAAGAGGTCCTAAGACACAGTGATGTGTTCTATGTCAACTTAAAAACCCTTAATACACCTAAGATGTAGAGAGAGGATTCCTAAAGGGTATTGAGGGTTCATTAGGGGTCCCACGACCCCTTATAACCCATTTCCCTACATCTTAGGCATGATAAAGGCTCCTAAGGGTTCATAAGGGGTTCAAGGACAAATTAATGTGTCATAGGACCCCTTAAGAGCCCTTACAACCCCTTAAAACCCCTTGTTATACATTAGTGTATGATAAGGGGTCCTAAGGGGTCTCAAAGGGTCCTACGACACAATAATGTGTCCTAGGACCCCTTAAGACCACTGAGAAACCCTTAGGACCTCTTAAAATTAATTAGCTTATTTTAAGGGGTCCTACAACATAGTAATGTGTTCTAGGACCCCTTAAGGCCACTAACGACCCTTTAGAACCCCTTACCATTCATTAGTGTATGGTAAGCTTTTCTAAGGGTTTGTAAGGGGTCTAATAAGTCCTACGACACATTAAAAACCCTTAAAATCCCTAAAATTTAGAGAGAGGGGTCCTCGAGGGTCCTAAGGGGTCATAAGGGTTTTTAGGACACATTAATGTGTCCTAGGCTCCCTTATGACCTCTTAGGACCCCTTATCATACATCTTAGGTGTCTTAAAAGTTTGTAAGGGGTTATGAAGGGTCCAAGGACACATTAATGTGTATTAGGACCCCTTAAGACCCCTTAGGACTCCTTACCATTCATTAGTATGTGGTAAGGGGCCCTAGGGGTTGTAAGGGGTCTAAGGGGTCCTAGGAAACATTAATGTATCCTAAGACCCCTAAACAATCCTACTACCCCTAATATGTAGAGAGATGGGTCCTAAGGGGTCATAAG
>MU225425.1:1061418-1072993 GCA_018584345.1 Thuja plicata
AGTACCCTTTTATTGCAATGTATACATTTTGTGTGTTGGACTATGGATCTTTAATTATCCCTAACTTTTAATCACTCACAATATATTTTGAATGCACTTTTAGAACTATACAACTAGCCCTATACATGAGTTTGGATGTAATATTGGTTCCTTTAATTTTTTGAGATTATACTATGCTTGGTAGGAAAAATGATTACTATAAATTATCTGATCCCAATATAGTGTCCTAAGAATGGAATGATGCAAAAAAATGATTTAAATTGCTAAAATTTTGAAAAAATAAAGCACCTTCAAACAGAGTTGCTTGCATAATGAGTTGCCCACATAATGAGTTGCCCACAACACTTATCTGAGTGCTAAGAAAAATGCTCACACATCCATCCAATCTCCCCAAGGTTTTCTCATCTAGAATATTGATGAGGAGGGTAGACACCTTTGTAGAAAGAACCTCAAATGTTTATTTATCTTTTTATTTGTAATCTTTTTCACATCAAGTGGTTGTTCCTTCTAAGTCAATTCATTCCCTTTGGTTGAGACATAGTTTTTGTTTCAAACTTTAGTAATATATTCAATCAATAGAAACAAAAATTTTAAAAATTCTCACATAATAATTTGTTTTGCTTCGTTTCGCAATCAAAATGAAATGATCGATATTTGCAAATGGACAATAATGATATTTGCCCATTAACAATTCATAGTTGTCAAGACTGGATTGAAATTATTGGCATTGCCCCACGATCGTTGTCGTGAAAAACAAAATGTGTTTTATTCCAGTTAATTGCGGTTTACGCAATGACAGATAAAAAAAAAATTGTTTGCACAGGGCAAAATTTAACTAATGTATGATGATGGCGTGGACATCCATGTACAATCAAAGAGAAACTCTCTCGACAAAATCCGATGGCAATGAAATAATAAGCTCCAAATGCATTTGAAAACATGCTTACTCTCCCAGCTAAGCTAATGTACATCACAACTTATATAGACAAAAACGAATTAAATAAACAGATCTGTATCAGGCACCTCTAGCAAGCATCTCCTCGTACTCTAACAGAGAGATCTGGCGTTCAAATTTTATCTGGCTGCGAAATCTTGCAATGAAATCCTCAACTTCTCTGTCCACTCTAACTTCAATTGAGCGAGACACAGGTGTACCCAATTCTTCTCCATTGCCCAAATCGTATGTCTGAGTGGCACTCTCCTCGACTGCAGGAAAATTGCAAGGCTGCAAAATGTCTACTCTCATATTATACTCCTCGTCCTCCAAAGAAGCGGAACGCATGTAGGAGAAACAGCTACGTTGCCTTGGTCTTGTAAGCTTGTTTGTGAATGCAGGGCTGTTGGAGCATGAGAATTCGTATTCTCTGAGCCCACTCGATCCGCTCTGAAGCACCATATTCCGCCAGTTATTTGCCAATAGCTTTCCCATCTTCGTAAATTCTTCGTGCAAGTACCTTCGCTTCAACATACACTTTCTAACGAGGAAAATTACAACTTTCGCAATTTTCCAAAAACGCCTTTTAATCAAAGGCTTCTCCGTCGCTCCAACTCCCATGACTTGAAATCTATAGGCGATATTAGCAGTGAATGTTTACTTGATGTGCGATACGCTATAAATAGAGAAATGGAATCTGTAAGTGTATATATAGATAGAGCAAAAGCATAGAGTATGTGGATGCTTCAAGATGAAGTTTCAATCATATCTTATAGTCCCTCCTCAGTGAAACCACTGGGTCCAGTCAAACAAACCCACTGGTACGAATTTTTAAACGTAATTAAATATATATAATTGTTGCCGCGTACGAAATGAAAGCTTCTTTCACGCGGACTCTACGCTTGATCTCCGCGTTGCGCTGTCAGCTACTTTATCGCATCCAATGTCTTTATATAATTTTTTTTCTTCAAAGGAAAAATTATATCTTCGGTAAAGATGTTGGCCAGAGAGATTTAATATTTTCACACTTCCAGTATTGGAGGTTCGTGTCTCTTTAAACTTGACAAAAAATAATCTCGATTTTCAATAGAAATCTTAATAAGAAACTCTCATAGATGTTTAACTTTTTAGTTAATAAGGGCCGGTTTGATTACCGGAATTAGATTCAAATTGGCATTATCTAATTCTGGATAATGCCAATTTCATGTTTGTGTCCATCTTACAAAATTGGAATTGGAATTTTCAAATTCCAATTTTGCCCCAAATTAGGAATATGCATCTTCCACCCAAATAGGTGGAATTAGAATTGGCTATTCCAATTCCAATTTTTATAAAACCAAATTTAAGCTTTACACACACGTGTGTGTGTGTGTGTACCCACACAAGTGTGTATATGTGTATGTGTGTGTATGTGTGTATATGTATATACATGTGTGTATGTGTATATATATGTGTGTGTATATACCTATTGTATTTATACTCACACATGTGTGTATATACCCACACATGTGTGTATATGTCTGTGTGTATGTGTATATGTGTATGTATGTGTGTGTATACACACATATGTGTATGTGTGTATATACACACACATATGTGTATATGTGTATGCATGTGTGTATATACACACACAAGTGTGTATATGTGTATATATACACATATGTATATACACACACATGTATGTGTGTATATATACACACCGTATTTAAAAAATTAAGAAATAAATAATTAAAATTTCATATGCATCTTCTCGGTCATCTTTCGGGTGAACCATACGGGTCCAGCCCATATTCTAGAATTCATTTTCAGAATAGCAGAATTCCAGAATTCAGTTGAATTCCAGAATTGGCTATTCTAGCATACACGAATTTCGCGAAACAAACGGGCCCAAAGGATTTCAACAATATATATATATATATATATATGAGATTGTTCAATATGATTTCTCGATTCAATGGTTATTGTTATAATGTTAATGATCTAATGATTAGCAAGTCCCTTGATAGACATATTTTGAATTTTCAATGCTGGATTACATAGACCATTCATCTCTTTTGACATGGATGAAATTCACACTACTTGATCTCATTTAATTATTTAGAGGTATGTGGTTCATTAGATCTTGGTTTTGATCAATGATTATATCAAGTCAAAGGTGGAATGTCATATGCTTATATTTTTTATCGATCAATGGTAGGTGATGTTTGTCACCATTATAGCTAGTGTGCTTAATAATTCTTAGTGTTGATTTGAATATGATATTATTACATTCAAATTTGTTTAAATGGTGAATGAGATGGTTCCATATGGTTATCATGTGGTATTTGATGCTTGTCTAGTAAGAGTCATTATTTATTGTGGTCCAATGTATTATTATAAGATATATATTTCACTTAGGGTTGACCTTGCAGTGTTATAGTGAAAAATTAGAATTGGTAATGGTGCTACCAAGGTTTAAACCTCATGGACAAAGAGAGAAGGAAGAAGAAGAAAAGGAGAAGGGGGAAGGGGGAAGGACGTAAAGGAGACAGAGGAGGTTTTGGAGGGTTAACACTAGATCCTCCATTTGTGGCCTCACATGGAGCAAGGGCTAGGCTGAAAATCCTTGCACTTCACCGATCAAAAAAGGATAAATATTTTATTTATTATGTACTCCTAAATTCTCAAGAGAGCAGTGACATTCAGTAGACAAAATATTTTTTTGAAGTAAAATTGAGTTGTTAAATAGAACAAATGAGCAACTTCTACAATGATATCAAGTCGAATTGTCAAGTTGTACTATGTATAAAGCTTACAATAGCTAGACTCCTAATTACAACATGGTGTAACTCTTCATAGTTGGATTTTATAAAAAAATCCTTCTATGGTTGGTGTTGTGCTCTATTGTACAAACTTCCATGCCTCAATTTTTGAACAAATTATATTTTTAATTAATTATAAATCAGGTTTGTAATCTAATTTTCCCCAAACTATTTGATGTTAAAAGCCTTGCATTGGTCAAGTTGCAAAGATCACCATTACTTTTTTAATCTATACTTAAGTCCGTTCATAGATCAATATAATAGACAAGAAGGTAGGTTCATTTTTTTTCCAGTATACATTAATTATGACCTTCTAAAATTGAATAATCCATATGTATCCATGTGTTATAATCTAGTTAATTCTAAGTCACTCTCTAATAATTTCACACACCCACATTGGATTATTATGGATTTCTTGTAAGATCAAGTTGGTGTTCCTTTTTTCGATTAGGGAAAATTGGGTTTTTAGCTTAGTCCAAGCCTTGAGAGACAACTTACATAGGATCTCTTTCCATGAAGCCACTTTGGGAGGGTTGTCACACTTCACTTGTTCAACCCTATGAGCTCAACAGCCCAGGGAAGGCACGAAACCTATGAGCATAGTGGCCCAACGAGGGTTTGAACCTTAGTGACCTCCTCACCAACGAAGTGTTTCTACCATAGCACTAAATGTCCAAAAATAGTTTTCCTTTATTATGATATTAATATCTTAGGTTTTAAATATTGAAGCAAACAAATTTTATGGGGATTATTTTTGCCATAAATTTTCAATAATATATATGTAATATTTCTCTATTGTAGGTGTCTCCTTAGGCCAAATATATATTGTAGGGGATGTTTGTCATCTTTAATAGCTCAATTATATAAATGTGTATATTAAATGTATTTGGTTAGCTTAAGTTAAAGTTTTGATACACACACACGTGTATATGTGTGTGTGTGTGTGTGTGTGTGTGTGTGGAGTTTGAGTACCCTTTTATTGCAATGTATACATCTTGTGTTAGACTATGAATTTTAAATTATCCCTAACATTTTATCTCTCACAATATTTTTTGAATACATTTTGACAACTATACAAGTAGCCTTATATAAGTTTGGATGTAATATTGGTTCCTCTATTTTTTAGATTATACCATGCTTGGTAGGAAAAAGGTTTACTAGAAATGAGTGATCCCCAAAATTTTGAAAAAAAGAAGAGAGAGAACCTTCAAACAAACTCCCTTACACAATGAGTTGTCCACAACACTTGACTATATCTATCCAATTTTTCATAAGGAAAGTCTTGGTGCTAAGGAGAATGCTCACACATCCATCCATTCTCTCCAAGTTTTCTCATCTAGAATATTAATGAGGAGGGTAGACACCTCAGATCCCTTGTAGAAAGAACCTCAATTGTTTCTTTATCTTTTATTTAGAATTTTTCACATCAGGTGGTGGTTCCTTCTAAGTTAATTCATTGCTTTGGCTAAGGAATTTTTATTTTTTTTAAACTTTATTAGTCCTTCCACTCAAAATAGAAAAGAAAGTTTGGATCCTCTTTCAAACAAGAATTTTACTTGAGTTTATGTTCTAATAAGGAATGGTATTCCTTCTCCCCCAATTCATTGAGTTATAGCTAATACTATTATTTATCTTCTTTTAGTTATAGTGTACCCTCACTATATAATTCTTAATAATTTAGTACAGAATTAAGAATTAAATAGTATTGTGCAGTATTTAAGAAGTAAAATTTATTGGTACAGTATTGTGCATGTTTTAACATTTTTGTAGGTTTTTTAGATAGCTCTCCAAATTTATAAATAAAAATAATCCTTCGGAAAAAAATTATTATTATATATTTTCAATATATTTAGATTTTTTAAAATTTATTTTTCATAATTTTTTAACTCAATAAACTTATTATGCCGAGAGGCGTAACCTACAATGGCATCGATCCTCTATATGAGGCCATCCAAAATAACGATGTAAGAAAAAAGAAACTCTTCATATTCCATACACTACATTGCTAGAATAAACTACCAACTCAAAATATAATCTCACCCATAAATACGTTTGAGAAGGAATATGCGGTAGGTGTCTCCATTTTGCAGGTTACCTCTCAAATTTACAACCCATGGTAGGGGAAGAGTTGCAAAATGCAAGGTACTGAAGAGTCTTGAAATCTGCAATTAACACTTCACATTTGGTGGAGATTTCATATCTGACTCAAATTCCTCAGCCAGTTGTTAGTGGTCGATTAGAATGCAACATCCATTAGTAACATATGGTAGTAGAAGAGGAAATAGTTATATATTTCTATTTTGAAATACATATGCACCTTAAATTTTGAAGTGTGAAACTATTTGCCCATTCACCATTGCCTTTTTTTTTTCTTATAGCAGAGTGGAAAGAATATTTTTCTTATATGGAGGATTAATTATGTTAGATGACAGAGAGTGGACCCTGTTATGCAACTAATCCAAGAACTTTATATATTTTGATCAGAATGCAATGGCTCTCATATGGCGCCCTAATTTTGCAGGAATGATAAAACCCATGGGATACACAACCACTAGTTTCTTTGCATCATCAAAAGAATACGGGTGCATGGTTGCATTTGGTGACAAAGGTCGTTGATTAGGGCTTTATGCCTTCTTGCATTTTCTTGAAAGTTTATAAATACTCTTCAAACGGTGGTATTGTTTATCCTTCAGAGATTCATAAAAGTTCACTTCATAATTCTTTTATTGTCTTACTAATTTCTTTAATCTATAAGGTACAGAATCGATCTTTCATCTTGCATATGCTCTTGATTTTATTAATGTATTAGCTGCAGAATATATCTTTCATATGTTACTGATTTAATGGAGTAGCTGCAGGTCATTTTTGATATATTAGTTGATTTAAATTACTCAATCCAATTGTTGTACCTGTATGATTGTTTTAATAAAAATTCTTTTGGATTTATTTTGTATTGTGAGTGTCTAAGGATCCAAAGTCTTAGTAAATCTATGAATTATAAGAGCTATGATTTCCTCTATTCCTGATACTTTTGTGCTACTTCATCAATGCCATTAATATTTCTTTTAAAGATTAAAAGATCTTTAAAAAGAATTATGTAACTAAACTAAATAAAATAAAGATTTAGTAGTAAGGAAGATAGAAAGGTTTCTAATATAAAATTATTTGTATGGAAAGCAAGGGAAAAGATATAGAAAGATTCTATATATCTAGATTTTAAAAGAAAAAATATAGAAAAATTTCTAAAATAAAATTATTTGTATGAAAAACAAGGGAAAAGATATAGAATGATTCTATATATCTAGATTTTAATTTTTCATTTGTTGATTCATTTAAAGATTAATACAATTCATATATTAACAAATAAAAAATTCAGTTTAATTTTAGAATATGATTTGCATTCTACAAAATAAAGTTTTAATAGAAAATAATAGAAATATTGTTTCTATATCTAAATTTTAGTTAGAATATAATATGATTTTCATTGAGACAAACAAAAAAATATAGAAAGGTTTCATTTATATCTAAATTATAGTTTCCCAAAATATTGAAAAAATTAGAAGTTTCATTTAAATATTTGAAAAGGTAACAACTCACATTTATAAAATAAATAAATTAGAATTTAAGTTTAATTTATAATATAAAATAGTTTGCATGCAAAAAAAAGCTAAAAAAATACAATGGTTCCATTTATATCTGAAATGTAATTTTTTAATTTTTTTTGAAACTAAGGTGTTACAATAGTTAGCAAGATTTTTCCATTTGTTAATTGCATATAAGATATAAGCATACATAAATATTGAAATATATTATTGTTTAAGTTGGTAATATAAGAAATAAGAAATCATTATTGCAAAATACAAAATCAAATGAGAGAGAAAGTATTGTTCCCTACAAGCTACAATTAGTTAGCAAGAGTTTTTCCATTTATACATTGCAAATAAAATAGAAACATGCATAAATATTTAAATATATTATTGTTTAAGTTGGTATATAAGAAATAAGAAATCATTATTTCAAAATGTAAAATCAAATGAAAGGGGTCTTTCTTTTCCTAAGATGCTACAATTAATTGGCAAGATTGATATATTTATTGATTTATTACAAATAAGATAAAAGAAATCATTATTTCAAAATGCAAAATCAAATGAAAGGGAAATTTTTCTTTTCTAATATGTACAATTAGTTGGCAAGATTGATATTTCCATTTATTTATTACAAATAAGATAGAACCATGCAAAAATATTTAAGTATATTATTGTTTAGGTTGCCAATATAAGAATTCATTATCACCAAACTTTGTAAAATCTAACCAAAGGAAATAATTTATTCTCTAATAGACCACAATTAGTTGGAAAGAATATTTTCATTTATTTATTGCAAATAAAGTTGAAGATGCATAAATATTTAAATATATTATTATTTATGTTGATAATATAACTTAAAAATGAAAATATTAAATTATGTATTAGTTTTAATTATATTGACTCCATCCAACCAAGAAATACAATATTATTTATAATATTATAAATATAGTTTAGATATAATAGGTTGATGTGGTAAATTATGTATTTTTTCATGTTTAACTAGAGTTAGCTATTATTTAATTAGGTGGCTAATATTAACCTTAGTTGTATACCATAATTCCAACCATGAACTAAACCTTAAAGCTAATCATAATCTTTATCATAATCCTAATCCTAATTTTAAACCCTAAACCCTAACTCTAAAAATAACACTAAACATGATGTAAACCCTAATCGTAACTATAATCCTAACTATAAAGACTACTGGAGAAACTTGAGCTGAGGATCAATGTTGTGGTTAACTTTCGCCAGCGTACAACTGAAAGCCGCATCCAGAGCATTGAAGAAACCCTCAGTAGAATAATGAAAAATAATTATGAGAGAATGAAAGTGACTAACAGTAATCTTAGGGCTCTTCTCCCTATGCTGGATGGGAACTCTAACACTATCATGGTTGATCTGGATAATACTGTTGATCCCAGCATTGCTGGCCCAGGGACTCGAACAAGGGCAAGTGCCAAAAAAGTGAAACAGGGGAGCTCCAAAGATATTAAAGAACTCAAATATGCCATCAACAAATATAAACATGTGATGGATGAGTCTGCTAAGATCTTAATGCAGACCTAACCTTGGTTGCTGGGGCTAATTCTCTTTTTGTCTGATGTTGTCTTTTTCCCAGGTGCTCTTGTTGGTGGGGTTCAATATGCTATCTCTTCTTTTCCCCTAGCTATTGTTTTTGGTTTTGTCTGTTCGTTTCTTCTTTTGCTACTAAATGCATATCTTTAGTCTTTTGTAAAGGGTTACTATTCCCTTCAAAAACTGCTTTACCCTTAATCAAAAACTATAATCCTAACTATAATCACAATCCTAAACACTAATCTTATCCATATCCTAGGTAACAAATGGTAACCCTAACCCTAGCCTTAAAAATGATCATAATCCTACATCCTAATTCTAATCTTAATCCTAAACCTAACCTTGAATCCTAACCCTAATAAAAATCATAATTCTAACCATAATAATAACCATGATGTAAACCCTTACCTTAACCATAATCCTAATAATATTTTTAACCTTAAACCCAATCCTAATCCTAACCCTTAGCAAATTCCTAATCTTAACCATAATCCTAATCCTAAACAAGACCATAACACAAACCCAAAACCCAACCCTAACTCTTACCATAGCATAAAGCTAAATCATTATCCTAACCTTAACCATAAACCATAACCCTAATCAAAACCACCACCCTAACGATAATTCTAACTAACGTATGAACCCTAAATCCAACACTAATTTTAATCCTAAACCTTGAATACTAATCTTAGCATTAAAATCTAACCCTAATCATAATCCCAATCCTAAAACCCTAAAAAAGATGATAACCCAAACCTTTAACCCAACCCTAATTTGAACCATGACATAAAGCTAAACCCTTTTCCTAACCCTAACCCTAAACCCTTACCCTTATAAAAATCTAACCCTCACCCCAATTCTAACAAGGATATAAACCATAATCCTAATCTTAAACCCTAACCATGATCCTAATCCTAAATAATATTTACTGTGATGTTAACCCTGATCCTAACAATGATTCTAATCCTAATCATCAACCCCAAAACCTAATCCTAACCCTAACCCCAACTCCTAAACCTAACAATAATATTAATCATGATGTAAACCCTTACTCTAACCATAATACTAACCCTAAATGCTAAGCCTTAGTCCTAACCATAACCTAAATACTAACCCTAAAAAAGACCCTAATTTTAATCCTTAGTCTAATTTAAATCCTAAAACCTAATCCTAACCCAAACACTAACCTAAATTGTAATAATGAACTTTAACTAAACTCAAGCCCTAATGCTAAATCTAACCATAATATAAATCATAACCATGATATAAACCTTAACCCTGAATTCTAACCCTAAACAGATTAATTTATTCAATGTGTTATGTGCATTGTGAATGCTACTAGAAAATATATAACCTATTTATAAAAAATACGCCGAGATATATCAAGGCATTTAATTTTTCATCATTCAAATTTAATAAAAATTAAAGTTGAAAAAATTCAACGAATGATTCTTTTGGTCTATTTTTAGCTCTAGCTAATATAGACTCTAACCTTAACCCTTAACAAAATAATCCCTATCCCTAACCATTATGTAAACCCTAATTATGACACATTAAACCATAACCATGACACATTAATGCTAATCTTAATCTTGAATAGTAACCTTGCCCTTAACACTGACCAAAACCCTATTCCTAACCTAAATTAGGTATTATAATTATAATCCAAACCCAAACTCTAACCCTAACCCTAACCGTAATTCTCCCTATAACCATCACCTTAAACCTAACCTTAACACTAAGCCCTAACCCTAATCATTATAATAAATCTAACCCTAATGCTAACCCGAACCATGATATAAATTGTAATGCTAAATACTAACCCTAATCAAATTAATTAATTCAATGTGTTACACGCGCTGCGGCTGCTACTAGCTAATATAGACTCTATATTTAAAATACGTCGAGATGCATCAAGGCGTTGAATTTTTTCATCATTCACCTGTAATAGAAAAATTCAAGTTGAAAAAAATCAACGCCTCAATGCATCTCGGCGTATTTTAAATATAGAGTCTATATTAGCTAGTTTTATAAATTATTATTATTTCAATTATTTAATACATTTATTCTTTATTTTTTAAAGTCGATTTTTAAAAAAAATATGACAAAGTTCATGTTGTAGAATTCTAAATGATATTGAGTTCAAATCTTCTACAATACCAAAAAAAACCTAAACTCTCTAATATAATATAAATAAAGATATGGGTGCAAGCACAAAGTTGAGTGCCAATTCCGCGGAAGTCCGCGGCCAAAAAAAATTGGCAACCAGAAACGGGCACCCATTTTTTAAAAAACGGGTGCCCGTTATGGTTCGGGTGCCCGAGCCGTAAATTTAAAACGGGTGCCCGTTTTCAAAATGGGCACCCGTTTTGGTTCGGGTACCCGTAGCAAAACGGGCACCCGTTTTTAAAAAATGGGTGCCCGTTTTTAAAAAAAATGGGTGCCCGTTTTCTAAAAGTATTTAAAATTTGTTTTAAACCATTTTGCAAATCATTTTCACAATTTGCAAAACGAGATCACGTTTTTATCTAAACGGGTACCCGTTTTTGATAGCTACCACCGACCCCCCTGCTGCCATTTTTCCTCCTACAGGTACGTATTATTGTTTTTTATTTGTTTTTATTATTTTTTTTATTAAAAATCTTTTTTATTATTATTTTTAATTAATTTAATATTAA
>MU225425.1:1094330-1135793 GCA_018584345.1 Thuja plicata
ATTTTTTTGATATTCAATCTCTAAGTGCCTCAAATTTTGACATCAATTGACAGACAACTTGAAAATCAGGAAAAACACTTCCACTTTTTGCCCAAAAAGTGGACCCAACTTCTTGCTGGCACCCATATAATTATACAAATATATAAATTATTTTTAATGCTTTCTATTATTTAACTTTTCCCTCTAATAAAAATGATAATAAATTTTTTTCTACCATCTAATATTTTATTTTGCTTCGTTTTGTAATCGTAATGTAATGGTTGAGATTTGCAAATGGAAAATGAATGATTTTTCCACTGAACAATGCACTGTTGTCAAGTGGGATTAAAAATATTAGCATTGCCCCACGATCATTGTAGAAAACAAAATATGTTTTATGCCAGTTAATTGCGATTTACGCAATGACATATAAAATTTGTTTGGACGAAGAAATTTTTTACTGATGTATGGTGATGATGTGGACATCCATGTACAATCAATGAGATACTTTTAAGACTAAATCCGATAGCATTGAAATAATAACTAGCAATCGCCCTTGAGTGTGCAATGGTTACGCCTTTTTTTCTATGTTATCTTTATTATTATTTTTTTGTAAAGTTTGTTCTTAATTGGGTAATTTTAATTTGTAATAGTCTTAAGTTGAAACTATATAATTTAATATTAGTTGCAACAAATTAATAATACCTTAATTGTGTATATCAATTATGTATTATATATGGACTTTTTCCTTTTGAAGAGTTTTGATTATTAAATTATTGTTATTCCTTATGATATTCCATGTAATGAAGTTTAGAAGTAGAATAATAATTCATATCTTAACAAATTTTTTATTTCCAACATATACTACACAATTAGAAAAGGTAAATACAATAAGTTCATATAATCATTGTATTAGATACAAGGAAAAGTAATATTTTTTATGTTGAAAATTTAATTGTATCAAATGTTAAGTAGCAATATCAATTGTGTATCATATCCCATATAATGAGGTTAAGAATTAGAATAATAAATCATAGGTTACCATTTTTTTTTATTTTCAACATTTACCACTTAATAAAAAAAGCTAAATATAATAAGTAAAGATAATCATTAAATTGTTAAAATCTAGCTTAGGGCTATTTGTTTGTTGTAGTTTAATTTTGAAAGTAGATGGCCCCATAATGGGATTATAGGAACCACCATCCTTATTCTATCAATCAGGGATAAAAAATTAATTTCTTGACACACTTATAAAAGTAATTCAATACATATTTTTACTGAAAATTATATAATGAAAACATGAAAAGAAAAATATGAATCAAATTTTATTACATAAAATATATAAGGTAATGTGGTACATTCAAGTAAAACAAATATGTGATTTAGTGGAAATTTAGTTGTAAGTGTATTTCAATAAATGTACTACATACATAAAAATTATTGTAGTACTAAACAAACCAATTATATTCCATTTGAGTAAACTTTCAACTGTGTAATTTTTTGTGGTTGAAGTTCTAAAATCTTTTTCATTTCATAATGAAGAAGTATTCATTTAATACATTTTCCTTTGTTTGGTATTTGAAATTGTAAACTATGAAGTGCCAATGAACTTAAATGCGAACTGGATGAACTAATTTTTTTAAAGGATTACATTTTGGTAATTATCTTCATTTGTCATGGGGTCAAAATCATCAAACCAGTAAAGACGCTCTAGTGTGCAACGAAGAAATCCACAGTTAGAAGTGAAAAGATTGATGCTTGGGTAGAATTCAAAAGTTGTTTGGGTCCATGTTGGTATTTGCTCTATTAAAAAATTTCTTATATGTTCAACTATGGGCATATATAAATAGGCTCCCTGTGGTCCCCACCTTTCTATTACTTGTCGGTTCCACAATGTGTTTGAGTCAGATGCAAAATGAAAGCGTTAAATTTGACTATGATTGCAATGGTTATGCAAAGTTGTAGTATTGATTTGTGGTGCTTGAAGCAGGTTCTGTAACCACAATTCTCCTACTCCATGAATAAGAGAGGAGTATTCTTCTTTAGAGGGTATTGAAGCTGGTTGAAACCAAATTTCGCTTGGGATGTGATGTACCTCTGTTGGATTGCATGTTTCACAAGTATTCAATTCTAAAATATATGGATCCCTATAAAAGTGGGCAAAATTTCTCTATGATACTGGACGATATGTGATTAGTCCTTTTTCTTGTAGTGAACTTTGTGCAATCAATGTAGAAGATCTTTCTTCTTCATGAATTCTATGAATGTCCACACGTTAAAAAAAGTGATTAATTACAATAGTCCTCTGTCGCAACATTTCTGCAGATGAGTCGAACAATTATTTTAAATCATACTAACAATGAAAAAATAATAGTTTTTAGAATATTTTTGCATTATCACATTCAATCTGTAATAGTAAATATTTAGCATTTACTTTAGAGTGAAGATATTTTTTTTTTACTGTGTGATTTCAACAAAAATGAATGATATTTAAATTAAATAAAACAAAATGCAAATGTATCATAATGATAAATGGTATTACAGAGTGGAGTTGATAGGGAAATACATAGGGATAAATGAGAACCTCACATTTTTTGCCTTATTTGTTATGATATTTTAATTGATAACTATGAATTTCCAATTGCGTGTATTTCAAATTAAGTTAATTCAAAGAGGTGTTGTGCTTACAAGTAAGCTATAATGGCTGGAGTAGTATTTGATAATTTTGCCAAACGCATCTCCTCTTCTTTTCATTGAGCTACATATGGGTTTTGTTGCATGCGGGCATATCTTTCAAATGTGAATGTTGGTTGGATGCAGAGGTTCCCAAGCTCTCAAACTCTTGAAATAGCTGTAAATGTAAGGCCTTGTCTGTCAACGTTGCCAATATCAATAGTTTCTTTTTGAAGTGTAAGCTCTTGTGATTTGTGTATTGTTATGGCCCATGCCATTTTTAATGGTATCTGGCGATGCATTCCTCGTCTGATTGGTATTATTGGAACATACTTTGGGTTGTTGTTGTCCCAAGGTGGACCCATGTACCTTTGAAATTCAACAATAACAAACAATGGTAGCTGAGGTGGTTTTTCTCCATCATTGTATATAATTGCTTTTACCTGTCCAAGTGCCCCGTTGAAGAGTCCTGCTTGAACCCATATATTTGCACAGAGCATGACTTGTTGATCAATACACAAGAGGATCTTATATTGAAGTTTTTCTTCTTCTGCATTTGAGTCAGGAAATCCTTTAAGTTGTTATGCATTGGATAGTCCAATTGGCTTTGCTAAAGATAGCAACATGTGTTTGTTATGCATTAAGACCATTTCATTTGTTGAAAAGAGATGTATGGCTGGGGCAAAAAGTGATTGTTCAGCTGATGCAATTGATGGATTTGATCTTGACATAAGAAGTTGCTAATCTTCAAATGTAGGTGTTGCATTACGTAAATTTGAAAGGAGTGCACGAAATTGAACCTGAATAGGAGTGTCTCCTATTTGGCAAAAATTTTATCCAGGGTAACAACAGTGTTGAAGCTGCATCATAGTGTGCCACCATAGGATTTTGAAGCATACATTGGAATGTCTTTAACTGGTGGCAATTGTCCCAAGTCACCAAATAGAACAATAGAGTGTCCACCAAAAGGAACGTGGTTCTGAGTTGGGAAAGCTTGGCGAAGCCTCATGTCAATTTTTTCAAGTAGCTTAGGCCCTATGAAACTCATTTCATCTATTAGAATGTAGCGAATGTAGTACATGCTCTCTTGGAAAGCTGTTTCTTTAATAGGTATTCGCAGTGAGGAATGAATTGTTGAAGCTTGTATGTTGAATGCTGAGACACCCGTTGGTGCGAGGAAGAGCAATGGAAATTGACCACTTGGAGCTGAGTTGATCATCATTGTCTTTATTGTTGTAATAAGAAGTGACTTCCCTATGCCTGTTGTGCCTTGCACAATTAGCTTAAGGGGTGGATCTTGGGTGTTTGAATGTAGGTGTCATTGAACAATTGCATATGCTTTTTGTTCTTGTGTAGACAACGTAGTTTGTGTATGGTCATTGCAACTTTGGTGGTATTGAAACATGGTACAATTACTTTTAATGAAACTAACCACTATTTTGTTTGTGCGATTGATTGAAATATAAGTTTGTCCAATTATTGTTCAAGTTTATTTCTTGATTGCCTAGCATGTCAATTTCATTTAGGTGGATAGGCAGACTTGGGTACAATCTTGACAAAACTTGCCACTCATTTGGTGTGTTTTCATGTAAAATGTTTTGATTTCTTATTGGGCTTTCAATTTTGTCTCCTTGTTCAAGCTCAAGATTGGTTCTATGCACATGCCAAGGATGGTATTGGTTTGAAAATGCCTCCCAATTATTTTTTATCTCACATGATGTTGACCCAATACTTGTTTGAAGGTTGCGGAATGGTTTGTATAGAACTAATTCACTCCAACAAAATGCTTCAAAGTTACTGTCTTCCTTTGAAGGGATGGTTGTGAAGCATGGTGAGACTCAGACAATAGCTGTGGTGGGGCGATTTGTCCATTGTTTTTTTTTCCTTGTTGCATTGAAAGTCCATTGTTGGGTGACCTCTATAAGTGATAAGGACTCTAGGTTTGTAGGTCGTGAGATGTAAGATTCAATATAGTTAGGGTATGTTGTATCTCTTGTCGGTGTAATTGGTATACATTGTAGGTTCTTTTGGTTGACATTTAATGATACAAATTGTCTACTAGATATGGAGAGTGGAAGTTTGAGCAAGAGGTGGCAAGTTTCTTGTGCACCAATGTCATGGTCTACTAGGCTTTCTAGTAGAATTATTTGAAAAGAAATAGGAGCTAATTTTTCTGAGTCAAACCTTGTTGAAATGTGGGACAACATTGCATGGTACATTTCTGATTTGTTTTTGGCCTTTGCAGCATATTTTGCAATGTACTTGAGTACTACATCAATTGACAGGACAGGATGGAAGTCTACATTTGCTCACCAAATAGATAGTATTTGTGGGTTGTGTAGGTTTAGGCGATCATCATTACAAGCTAGGAGGTGGGTAGGTTGGCCATTATCAGTTTTATAGAGTTTAGATTTTTCTTGTGTGGTCCAGGGTGCTTTGTACCAACATTGAAGAGATGTCCCTTTCATTCTTAGGCAAGTTTGGGGGGTACATCTTGTGTGTCGTTGCACATGATTTAGAAGCTCAATTTAGTCATTGGCGGGGTTGGAAAAAGCAATCAATTGTGTGTCCATTAAACACAGATCATCTACAATTGATCGATTGATTTTTTGATTCCTTAACTGTAGACTTCGTGGGTTCCATGCTGAGACATAATTATCAATAAAGTCAAGTGCATTCTAGATGGATTGAGCATCATTCCATTGTAGTTTCCCAATGTCTAGTGCGTGTCATAGTCAAATGAATCCATGGATATGTGCAGAACCTCTATGTTTCCATTCATACCTAAAAATTTGTTTATTTAGTAATTACTATACATCAAGGTAAAACAAAATTGAAGGTGGAATGGATGGGAATTTGTACCTATACCAGTGATCAGTTGCACCTAGAAGCTTGTCTAGGACCTCCTCCTAGAATGCTGTGAATCTGTGGTGCGTATAGAGTGCTGCCAGGTGGGGGTTGTCGATTATATTTTGTAACCGCCATCTTGTTGCAGCGCTAAGGTTTGTTGGTGGGGTAGTTGGCATGACTTTGTGCAAGTCTAGCCATTTTGTATCTGTTGCACTAAGTGTTTAAAAGAGAGTTGGGCACCCTATTTGAATCACCATGTCAAGAAGTTCTCCTTGTTGCTTGCTCCAAAATGCTCGTGTGCCATGAATTGATGTGCTAAAACTCATGAGTTGGTCAGAAAGCTTGTCATCAGGCATGTCCTTCAACCTTTGATGAAGGTCATTAATTGATGTTGGCATTGTACCATCAAGTTGTTTACAAACAAATACAGAGGATGTGGCTTGGCTTCGATGGCGCATAAGGATATTAAGTATGAAGTACCTAAATCGTCGGTGCTTCCCAAATATGTTGTCATGAAAGCACAAGAGGCAATGAGCATATTCATGTAGTTTGACATCTTTTATACATTGTTGCTTAAATGCAGCTTTGTCTTGAGGGTACAGAGTTGGAAATGCCATTGCAAATAACCCTTCTGTTGTGTATTCATTAATGGGAGATGTAGAAATGGATGGCCATTGTATATGTGGAACTGGACGGCCTTCTCCTAAATGTAGTAATGATCGTACCTCTTCCATTTCTCTTCTTGCAGTGGGAAGGTTTGGCACAAATGATGTAGCTTGCAGAAGATCTTCTATTTGGTCTTCATCATTTGCATTTATTGATGTAGATGGCCTATCAGTAGTATCTACATTTGAAGTTGTAGTGTACAAAAGGTCTGTAATGTTAGTTGGATGATTCGACAAAGATGATTCATCTAATTGTACATCTCTATAAAATGGGTCATTGTTTATTTTGTATTGTAATGCTTCATATACACGGCTTCTACAAACATAGAAGTTATAATTTTGATGCCCAATATTTTCTTTGTTGACTATAATTATGTCCAACTAATCTATTTTCCTTGGCAAGAAAGACGCTATTATGGTAATGTCCTGAGGAAAACATATTGTGTGGCCGATTTATTTCAGTTGGCCACCTCTTGCATAAGTAACTTGAAGAATAGGGCTGATTCTTGCAATCAGCATTTCTTCAATTTGAGTAAGCACTTTTAAACATTGAGGTTGTTCACCAGGGTCCATGTGATTCCATTTTGAGAAACGATTTCCATTTTTTTTTGATATGCATCTATAACAAGTGGTTGACTCATCTATTTGTTTTGGTTTTATTCCTGGATATCTTTCCATGCAAACCCCACATGTTGCAACAATAGAAAGACTATCCAATTTCGAATGAAAATGATCCCGTGCAATGCAATAATATCAAGAAAAAGTTGGAGAGTATATATGCTTGTGTGGGATGAGTTGAGTGATATTCTATATTTGTGGTGTATCTTCTTGTAGATGAATTCTTGCAGGCGATGTTGGTACAGTAGAAGAATTTGTTGCATGAGCAAGGCTTTGGCGGGTCTCTCTTTTTCTTTTGTTGATGATGTCCTTTGTAGCATGGTACCTTATTCTTCATTTTTCATTTCTTTTAGAATGCTTCTCTTGCTCGATATCATCTGGTAAGTCCATTTATATATAAACGGCTAAGAACAGGGGATGTGATATACCTGAAAGTAGTGTTTAAGTAATTAAATTGTTATTTTTTTTATAAAAGAAGTTGTAACTAAATTTAATGACGAGGAACATTATTTAAGAGTTGTGGTTAAAGGTATGAATATGTGTAGAAACATTGTAAGTAGAATAATTAATAGAAGTTAAATAATAAATTGACTATCACATATAATGAGGTTAAGTATTTGATCACTAAATTAGCTGTTACATAAAGTTTGTTTTTTTAACATCTCCCATGTGATTAAGAAAGTTAAATACAATAAGTTAACGTAATCATTCAATGGTGAAAATCCAGCTATGGGATTATAGGAAATATCACCCCTACTCTATCAATCAGGGATAAAGAAAGAATTCATTCACACAATTGTAAAAGTAATTGAATTCATGTATTTATTGCAAATGATACAATAATGACAGCAAAATATATATTTAAAGCAAATTACTATGCACCCATTGCCCAAAATAACAGAGCAATTTTAATTATATAAGTTAACTAAAATCATAAATTTGGATTTAATTGTATGTTTCAAGAAACAATTATGTGTTTAAAAATTATTGTAAACATTTTAGAGTACTAAATTGTAAGTAGTAGCATATCCCATATAATGATGGATTTGAAAATACGATTGATTTGAAAGAAAGTATTATTTTGAAGTTTGTATGCAAAACTAAATGTACAAATACTATAGTGGGTACTTGTAAATGTAGTAAAAATGTTATTGACAATTTTGTTTGTGTAACATTGGAAGAATTTGAACAAGAAACGGCATATGTTTTTTTTGTTGGAAATATAACACTTACACATCTAGTATGTCGTATTCAAAGCGTAATTTTTTTCCTATTTGTGGAAAATAGTTATGGAAAAAGTACATTTATCACTGTAGGGGAGGAAAAAATTTCTATATAAATAGCACTCCAGTAGAAGCTTTTACATCTGGATATTTAATTGCACATAATGAGATCCATGTGCCAATTTTATGCAAGCTTCGGGGCTATAACGACGATGCTTTGTATTTCTTCACCCCCAAAAGGATTCATTTTGATGTTAAGTTCAAAGAGGAATTGACAATCAATAACATTGTCCAATATACATTTTGCAGCATCAGACTCTACCAATAGGAGTTGGAATTCTTCTACAGGCACTCCCAACAAATCAATGGAGGGCCCTTCGAATGCAGTTACCTTTAGCAATTCTCTTGTAGAATCTACTAAGTCCATCTTTAGCATATAGTTGTAGCCATAGTTAGAGATCTCAACAGAACACTCGGGGCATCAAAATTTGTTTGTTGAGTAGTAAACAACCTTTTTCTTACATTTTTTGTTGTCTACTACTAGTGGACATGAAAGATAGTAGAACCTATCCAAATGCAATTTAGTGATTTTTGCTTGTACACATATAGGTTGTGTGTTGGATATTTCTTTGTTGACAATAGTAGAGATGTCTATTGGCTCAACAAACTTGGGTGTGTAGCTATGGCCTTTTGACAAGGATATAGAGGGTTGGTCATTCCCTACATTTGTATACCATATTTTTAATGCAGATGCTTCAGGCAAAGTAGGATTGACTAAAATAGAGGTTGAAAAGGTACTATGAAGTTTTTTTCCATTCCATGATATTAGACGTGCAGATTTGATCAAAATTATTATTGGGCTTTGTTGGGTGGACATTTCAAAGATTTGTTTGCCTTCAACTTCACAGTGGCGACCCCATAGTGTAATATCTATGGAACTGTTTGAAATGTCTTTTATTGTTGTTGTGCATTTCTTAGTGTCAGTTCCATTTTTTTCGTGTATGGTTGATGGAGGAGTTATGGATACAAGGATCCCAATGACATCTACAAGGGAGTCGATAAGAAAAGTTTCTAGAGAATCTATGCTCTTAAAGTGGAAGCAATGCTTGGTTATTGTAGAGTCTGGACATGTGGAAGGAGTTATGGTCGATGAGCTTAGCAACACTATTTAGTATGGGTTTGTCGAGCTGCTATATTTTGTATCTGCAATTTTTATGCAACCACAAGAAATCTTGTATAGACAACTAGGCTGGACAACATCGTAGAATTCATCTACGAGCTCATTAAAACAAGTTACATGGATTCCAAATGTGTCTTTATCTATTAATTCAAAACCAAATACTTTTCCTTCATGTGTAGCATTCTTATATTCATGGATTGGTGTTTTTCCTAAAGCTCGACCCTCAATGGACCAATGCCTATGATATGGAGTCAATGATTTAATGGGGAGTGGTTGAAATGGAGCCATGTTTTGTATAGAATAGTCTGTAATTGTAGAAGACCCTAAGGCATGTTCAGAGGGTGAAGGTCAAAGGTAGTTTGTAACCTGGAGGAGTGGAACTGGGCTTCCAACTATAGGTGCATTGTTTGAGAATATTTCAAAGTCTTCGATTAAGAGTGCCCTACAAAGAACAAAGAGTGACGATTTAGGAAGGTTTTGTAGTTTGGAAATTAAGAAATTTAAGATGGTAGTTTTGAAGAAAGGGCTTATGTAAAGTTCTCGAGCATGTTGCAAGAATATTTGTTGAGGGAAATAATTGAGCCCTTCACCAAAGCATCTTCAATGACAAGATATTTGAATTTGTCTGGTAGCAGTGTAGAATGCCTGTGCTCACCATCAGATATTTCCAGTCGGTATTTGGCAGATGTAGAATGTGTTTGTTGGATAGTATGTATAGATGTAACTTGTAAGTATGGATTTGTAATAGGTGTGCCTACAAGAATCTTAGCAAGTGCACCTATCGTTAAAGACACCATCATAAGGTACACTCTAATAAGGAATAGAGTAGCCTGCAAGTGTGGGTACATTTTTAATGTTAGTTTCTGGCAGACTTAGTAAATGTGTAATGTAGATCAATTTTAAGGTTAACAAGTTTGAGCTCACTATATTCAAATAGATTTTTTTGATACATAATCATAAGGAGTAAGAAAAAGTTGAAAAACTTTTTGGTAGATAAGTTGTTGATTTATGAAATAATTGTGTACGAGGACTTATGTTAGTTTGTGTTTTTCTGTAGAGGTGCATTGTATACCATTGTCTCTCTATAAACACATCAAATGAATAATACCAAAACTGTGGAAAAGTACATTATTCAAAGGCAAACTAATATGATTAACATGTATTTATTGAACTAAAAACTACTTTTACTCTTGTAGATAGGTTTTATAGTTCTGAAATAAAAGTATGTTTATTTACAATAGATAATCTATATAGATGGTTTTTTAAACTATTTAGTCGAAGGTAACATAGATGATCATTTTGTGTTCAAGTACATCTCATATGCATGCACTATGGATGGTGTTGCATCCCTTGTGTAATGTTGATTGTAATACATGATTCTCTTTCATGAAACATTATACAAAAATAAAGTTAACGAAATATTATGCTATCTAAATTGTATTTTGTTTGGAAAGTAGAAGTAGAACAATATATTGCAAGGAAGATTTTTTTTTTTGGTAAAAGTACAATGACATATAGATAGTGTCACCTAAAAAATTTTAAGTTTTGGGCATACCTGATAAGGATGGTATGTTGTCTACAAAATATGACACCTTTAATAGTTGTATAAGGAAATTTGTTGACTTTCAAATCAGCTTCCCTGTTCCTATTCAACAAATAGACAAGTCAACATTTAAGGTAACTATAAGTGTAGTGTGCGTATAAATAGCATGTGTATCAAATTTCATTTTAAAAATCCATCAAATTAAATTAAGCTATGATTTTATTACTTGTTTTTTTGTCAAAGCTAGATGTAAAATGGAATGACCACTAAGTGTGAAAATAGGTCCTACTTATTAAGTAATTTATAACTAATATATATTATATTTATTATTTGTAATTTTTTTAAATAGGTAAAAATGTAAATAATGATATTAACTTCAAAGTATTGTACAACTAAAGAAATTAGGTAGAGAAATAAGTGCAAAATCTTAACATTAAGTTAAAAAAATTGTCAAAAAATAAATACAAAATAATAAGGTTATATATAATAGTAATTGATTGGAAATATATTAGATCTCTTAAGTTAATTATATAATTGATATAAAATATAATTAAATATAATTAAAGTGTTTTATAATATAATAACTAAATAGTTTTATACAAATTAAATAGTTTGGGAATAATAAAGTTAAAGGAAAATAACTAACTATTCAAAATATCATTTTCTTAATTGCTTTATTCCCCTTGGTTGATAAACATATTCGTTTGTAGAACTGAATTGTTTATCTTCATTCACTAACCGAACGTCATACTCTTTCTTCATTCACACCCATTCACAAACTGAATACCAAACAAAGAGTGTGAGCTCATTTCAACCAATGTTCATTCTTTTATTTGGTGGTACGAAGAAAACTTATTTTGACCCCCTGATGTTGTTTGAAGGAAGTCTTTTTCTTTTTAAATGCCCCCAATATCCAATCCTTCCTATTATCGAGCATACGATCATTCACCCAATTCTAAGTAATCCATATTCTCGTCTATGCATTCTACCGATATGTATATTTATCAAGACAATGAGTTTTACTTACATTGCATTAAAATTGTTGTTTCTAATTCTCACAAAGTACATGGAGTTTATACTCCCACGTGGGAACAATGTTTCTTTTGTATTATATTCAAACTAATTCATATTTTATTTATTAGTTGTAAATTTTTTAAAAAGGTTAAAATTAAAATAATTATATTAACATGAAAGTATTGTAACAAAAGAAGTTAAGAAATTAAGTAGAAAATTAAGTGCAAAGTATTAACATTGTCTTTCATTGTCTATCTATAAACACGCCAATTGAATAATACACAAAATGTTTAAAATTAAATTTTTATAAGCGCAACTTTTTTGAAAAACATTTATTTATTGTACTCAAAACTTCTTTAACGTCTGTAGATAGGTTACATAGTGTAGAAATATAAGCTTTTCTATTTACAATAGATAATCTATATAGATGGTTAGTCTTTATCTATGTAGTAGAAGGCAAGAAAGATTATCATTTTGTGTTCAAGTACATTTCATATGCCTGAACTATGGACGATGCTGCACCACCTATGTAATGTCCGTCATAATACATCTCTTTCATGAAGGTGCAAAGACCCTCCAATTCAGTACAACTATCTTCAAGTGTAATGATGTCTTCTTCTTCCACAACTGGGAATTGGCATTCAACTTTGAATCTCTGTACAATATCATGACAGTTGGTCGATAAAACCGAAGATAGATATTGAACATTGGCTAAAAGATTCATTGGTTGATTCACAGAGAAACATGATTCTTGCAGTATAATGGCTTCTACAATTGGAATTGAGGGGCTACTAACATTGTTTGTTGTTTCCCCACTTAGGACTTCAATGATTTCATGATCATTCATGTTTGTTGCCATTTCCTGAGAGCAATAAAGGGGAAAAAGGAATAAGTTGTAGTGCAATATATATCGTGGTGGGCATAGTAGCGAATGTCAAGCTATCTATACCTAAACTGGACATGTATTATATTATGCATGTGTATAATATAAAATGTACTAATCAATACCAAATGGTTGGGTGTTGAGATGTTTAAAGATTAGATATGGTGTTGTATAGCTTGGTCGAGGAAGTAGTCGTAAATTTCTTTGGGCATGGAATACCAAATTAAATTAAGGGGTATGCGACTAGTAATCAGCTTTGTAGGGGGATTTCATTATTTGTTAAAAAGCGTAGCCATAAGTCAACAAAAAATATAGTCAAGGGAATATTGTACTACCTAAATTAATTTGTCTTTCGAAACTTTAAGTAGAAAAATTTATTGGAAGCAAGGAATTTTTTTTTTATCAAAGTTCATTGGCATATAGACTGTGTCATTTTTGAAAAAAAGCTTCAACTACTTGATTTACAAAGTGAATATAAAAAAATATATTACAAAAATACTACAATGTATTAAAAAATTAGTTTTCTATAAATAATTATATTATTTATAAATTTTTTTATAAAATTTGATATTAAGAAAGTACAATAACTAATACAAGCTTTAGTATTTTTGCAATATTTTGTAGAAGTGAGATTCATAATCAATGCAAGGTTTAGTACTATAAATAATGGAAACTCTTGTATGATTTTGTATTCATGCATACCTAATATATCATGATAAGATATTCATAAAAACAAATAGCAGAATATATCATTTTCCAACCACGATATCATGTCACAAAGGATAACCATTGAATTATAATTTACAAATTGATTCTATTTTATCATAATTTATAATTGAATATACAAAATTATATTTAGCAAGCATATAATTGATTTAGTTTGTGAATCTGAATTTTTGTTTGTAGAAATGATCTAGTTAAATCTTGTTGTCTAAATTTTGTAAACCCTTGTTTATATGTCATAAATGTAAATCTAATAAAGAATACACTACATTTATACACACCGTAAGTTCAAATCCATAAATGTACCTATATCTAAATTAAGTCAATACCCACAAACTTATACATTTAAAAATGTAAACTAAATATCTAAAAAGATAGTAGTAAAATTTAAATACAATATTATTGTAAACATATAATTTTTTGAGCCCATAGTATTGTTGTGCATGTTTTTTTTATTTTGGTTACTTAACTTGTTTGCTTCCCTCAACATTTTCGATCATACTCTACGATTATCACTGATACACACAATTTAAACATCAAAATCATACATTAGCAAAAAGAATCTTGCACATAATATGCATTAAAATGAATTATTCTAGACAAGTGATTGCCTATTACAAATAAGTGGAAGAAAATGATATCAGCAAAACATGAGAATAAGACTATGTCCTCCTTGTGTGTGCCATCTGTATTCATCCATGGCATTGTCAAACTCACTTAAATTCAAAAGCCCTAAACCGTAGCACAAATATGCAAAAATTAAAAACACCAACAAAACTGTTTTCTCTTTTAAAAATATATCAAAACTATCAACAAATGGAATATATCTAGCCATTGCAGAAATATGCGAAACATGAATCTGGTTTTTGTCTATGTAATTCATGACTAGTTCATGGTAGACATTAAAACTAACTATAACCACTAACTATAAGTCCTCTCTGACTTCTATACAAAGTAAGAGTCGTCCCTAAATAAATGTCTTTCGACGAATTTCTGAGCTTGTGATGAAAAATGTCTTTTGTCCAGTTAGAGATGATGAAAAAGGGACTTGTGCAATCTAACTATTTTAGAATAATTGTTGAGTTTTGCATAGTATAGATTCTAGAATGTCCTAGTACATTAGGTGATGCTAGATATGATTATTTCAAATATAATTTTTTATTATTAGTTAAAAAATTATAATTAATTTTTGTAATTATAATTCGAATAAGAAAATAAAATTGAATTTGTAATAGGAGTAGGGATATAATGCAGTTGGAATTGTAATTGTAATATTACAATGACAATGATAAAAGGGGGATATGTAAACTATTGATAAAATAAACTAAACTAAAGGCCTCAACCTATTGCCTATCAAAAAAATATAAAAAATTTAATAATTATATAATTAAAATAAGCTTATAATTTTAATTCTTTAAAAATAAAATTTACTTAAGTTGATTAATTATATTCTAAATAATTATAATCTTAATAAGAATTTCATTGAAAAATATATAAGTATAATTGTAACTTAATTGTTGTAATTTTAATTCTAATAAGAAAATTAATTTCAAACATAATCTTGATTATTAGTTAAAAAATTATAAATTAATTCTAATTATTTTTTACCTTTGATCTTAATCCTCATTCAAATTACCTACTTATAATTTCAATCATAATTTTTTCTAATTTTGATTTTCTCAAAAATTATTTTTTAAACATTAAAAAACCCTAAAATTTAAGCACCAATGTAATATATAAAACAAAAACCTTAAACACAAATAACGAAAAAGATGTTAAAATTATATTAATTCATTTTCACATTCGATTTAACCAATTTCCCATAAAACAATCACTGAATAAGAAAACTGAAAAGTCTCTGCCATTGTAACTTTTTCTTCCATAACTATGACAATCTGCGGAGTGCTTTTAAGAACTTTATTGTTTTCCATCTGTGCATCTGCGAGTTTTTCAAGCCATTTTAATTTATGTGAGTGGGGATGCAAATGGATGCCATGTGGTCAGTGGGGTCAAGAAAGTTTAGAAACACTTTTAAAAATTTTATCTTCATTTGATTCATATGGAAGTGACGACGATTTTTAGTCTGCAGATGGCATGCATGCTATGCATTGGCCAGTGCGTAGTGCCCCCTGTTATCGATCCCTGTGCAACTTCTATAGGTGTCGATATTTTCCATCCACCTTAAATTTTAAAAAATCCCCTGAGCCAGTTGGTTCAGCAGTTGGTTCTACTCTTGATTAATAAGTTTTAGCAGCACGAGCAATTCCATACGCATCAGTGGATCCTGCAGAGCTACCACCCTTAGTAGCCATATAACTAAGCCAGAAAGAAAAAACCATAAACCCTGACCCACTAGTAGCAAGCCACCCACCCGCTGATCTTGATCCAGTCACAAAGCAAGCATCGGTTGATCTAGTAGTTGGGAGGCAAAGGGATTAAGAGGAAGAGCCTTGTGATCATTCTCGCATAAGTATTATGCCGATGATTCTTTCCTTAATGTAATGCTAAATTTAGATCCAGGATACCAAGTTCATCTATATAGACTGAACATTTCAGGCTTGCTCTATTTTTTCGAGTTCCCTTCCATTATTTATACCACTGGAAAGCCTTTTGGTTTCAGCCCTTCTGTAATATAGCTATTTGGAGCCAATGGCAAATCTCTCTTCTTCTATTTCAGCATTTTTTGATGGGCTGATGCAAGAATGAGAAGAAGGGCCCGTGGTGATGACAAGGGACAAAGTGTGCATACCCAGATCAGCAGACCTATTAGAGTCACTTGGATTTCCAGGTGGGCTGCTGCCCCTCAAGGACATTAAGGAATGTGGGTTTGATAAGAGCACAGAGCTGGTGTGGATCAAATAAAAGAAGAAAACCCAACACTATTTCAAACGAGCCGGCAGGCTGGTGAGCTTTGATGAAGAAGTGAGGGCTTATGTGGAAGACAAGAAGCTTAAGAACGTGTCAGGTTTCAAGGCCAAAGAGTACTTGGTTTGGGCTCCTATTGGGGATATAACAGTTGAGGGCCCATTTGATGAAACCATCCGCTTCAAGAGTTATGGAGGCATTTCCAGGACCTTCCCTGCCAAAGCCTTCTCAAGGAAGGAATAATCACATGCTTCTGATGGGCAAGTTCCCATTTTTTTCCCATTCTCTTTTCATTGATACATTGGACTTATATTATTTGCTAGCCTTTGGAGGGTTGGATTGTCATGTATCATATTTATGCTTCAAAGGTTCTCATGTATTGGATTTAAAAATGATTATTTCAAACAACCCCTAGTGTTGTATTCTTTCTTTTTTAATCAATTCCAACAACAGATTATTTTCTAATTTGTAGATTTGACATGCTCCTGTTCTTTTGTCTGTTTCTTTTTTTAAACTGTACATGCCTACTCAAGAAAAGTTCCTTTGGCAGAGGAAATTCATTGAAGCAATTTTTTCTAGTTCAATCCATGCGAACAGCAAATTATTTTCATAGCCTGTTTGGTAGAATATTTCGATGTTGAATATTTTTTTAAAAGAAAACCAGGCCAGAAATGTAAATCATGGAGATACGAGGAATAATGGGATCAAATCCTCAGGTATGGCCGCCAGACTTAGCATTAGTTGTAGTAATCAATGAATGTATGAAGTAGAGGTAGATGCATATATATTGGATAATCCAGCATATATAGGGACACGAGACTCTAGATGTACGTATCAAAATTGAGCAGATAATTTGAAGCTAAATTTTTCTAACATACCAGTTTGTTTCATTATTTCCATGTTTGAGTCATGTAATGTGCTAATTTGATTAATAGTTCAACAAAAGAAAAGAAAAAGGGTGTAATTAATCTAAACAAGGGCCCATTTGAGGTGGACTGCAACTGAAACGTCTTGTTAGCATAGATTCTTGCAATCATTGTTAGATTTGTTTGTTATTAATTCATTAGAATCAATATCACTTAATTTGCAGCATCTATTGTAAACTTGTACTAATTACTGTGTAGCCTTTTATGTACAGCTTTCATATACAGAATAACAGATAAAAGAACAAAGTATTTATTCAAGAAAGAAAGAGGTGAAGGTGAAATAGCTTGTCTAGAAGAAATTGCAGCAATGACTACAAATTGCAGCAACGTCTCTCCAAGCGAAGTTGTAAGCAAAATCAGTTTCAAAAGAAGGCAAGATATAAATTTAGAAAGAGCCAACAAAGTATTTGTAGGGCTCCTAAGTCGGCAACTTTTTTTGGAAATAAGTAGCCGCCACATCAAATCTGGAAGTCTCTATATTAGAAGCTGCAGACCATATGGCTCTCTGACAAATTAAATGGGTAGTGGTTCATTTCAATGAGAAGATGTTGACATCCGCAGCATGGTATCACTGTAAAGCATGGTTCTGAAATAAATTTCAATCAAGTCTCATTAAGACGCTTCAACCACATTAATGCGCTATCATAAAATTAGGTCGGTCGTGACTGAAGTCTGCATAGCTGTTGGAATGAAGTTGTTGACAGTATGCACATTGAGGTTACAGATTTCAGAACGAGAACATTCTGATGGGAGTGTTAAGATGGACGGCCAATAATGCCCTGATGGCAGTCATTCCCTCTCCACAACTTCTAGCCGTTCATTGCACAATAGAGGCCGGGGCTTTCCAAAATGGAAACGCCTACGACATAATAAGCTCCAAATGCATTTGAGAACATGCCTACCCTCCCAGCTAAGCTAATGTACATCACGACTATTGACAAAATGAATTAAATGGAATACTATCCTCATCAGGCACCTCGAGCAAGCATCTCCTCGTACTCTAACAAAGAGATCTGCCGTTCAAATTTGATTTGGCTACGAAATCTTGCAATGAAATCCTCCGCTTCTCTGTCAACTCTAACCTCAATTGAGCGAGACACGTGTGCACCCATTTCTTCCCCATTGCCCAAACCGTACGTCTGAGTGGCACTCTCTTCGACTGCAGGAATATTGCAAGGCTGCAGAATGTCTACTCTCATATTATACTCCTCCTCGTCCTCAAAGGAAGTGGAACGTATGCACGAGAAATAATTGTGTTGCCTTGGTCTTGTGAATGCAGAGCTGTTGGAGCACGAATTCAATGGCTTAGTCGATCCGCTCTGAAGCATCATACTCCGCCAGTTAGTTGCTAACAGCTTTCCCATCTTCGTAATTTCTTCCTGCAAATACATGCGCTTCACCATACATTTTCTACTGAGGGAAATTATAACTTTCCCCTTTTTCGAGAAACGCCTGTTAATAAGGGGTTTCTCTGCAGATCTAACTCCCATGATTTGAAATCTATAGGCGATACAAGCAGTCGATATTTACTTGATATGCGATATGTAATAAATTGAGAAATGGAAACTGTGTGTATATAAGGAGAGCGGAAAAGCATAGAGTAAGTGGATTCTTCAAAATGAAATTTCAATCATATATATTATAGCCCCTCCTAACTTGAACTACACGGCTCTGTTAAACAAACGCAGTACAAATTCCCATACGCAATAAAATAATAATAATTGTTGCCGCGTACGAAAATGAAAAGCTTCTTTCACGCGGACTTCTACGCTTGATCTTCGCGTTGTGTCAGCTACGCGACGGAATCCAATGTCTCCTTTATATAATTTTCTTTAAAATAATGAGTCATTTCTTTGTGGAAGGAGTTAGAGAGAGAGGGTAATAGACATCTAATATTTTTTCATAGATGTTGAACTTTTCAATTAAAGGACTTTTTTTTCTCTTTAGGTAATAAATATGACATCATTTTATTGAAATTACGAAAATTGTATATCTACGTATTTTTTAAATGTTTTGGTTTATTTGTTTTAATTAAAGAAACTCAATTACAAATTTAAAATAATGTCAGAAGAATATATAGATCAAAGAGTTCACAAGAAGAAGAAGAATTTTTCTATATTTGTCTACAAAAGCACCATCTTATGGTCATTTCATGATTGCCTATTGCCATTGATCTTTCACTCAAATTCAAAAAGCCAAATCATTAGGATTTTGACTAAGGAGAATTTGACCCTTATAATTCACTAGATTTTTTAAAGATGTTTCGAAACACAATCTATCCTCACATATATTTAAACATAAAAAGCCAAGGTGAGTGAATTCTAACATTCTACAATCTACCAATATAGATTTCCAAGTTACAATTCCAGTCTACGCACAAGTTCAAGTCTCCACATAGATAAACCTAACTAAAAATAATCAAATTTGAAAAGCCTAATATTTTTCTATAAGAAAGCCTAAAAATTCTAGTATAGGTCTGCAAATCAACTTTTGGCATTTGTCTTAGCACATCTGTCCATAATCAAATCTTGAAGTATCACATTTAATTTAAGTGACTCCTTAGGCCAAATATATATTGTAGGGAATGTTTGTCACCTTTAATAGCTCAATTATATCTAAATGTGTATATTAAATTTAGTAGGTTAGCTTAAGTAAAAGTTTTGATAGACACGCACACGTGTATATGTATATGTATATGTATATATATGTATGTGTACATGTGTGTGTGTGTGTGTGTGTGTGTGTGTGTGTGTGTGGAATTTGAGTACCCTTTTATTGCAATGTATACATCTTGTGTTAGACTATGGATTTTAAATTATCGCTAACATTTGATCTCTCACCATATATTTTGAATACATTTTGACAACTATACAACTAGCCTTATATGAGTTTCAATGTAATATTAGTTCCTCTATTTTTGAGATTATACTCTGCTTGATAGTAAAAAGGTTTACTATAAATGAGTGATCCCCAAAATTTTGAAAAAAAGATGAGAGAGAACCTTCAAACAAACTCCCTTGCATAATTAGGGTTCCACAACACTTGACTATATCTTTCCAATTTTTCATAAGGAAAGACTTGGTGCTAAGGAAAATGCTCACACATCCATCATTCTCTCAATGTTTTCTCATCTAGAATATTAATGAGGAGGGTAGACACCTTAGATCCCTTGTAGAAAGAACCTCAATTGTATCTTTATCTTTTATTTAGAATGTTGTCACATGAGGTGGTGGTTCCTTCTAAGTCAATTCATTCCTTTGGGTGAAGAATATTTTTTTCTTTAAAATTTATTAGTCCTTCCACTCAAAATGGAAAAGAAAATTTGGATCCTCTTTCAAATAAGAATTTTACTTGAGTTTATGTTCCAATAAGGAATGATATTCCTTCTCCCTGGGTGCATTGAGTTATGGCTAATGCTAGCACTTGTACCTATAAGAGGTTCAAGGGATAAGCCGATAGGAAATCAGAGATAAAATTTAATGAAAAACCTAATATATAAATAAATTAAAAACACAAATTTTGTTATCTATTAAAAGAAAGTTGTAATGGTTTCTGATTGATGCAAATATCCTAATGGCCTTAGGTACCTCGAATCTCATCAATGAATTAACCAATATATATTAGGAGCTATCTTTTCTTGTTGCTGAGATGGTGGATTTTCAAAAGTCTTTGGATTTTAAGATTTGTTGCATTAGTACGGTAGTTGGATGCACATAGTTTTTTAAGGCATTTTATACAATTCAAGCATAAACATCATGATCATGATTTTAAAAATGAAAAATCAATAGAAATACTTGGGAGGCAAAATTCAATGTATTACTTCAAAATCTTTTAGGAGTCTAAACTTACCTTCAGATATTATTGTGATACTTCTTTGATATATGTGACAAAATTAGATTACAATAAACTTATTCACTATAATAGAGTATCATTGCAAGTAACCATGGAAAAAATAATTGACCCTTCCACATATAACAACATATGAAAAAGAGTGTGAATATCATATTTACTAAACAGGCAAATATTTCAATATCATCTTATTTACCAAACATGTTTTCATTCTGTAGAATAGTTCACGCGCCTTGTTTGCACTTCCACATTTTTCTTACATGCCTATGAACAAATAGAAATACAATCTTCTTAGTGAACTATATGTCCATGCATTTCAAAGCATTGATTCCACTCGATACAATATTGTTTATTACCCTGCAATCTTTGTTGTTTATGTAATGAACTCTATCTCTAGAATTTGTAAATATGGATTATGATGTCAAACCAAAGATGATCCAACACAAACTTGGCGAACTAATATTGTATATGCTATGATGTTTGTCCCTGCTCATGGTAAAAAAAGTGTTGCGCTTACTGTGTAGCAGTGTTTCAACTCACAATCTTATGGCTTGACAAAGTATCAATCTGTGTGTTGTATTTTGTCTGCATTATTGTTTATGGTGGCATTGAGGCAGATTTGGTTGCAGTTAGAGATTTTTTCACCCTTCTTGATGGCACCTGTGACGGATTGGCTTCAACTTCTTTTGGAATGAATAATGTCATTGTTTTACCCTTGTTTTGGGGGTTGTTTTCCCCCCTTTGGCTAGTACCCTAGTGGCTCAAAGGTCATTTAGCTGGTCATTAAATCAAAATGCAATTCCTTTGTACTCAAAATATTAGTGGTGGATCAAATTAATGAAAAAGTCTATGAAAAAAATTGTGCAAAATCTTTGAGCCTACTTGACCATAGTAGTTCTTAATATTCTACTCCAAATTAAAGCAGGAGAGACAATCCCTAGATAACAATTTATTGATGGCTTAACATTGCATTTTGTATAGTTTTTGTAATACAACTATTAAAGAATGAACTATAATAATGATGTACTTTGTAGCTACTTTATAATTTGTTAGGAAAGTATAATAAATAATCCATTTTTTTTTATGTTCACTTATTTAACAAATTTAACTCATTAAAATTTTAGACTCCATGTATTGACAATGATATTATTTACAACATATTTTTTAAATGTATTTTTTGAAAAATACTGATATTTTGATATCTTATGTATTAGTGTACATAGGTAAATATTTTAGAGCTCATTAAGTAATGTGTAGGAATGTTTTTAGATGTTCAATAGAAGTTTCAAATCACAATCAATGTTCCAAATCTAAATAAATGATCCATCATCAAAAAGAAAAGATTAACAGATTAAATCTAATTAATTATATTTTTAAATCTACATTCAAATAAATTTTTTTTAACAAAAAAAAAAACATATACACTATCTTATATATATATTGAAACTCAACTTCTACCTTTAAAAAGTCCTTTTACAAAGTACAATAATTAGATGTTCTCTAACTACGAACTTTCTCTTTTAGTAATTATATTTGACTATAGTGACAAAAAAAAATATCAAAGAATATTTGGTTTAATGCCAAAATCTACATTATAGAGTGAGTTCAAAACTTCAAACAAAACAATAACAAATTTGATGTTCTTGTACCTTGGATTCAAATGTCCACTTCACAGTTTTGATATTGTTGTGATTCTATCATACATATGAAGTTGTGTGTTAGTACAACAAATTAATGTTGTTTGGGGGAATAAATGAGTTGACGCACAATTAGTAAATGTAATTTTTTAGTGATGAATATGAATTTTAATGTTTAATATAATTTTCATTTTTGTTTCTTCTACCTCTCATTTCGACATGCACAACCAACAAACCTATGAGTAAAATGCAATACATACATAACAACCAAAGCATGCCTGCCAAGAAAAATATATGCACAATATATACATTTTTGGTTCATGAAATACATTTTGCATTAGGTTTGGATTTCATTCTGCATAACTTGTGATCAACTTGAATCAATCTTGTATCTCACAAAAATATAATTAAAACAATCAATATTCTATACAAATATAAAAGGCAGGCTATTACCATTGGTTGTCCGGATGAAGCTTGAAATAACAGGATTTAGCTTGTTGCGGGAATAAGAATGTAAAGAAGGAGAATGGAGCCAACCAGAGGGATTTCTCTGTTAATGACCGAATTCACTACTAGATAGGGATACCGATGGATGGATTCACTAACCCGTTTGGCAGCAGGAATTGGACCGGAATTGGCATTATCTAATTCTGGATAATGCCAAATTCCATATTTGGGTCCTTGGAAAAAAATGGAATTGGAATTCTGAAATTCTCATTTTGCCCCCAAAATGGGAATATCATCTTCCACCTAAATAAGTGGAATTGGAATTTAGTACCAGTCCGCAAGAAAAAAGGCGAAATCAGAATCTTTGTAGACTTCATAAACTTGAACCAAGCCAGCCTGAAAGATAACTTTGCTCTTCCCAAAATGGATCATATTTTGCAGATGGCTGTGGGTTTTGAAATGATGTCGATGCTAGATGGTTTTTCAGAGTACAACCAAATCAGTGTAAACCCTATTGACCAGCATAAAACAACATTTACTACTCCTTGGGGTACATTCACATATAATCGGATGCCTTTCGGCTTGATTAATGCAGGGGCCACCTTTCAGTGTGCCATAAATTCCTCTTTTGGTCACCTGCTGAATAAAATAATTGTGGTCTACCTTGATGACTTGACTGTTTTCTCTTGTAAGAGGAAGAAACATGCAAAATATTTGAAGCTCATTCTGCAAGAGTGTAGAAATCAAGGGATATCACTAAATCCCAAGAAATCTGTCTTCTGTGTGACAGAGGGAAAGTTACTAGGTCATATAGTCTCGAGAGAGGGAATTAAGATTGACCTTGAAAGAGTCCGAGCAATACAACAATTATGTTTTCCCTCTAACATGAATGGAATAAGATCTTTCTTCAGGAAAATTAACTTCTTTCAAGAAGATTTGTACCTGAATTCTCAGAAATGACTAGGCCAATGGTAAACCTGTGAAGTGAAAAACAAAGTTTCAAATGGTCCGAAGAGGCCAAGAAATCTTTTGAAAATATTTTGTAATACATTGTTACGCCTCAGAACATACTATGTCCAGCGTCCTATTGCAGAAAAATGAAGCGGGTGAAGATGTCCCCATTTCCATCATGAGTGTGTCATTGAAGAAACACGAGCTAAAGTACTCTCCCACGAAAAAGAAAGCTTTTGCACTGGTGAAGGCTATCAAGCAGTTCCGATATTACATCCTTCATTCGCACTCTACCATCTATGTCCCGAATTCAGCTGTCAAGAGTATTCTAACTCAGCAGGAGATGTCTATGAATAATAGGGCAACATGGGTAGCAAAGGTGCAAGAGTTTGATTTAGAAATCAAAACTACCAAATTAGCAAGGGGTCAGGGACTCTATAAGTTGATTGTGGAAAATAAAGAAGAATCAGAAGATAACATTCCCTTGTCTCTGTTTACTGGACTGAAAGATGCATGGTTCTCAAATGTAGCCTTTTATTTGATGTATGGAGAATGTCCAGACAACCTCACTGCAAAAGAGAAAAGGAATTTGAAATTAAAAGCGGTTAAGTATGTTATCTTTGATGACATACTATACAAATGAGACTTAGATGGAATGCTCCTCTGGTGTGTCGATGAAGATCAACAAAAGAAATTGCTTCAATCCTTTCACAACGAAGCTTGCAGCGGACACTTCTCCTCCTCAGTAACAACATTCAAAATACTGAGGAACTATTACTATTGGCTCAAAATGTTCAAATATGCTTACAAGTGGGTAGCACAGTGCAAAAAATGTAAGCTATTCTCAAGAAAACCTCATTTGGCAGCCTTACCATTAAGGCCTGTGGTTATTGAAGAACCATTTAAGAAATGAGGTATAGACTTCATAGGACCTATAAATCCTCCTTCAAGTGTGGATCATACTCATATTCTAACTGCAATAGACTACTTTACTAAATGGGCAGAAGTCATTCCCGTAAAAAAAACCACTTCAGAAATCGTCTGTTCCTTCCTGAAAGAAAATATTTTGGTAAGATTTGGAGTTTCGACAAAGATAGTAGCTGACAACGTACAAAACTTCTCCTCTTTTAAAATGCATCTTTTTTGTTATGATAATGGAATTCAATTTTCACACTCATCTGACTACTTTCCTCAGGGCAACGGTCAAGCCGAATCAACTAACAAGAATTTGATTTCTATAATGAAGAAGTTAGTTGTTGATAATGCCAGAGATTGGCACAAAAGGTTGCATGAAGCATTATGGGCAGATCGCACTTCACCAAAAAGAGCCAAAGGAATATCATCTTTTGAACTGGTATATGGTGTAGAAGCTCAACTTTCTCTCCCATTAGAACTAGCTGCTGCTAAGTTACAAAAGGTGATTGAAGACCAACATTTCCACAATGGTCTGGAGAAAAGGATCATGTATTTGTGCAAGATTAAAGAGGAATGGGAGAATATTGTAGATCACATCACTAATCACCAAGCTAGGGTGAAAAATATCTTCGACAGAAGAGCTCCACCCAGGAAGTTCATGACAGGGGATAAAGTTTTGATGTGGGACAAAAGGAGAGAACCCCGGGGAGCACACAACAAGTTTGAGTAATTATGGAAAGGATCCTTTGAGATTAGCCAAGAGCTCGGTCCTAACTCTTTTAGATTGAAGTATGCTACTGGAACATAAATGCCCTTGTCCTTTAATGGGAAAGATATCAAGCTTTATGAGCTGTAAGTTTCCAGTCTCTCATGTACATATTGTTTTGTTGTGTCTTAGGTTAATTTTTTCTTGCTTGTAGGCCTAGTTTTGTGCGAAACTAGAGACTTTTGGAATTCATTGTTTTGTCCCTCATTGTCCTATCCCTAGTCAGAGCCACCTGTTGTAGGTCAAAAATATTTTGATTAAATTTTTCTCAAAGTAACATGTAAAGTGTTGGGTTGTATATTGAATCTTGAACCTTGAACTCAATGTTCAAAGTTCAACATCTCGTTTCACATTGTGCAAGTCCGGGCTCATCTTTTCAATCAGTAAGTTTTGCAAGCCTGCGTCAAATGTGTAACATAATATTGAATTGTGAACCTTGAACTCACTTGTTCAAAGTTCAAAGTTCAACTTCCCATTTTACATTTGTCATTCCCTCTTAAGCCTGTGTCCTTTTATGTCTCGACGTCATGATTTTTAAGGTCTTGAATCTTGAACCATAACCTGTTGAGTTCATAATTCATTTTCCCCTCACACGTCATGCATCAGTTTGTCATATTTATTATCTATGTCAATTCGTGGCTAAAGGCATGTGAGATCTCAAACTTTGAACTTTGCGCTTCACAGTTCAAGGTTCGAGATTCAGAAATGCAATAATGATCGGACACACTCGGCACGTGCCAAATTTCACTCGCATTTATGAAATTGATTTTTGAAAAGATGGGGAGTGACGTCAACTCAGCTAAAAGTATAGTTTGCCCGAGTAAGCAGGAAATGCAATGGGACGTGGCCAGCTATTGGCGGCGAAAATCATTGATTCACAACAAGTAATCATAATTACTAAAAAGAGGTGATTTAAATGTATGTATTAAGCTTTCCTTTCTTTTCCATTTCTGTTTTCACCTTCTGTTGGAAAGCTAGACGGGACTGAAGATCTTTGAAGGTTTTTCTCGGCAAGCGGAAGTGTTGGCATCGGTGAGTCTCAAAGTATTTTCTCTCATTTTCCTTTCTGGTTTTTAAGAATTGCATGCTGTAGGAAAGGAAATTTCCATTGTTTCGTATCTTTTTCCCAAATCAGTAGTGCTAGGAATTATCATGAGTAGTTCTAGTAAGTCAGCCCTACAAGCCAGATTTCTAAAAGAGAACAAGTTTTCTCCTATAAGTAGTTGTTTACCAGAGATGAGAGATACGGTTCTTGTCAACGATGACATTGCAGAGATTGTTCACAGAGTTAGAAATGCCAAAGTCGAGACTATATCAGCCAAAATCATTGAAAGCGGTTTGTTGGAGGCTGCTGGTTTTCCTAAAGTGACTTTGTGCCCTGAATTGGTGATGGAGTGTAGAAACAGGTATGACAGGGTAAATAAATGTATCTTCCTTCCTTCTGGAGAAATGTTGGTGTCTGTGAACCGACAAACAATAATGGCGGCCCTCAGAATTTCCCCCGCAGAGACTTACGTTGCCTACGATTTTGAGAAAGCTAAAGAAGATTTTCTCTGCAATTTCAAGGATTATAGTAATAACATAGCTAGAGACTGGTTATCCAAAGCTGAAAGAGGAGGTTCCAAACTTCCCAAGCCTCTAAAAAGGGACCATTTGGTAAGAGAGGTGAGAGATATTGTTGTCATGTTGAACAAACTGAAGGGGAAACCTAATGACATAATGTGGGAGGACTGGATGTATATCCTCATTCAAACCATTCTGACTAATGGAAAATATGTTGACTGGGCAGAAGAAATAGTGGCAAAGCTAGATGAAGAGTTGTTGGGAAGTCTACAGAAGCTTCTAATTTCTACATGTCCTCATATCTGTTCTATGTTCTAGCCATCTTTAGAAACTGGGAGGGTTTACCTTATCAACCGTGGAAAGAAGACATGATGATCTACGAGTACCATTCTTATCTACAGAAGGAGAATAACCTAAGAAATTTTTGAAGGGTGCAAGATACGTTCCTAGCCAAGCTGGTCTTTGAGCTAAGAGGAAGAATAAATTGCAGAATGTCTGAAGAGGCTATGGATTTGATTAAGGTTTATGGTAGTTTCTTTGTTCAATTCCCCACCTTTAGTTACTTAAGGGTGGGAGGCTTTAGTGGTGAACCCGTGAAGCTCCCACGCTATTGTCTAGATAAGTACATTCTACTAGAAATATGTAGGCAAATTATTCAGGTCGGATTGAAATTCAAGCTTAAAAGAGGAGTAGGTTCATTCTTTCCTATTGATTTGGGACACTATCGCCTCAAATTAACACATGGTATGTCTTCTCCTGATACCAAACTGAAAGTATTCAATCTCCCTTATTATCAAAGTCACAGCTATTTTGACAGCAAGAAATTTGTGGCGAACCATTTCAAAATAGATGCCACCTTCCTACATCAGCCGGGTTTGGAAGACTATTGGGTTGACTACATTGATGAATTTGAGGTTGTGAAAAGAATGCATTCCCAATTTTCACTGGATTAGATTATTACCCTGCGACTACCTTTTAAAATTAAAGGGCTTGACACCAATGTGGAAGAGGATGTGACAGAAGTTGAATGTATAAAACAAAATAACGAAGTAGTGGCCAGGAAAATAGATTGGGGAAGAGAGGAGGTAGATTATTTGAATGCTATTTCTGAAAATGTGTTCAAAAGAACAAACAAGTGGTTGAAGGAAATAAGAAAGAAAAAGAAACAAGAAATCCTTGTCTCAGTAACCAGGAAGAGTATAAGAATTTTGAAACTCACCACTTCTCCCACTATTACTAATGAAAATGAGGAATTGCTTTCTGTAGGTGAATCCAAAACCAGAATTGAACATCATACTGAAAGGGGAAAAACAATCCCTATACAATCCCCAAGGATTACAAGAACCAGGAGCAAAAGGCAAGAAAAGGCAGAATCGATCCCCTGCATTACAGTTGACTCTGAACAGGAAGAGAGTGGAAAACAGCCTACGGAAAAGGTTGAAATGGATAAGAGTCTAGCAAGCCCTCCGAAGATTCAAAAAGCAGGCGAAGACCACCAAAACTTGTCAGTATCAACCCCTTCCATTGATGCTCCTACACCAAAGAGTCCCAACTGGTTGGAGCTTTCAGTTAATAAGAAAAGGAGCATTGTTCCAATATCGACTCTTGTTGGAGATCTGGTTAGCAAATATCTCAGGAAAAACCCAAGAGGTAAGAAGCCAAAGGTAGAAGCCATGGTCGATGTGGATACTAAGATAGGACACTGGATGGCAGAGATATTCAAACCAAACTCAAATAAAATGAGTGATGAGGTTATAGAAAGTGATTTCCATGTAGAAAAGATAGATCTGGGCATGTCCACCAGGGCCATTGACTTAAAAATCCTTAATTCAGCCAATAAGAAAATCAATCACTGAGTGAAAAAGGACGCTGAGGATAAGATCAAATTGAAGCAAGCCCTTTGTGAAATGGCCAAGTATATTCAGCAGCTTCATAATCCTCTGCCTCAGCCACTGACAATGGTCCCTTTTGATTTGGATGTAAAGTCCCCTAAAATTCAGAAATTCCTGGACTAGGTACACAAGGACAAATCAATATCAACAGCCTTCTTCAAATGGATGGATAAGGTAAATGAAGAAATTACTAGGTTTGCTAGTGATTTTGATAATGTGATGACAAAAGCTGAACAATTACTAAATATAGTAGAAAATGATGTGGAGTTGTGGAAAAAGAAAAGGGGGGAATTAGAAATCGAGATGCATAATATGGAGAATGTTTATACCTATGGTATAAATAAGTTTATTTCTGAAAAGGCAGTGCCTGGAATGGACAAAAATTCATTGTTCGTGGTCAAAGTGAATTTGGAATGGGAAAGTTTATTATATGAACAGGTGATAGAAGATTCATCTCAAATAATTGAAGCCCGGATCAACCCGAGAGACACCTTAGTGGCACAAAATGAATGTACATGGAAGATCATTGGACTAGAGAATGAAACCAGCGGTGAAATGTCTAAGGTGCTGCCCTACTTCCATAAAAAGTTGGAAAGCATGAAAGCTGCCAAAGAAATCAGGATGACTGATCATTCGATCCTAGCTCATGTGGATTCAATGGTGGTCTACGACGATGAACATTTGAAGGTGATTGCAAATAAAACCAAACAGATGCAGAACTTCAAAGATGTTTGGTTGCAAAGGTTTGAAGCAGCTGCCAAACCAAACCAAAAGCTGAGAAAGAATTTCTCTGTGGCGTTCGAGGAATGGAAGACAATGAAAAATGCTGCAAACACCAATGATGGAGCTTTAGTTGGTTAATCGGCCATTTAGTTTCATAAGTAGTTTTCTATTTTAGTTTGTTTCCGAAGTTCTTGCTATTTTTGAGGCAGTTAGTTTTAAAAACTGAATTAAGCCCTGCGTGGCTATATATGATATTTTGGACAACCAAGTGAGGGTCGATTCTCTGGAAAAGAAACTTCATTTATTATCTGTTCTATTCTTAAGTTATTCCTGTGGTAATGATACTGGATATTTTCAAATATATGGATATATATTATCAGTTGGTAATATAAGTAGATTTTATCATTTTGTGGATCAATTGGTCTGTCGGAATGCATGGTTTTGATTTTAGTTAGAATTAAATGAACATGTTGTTATGATCTGTGGAAAATATATTTTGGATTTATTCAGTAATCTTTTAAGATCTATTATCCTAATGAATCGGCCATTCTTTTGTTATTTTTCTGATTAAGGTTCAAGTCAGTTGGCTCGTATATCTTATTGATCTTTAAAATCTCAGAATAGTTAATCAGTCATCTATGGCAATGTGAATCGCAGCCTTTCGTGCTTTCTGGTCAAAAGTATACTTAAAAAAAGAGATGTTTCTGGATAAAAGGTTTTATTGAAAATTCTTCTTGTTTAAGGCAGCCACACCTTTGAATGTAGAGAGTGTGATTGTGAGTGACTCACTCAATTTTTAGTGCATTTCTTCCCTTTTTGTATTCGGGTTTTAAGGGTCTTTGATAGTTATATTTCAAGAAGGAAAAATCTGTTCACTAACATTAGAGATAGTCAAGATTGCCCTCCTTAAACAAAGTATATATTTTAGTATTCTTGTGAATGCTATGTCTATAATAACTCTTTTCTTATTCTTGATGGTGAGTGGATTCTAACGGCCTTCTCTTTATTCTCTTATGATTAATGCTACTATTATTATTTGTTTTAGGTGATTTTTTGTTTGTCTCGTCTCTTTAACATAAAGGTGGGTGTTACCTCTAATACTTGAGTATGTACAATTTTAAAGGAACATATGTTTATGTCCTATATAAAGATTGGAAGTTTCATCCTTTCTTGTTGGTTGTCTATATTAAATCTATTTTATTTTTCTTAATTTTTTTAAAATTAATATACAATAAACTTATTTTATAATATATTATTTTATCTTTATATTGAAAAATTAAAAATCATTTTGATAATAAAAAAATAATAATAAACTTGAATATGATATGCCTAAGAATGTAACTATACAAATACTTTGCTTTAATCATTTTCATAATAAAAGAATAATACTAAACTCCAATATGATATGCCTAAGAATGTAACTATACAAATACTTTCCTTTAAACTTTTTGACCAAAACCGTTTCTTTTTAAATCTTTTAATTTAATAGAAAAAAAAATTTAATATATTCAATCAATGGAAACAATAATTAAAAAATTTCTCACGTAATATTTTGTTCTGCTTAGTTTCGCATTAATCAAAATGAAATGATTAATATTTGCAAATGGAGAATGAATGATATTTGCAAATGGAGAATGAATGATATTTGCCCATTAACAATTCATTGTTGTCAAGAGGGGATTGAAATTATTGGCTTTGCCCCACGATCGTTGTCGTGAAAAACAAAATGGGTTTTATTCCAGTTAATTGCGGTTTACGTAATGACAGATAAAAAAATATTGTTTGGACGAGGCAAAATTTAACTAATGTATGATGATGGCATGGAAACCATGTACAATCAATGAGAAACTCTCTCGACAAAATCCGATGGCAGTGAAATAATAAGCTCCAAATGCATTTGAAAAAATGCTTACTCTCCCAGCTAAGCTAATGTGCATCACGACTATAGACAAAAACAAATTAAATAAACAGATCTGTATCAGGCACCTCTAGCAAGCATCTCCTCGTACTCTAACAGAGACATCTGGCGTTCAAATTTTATCTGGCTGCGAAATCTTGCAATGAAATCCTCCACTTCTCTGTCCACTCTAACTTCAATTGAGCGAGACACAGGTGTACCCATTTCTTCTCCATTGCCCAAATCGTATGTCTGAGTGGCACTCTCCTCGACTCCTGGAAAATTGCAAGGCTGCAGAATGTCTACTCTCATATTATACTCCTCCTCGTCCTCTAAAGAAGCGGAACGCATGTAGGAGAAACAGCTACGTTGCCTTGGTCTTGTAAGCTTGTTAGTGAATGCAGGGCTGTTGGAGCATGAGAATTCGTATTCTCTGAGCCCACTCGATCCGCTCTGAAGCACCATATTCCGCCAATTATTTGCCAACAGCTTTCCCATCTTCGTAAATTCTTCGTGCAAGTACCTCCGCTTCAACATACACTTTCTAACGAGGAAAATTAGAACTTTCGCAATTTTCCAAAAACGCCTTTTAATCAAAGGCTTCTCCGTCGCTCCAACTCCCATGACTTGAAATCTATAGGCAATATTAGCAGTGAATGTTTACTTGATGTGCGATACGTTATAGAGAAATGGAATCTGTATGTGTATATATAGATAGAGCAAAAGTATAGAGAATGTGGATGCTTCAAGATGGAGTTTCAATCATATCTTATAGTCCTTCCTCAGTGAAACCATCGGGTCCAGTCAAACAAACCCAGTACGAATTTTTAGAGGTAATTAAAAATATATAATTGTTGCCGCGTACGAAAATGAAAGGCTTCTTTGACGCGGACTCTACGCTTGATCTCCGCGTTGCGCTGTCAGCTACTTTATCGCATCCAATGTCTTTATATAATTTTTTTTCTTCAAACGAAAAATTGTATCTTTGGTAAAGATGTTGGCCAGAGAGTGTACTACCTAGAGATTTAATATTTTCATAAGAAACTCTCATAGATGTTTAACTTTTTAGTTAAGGGCTAGTTTGTTTCACGGAATTAGAAGAATTTGCATTATCTAATTTTCTATAATATCAATTCCATGTTTGTGTTCATCATACAAAATTGGAATTGGAATTATCAAATTTCAATTTTTTCTCAAAATGGGAATATGCATCTTCCACTCAAATAGGTGGAATTAGAATTGGCTATTCCAATTCTAATTTTTATAAAACCAAATTTAAGCTTTACACGTGTGTATATGTATGTGTATGTGTGTATATGTGTATATATATATACACATATGTATATACATGTGTGTGTATATATACATACATGTGTATATATACCCACACGCGTGTGTATGTGTGTATATACACACATGTGTGTATGTGTGCATATACACACGTGTGTATGTGTATGTGTGCATATATACATAAATGTGTGTGTATGTGTGTATGTGTATACATACATGTGTGTGTGTATGTGTATACATGTATGTGTGTATATATTCACACATACATGTGTGTATATGTGTAAATACACACATGTATATATATACCTACACATGTATGTATATATACCCACACATGTGTGTATGTGTGTATTTATGTATGTATGTATGTGTATATGTGTGTATATATGTGTGTATGTGTGTATACACACACATGTGTGTGTGTATATACACATACATATGTGTATATGTGTATACATGTACATATGTGTATATATACACATACACACCGTATTTAAAAAATTAAGAAATAAATAATTAAAATTTATATGCATCTTCTTAGTCATCTTTCGGGTGAACCAAACGGGTCCAACCCATATTCTAGAATTCATTTTCAGAATAGCAAAATTCCAGAATTCTGTCGAATTCAAGAATGGGCTTTTCCAGCATACACGAATTCCATGAAACAAACAGGCCCAAAGGATTTCAACAATAAAAATATATATATATGAGATTGTTCGATATGATTTCTCGATTCAATGGTTATTGTTATAATGTTAATGATCTAATGATTAGCAAGTCTCTTGATAGACATATTTTGAATTTTCAATGCTGGATTACATAGACCATTCATCTGTTTTGACATGGATGAAATTCACACTACTTGATCTCATTTAATTATTTAGAGGTATGTGGCTCATTAGATCTTGGTTTTGATCAATGATTATATCACGTCAAAGGGGGAATGTCATATGCTTATATTTTTTATCGATCAATAGTAGATAATGTTTGTCACCATTATAGCTAGTGTGCTTAATAATTCTTATTATTGATTTGAATATGATATTATTACATTCAAATTTGTTTAAATGGTGAATGAGATGGTGTCATATGGTTATCATGTGGTATTTGATGCATGTCTAGTAAGAGTCATTATTTATTGTGGTCCAGTGTATTATTATAAGATATATATTTCACTTAGGGTTGACCTTGCAGTGTTACAGTGAAAAATTAGAATTGGTAATGGTGCTACCAAGGTTTAAACCTCATGAGCAAAGAGAGAAGGAAGAAGAAGAAAAGGAGAAGAAAAAGGAGGAAGGGGGCAGGATGTAAAGGAGACAGAGGAGGTTTTGGAGGGTTAACGTTAGATTCTCCATTTGTGGCCTCGCTTGGACCAAGGGCTAGGCTGAAAATCCTTGCATTTCACCAATCAAAAAAGGATAAATATTTTATTTATTATGTACTCTTAAATTCTCAAGAGAGCAGCGACTTTCAGTAGACATATTTTTTTGAAGTAAAATTGAGTTGTTAAATAGAACAAATGAGCAACTTCTATAATGATATCAAGTCAAATTCTCAAGTTGTACTATGTATAAAGTTTACAATCACTAGACTCCTAATTATAATGTGGTGTAACTCTTCATCGCTGGATTTTATAAAAAAATTATTCTATGGTTGGTGTTGTGTTCTATTGTACAAACTTCCATGCCTCGAGTTTTGAACAAATTATATTTTTAATTAACTATAAATGAGGTTTGTAATCTAATTTTCCCCAAACTATTTGATGTCAAAAGCCTTGCATAGGTCAATTTGCAAATATCACCATTACTTCTTTAATCTATACTTAAGGCCATTCATAGATCAATATCATAGACAAGAAGGTAGGTTCATTTGTTTTCCAATATACATTAATTACGACCTTCTAAAATTGAATAATCCATATGTATCCATGTGTTATAATCTAGTTAATTCTAAGTCACTCTCTAATAATTTCACACACCCACATTGAATTATTATGGATTTTTTGTAAGATCAAGTTGGTTTTGCTTTTTTCGTTTGGGGAAAATTGGGTTTTTAGCCTAGTCCAAGCCTTGAGAGACCACTTACGGAGGATCTCTTCCCATGAAGCCACTTTGGGAGGGTTGTCAAACTTCACTTGCTCAAACCTATGAGCTCAACATCCCAGGGAAGGCACAAAATCTATGAGCATAGTGGTCCAACGAGGGTTTGAACCTTAGTGACCTCCTCACCAATGAAGTGTTTCTACCATAGCACTAAATGTCAAAAAATAGTTTTCCTTTATTATGATATTAATATCTTAGGTGTTAAATATTGAAGCAAACAAATTTTATGGGAATTATTTTGCCATAAATTTTCAATAATATATATGTAATATTTCTCTAATGTAGGTGTCTCCTTAGGCCAAATATATATTATAGGGGATGTTTGTCATCTTTAATAGCTCAATTATATAAATGTGTATATTAAATATATTTGGTTAGCTTAAGTTAAAGTTTTAACACACACACACGTGTGTGTGTGTGTGTGTGTGTGTGTGTGTGTGTGTAGACCAATGTTTGGAATCTAAGTACCCTTTTATTGCAATGCATACATCTTGTGTTAGACTATGAATTTTAAACTATCCCTAACATTTGATCTCTCACAATATATTTTGAATACATTTTGACAACTATACAACTACCTTATATGAGTTTGGATGTAATATTGGTTCCTTTATTTTTGAGATTATACTATGCTTGGTATGAAAAAGGTTTACTATAAATGAGTGATCCACAAAATTTTGAAAAAAAGAAGAGAGAGAAGCTTCAAACAAATTCCCTTGCACAATGAGTTGTCCACAACACTTGACTATCCAATTTTTCATAAGGAAAGTCTTGGTGGTAAGGAAAATGCTCACACATCCATCCATTCTCTCCAACTTTTCTCATCTAGAATATTAATGAGGAGGGTAGACACCACAAATCCCTTGTAGAAAGAACCTCAATTGTTCTTTATCTTTTATTTGGATTTTTTTCACATGAGGTGGTGGTTCCTTCTAAGTCAATTCATTCCTTTGGCTGAGGAAATTTCAAATAAGAATTTTACTTGAGTTTATGTTCCAATAAGGAATGGTATTCCTGCTCACCCAATGCATTGAGTTATAGCTACTACTATTATTTATCCTCTTTTAGTTATGGTGTACCCTCACTATTTAATTCTTAATAATTTAATACAGAATTAAGAATTAAATATTATTGTGCAGTATTTAAGAATTAAAATTTGTTGGTACAGTATTATGCATATTTTAACATTTTTATAATTTTTTTAGATAACTCTCCAAATTTATAAATAAAAATAATTCTTAAGAGAAAATTTATTATTATATATTTTTAATCTATCTAGACATTTTAAAATTTATTTTTCATAATTTGTTTAACTCAATAAACTTATTTTATAAATTATTATTATTTTAATTATTTAATAAATTTATTCTTTATTTTTTAAAAGTCGAAATCTTTTTTATAATATGACAAAGTTCATGTTGTAGACATCTAAATGATATTGAGTTTAAATCTTCTACAGTACCAAAATAAATACTAAACTCTAATATAATATAACTAAAGATATAATTATACAAATATATAAATTATTTTTAATGCTTTCTATTATTTAATTTTTTCTTTAATAAAAATGATAATAATTTTTTCGCTATCATCTAATATTTTCTTTTGCTTTGTTTTGTAACCCTAATGTAATGGTTGAGATTTGCAAATGGAAAATGAATGATATTTTCCACTTAACAATGCACTGTTGTCAAGTGGGATTAAAAATATTAGCACTGCCCCACGATCGTTGTCAAAAACAAAATATGTATTATGCCAGTTAATTGCGGTTTACGCAATGACAGACAAATGTTGTTTGGACGAAGCAAAATTTGACGTATGGTGATGATGTGAACATCCATGTACAATCAATGAGATACTCTCAAGACGAAATCCGATGGCACTGAAATAATAAGCTCCAAATGCATTTGAAAACATGCTTACTCTCCCAGCTAAGCTAATGTACATCACGACTATTGACAAAAATGAATTAAATGGAATACTATCCTCATCAGGCACCTCGAGCAAGCATCTCCTCGTACTCTAACAAAGAGATCTGCCGTTCAAATTTGATCTGGCTACGAAATCTTGCAATGAAATCCTCCGCTTCTCTGTCAACTCTAATCTCAATTGAGCGAGACACGTGTGCACCCATTTCTTCTCCATTGCCCAAATCGTATGTCTGAGTGGCACTCTCTTCGACTGCAGGAAAATTGAAAGGCTGCAGAATGTCTACTCTCATATTGTGCTCCTCCTCGTCCTCAAAGGAAGTGGAACGTATGCACGAGAAATAATTGTGTTGCCTTGGTCTTGTGATTGCAGAGCTGTTGGAACACCAATTCAATGGCTTAGTCGATCCGCTCTGAAGCATCATACTCCGCCAGTTAGTTGCTAACAGCTTTCCCATCTTCGTAAATTCTTCCTGCAAATACTTGCGCTTCACCATACATTTTCTATTGAGGGGAATTATAACTTTCGCCTTTTTCCAGAAACGCCTGTTAATAAGGGGCTTCTCCACAGATCTAACTCCCATGACTTGAAATCTATAGGCTATACTAGCAGTCGATATTTACTTGATATGTGATATGTAATAAATTGAGAAATGGAAACTGTGTGTATATAAGGAGAGCGGAAAAGCATAGAGTAAGTAGATTCTTCAAAATGAAATTTCAATCATATATATTATAGCCCCTCCTAACTTGAACTACACGGCTCTGTTAAACAAACCCAGTACAAATTCCCATACGCAATAAAATAATAATAATTGTTGCCGCGTACGAAAATGAAAGGCTTCTTTCACGCGGACTTCTACGCGTGATCTTCGCGTTGTGTCACTACGCGACGGAATCCAATGTCTCCTTTATATAATTTTCTTTAAAATAATGAGTCATTTCTTTGTGGAAGGAGTTAGAGAGAGAGGGTAATAGGCATCTAATATTTTTCATAGATGTTGAACTTTTCAATTAAAGGACTTTTTTCTCTTTAGGTAATAAATATGACATTGAAAATATTATGAAAATTGTATATCTCTCTATTTTTTAAATGTTTTGGCTTATTTGTTGTAAATAAAGAAACTCATTCACTAATTTAAAATAATGTGAGAAGAATATATAGATCAAAGAGTTTATAAGAAGATTTTATTTCTATATTTGTCTACAAAAGCACCATCTTATAGTCATTTCATGATTGCCTATTGCTATTGATCTTTCACTCAAATTCAAAAAGCCAAATCATTAGGATTTTGACTAGGGAGAATTTGACCCTTATACTTCGCTAGATTTTTTAAAGATGTTTCAAAACACAATCTATCCTCACATATATTTAAACATCAAAAGCCAAGGTGAGTGAATTCTAACATTCTGCAATCTATCAATATAGATTTCCAAGTTACAATTCCAGTCTACGGACAAGTTCAAGTCTCCACATAGATAAACCTAACTAAAAATAATCAAATTTGAAAAGCCTAATATTTTTGTATGAGAAAGCCTAAAAACTCTAGTATAGGCCTGCAAATCAACATTTGGCATTTGTCTTAGCACATCTGTCCATAATCAAATCTTTTTTTTTATATTAAGATAGTTAAAACCATATACAAGTAACATGTGGTATCAGAGCCTGGAATATTTACTCACAGCCCCCATAACATATACAGTTACAAAATTGTGGGAGTGAGATAGAATTTACTGCCTTTTATACTAGTTACAGTATAGAAGGCATGTTGTACAGATCTATACTATTATAGAAGGCTTGGAATAGAAGGCTTGGAATCAAACATTTCAACATAACCTGCCAAAATTTCACATCAGGTGATACTAGACTTGCAATTCCATAAACATGGTGAACCAAGAAAAATAGACCAAACTTTTCAAGCATACAAACATTCAAAAAATAGGTGTTCAAAAGTTTCAACAGAATTACACAAGTTGCACATGATAGGGGATAGACCAATGGATGACAGGACTTGACCCATTGCTAGTTTTTTTATCAAAACCAACCATCTAAAGAAAATTTTCTTGGGTTCAGCTTTGCCTTACCAAAAATATTCAAAGAAAAATTGCCAACTGGAAAAAGGATTCACATGCCCCCAACACTGAGTCATGCATGTGGTGATAGAGGGTTCCTCCTTTAGAATGTGATACAGCTGTTTAGAAGAAGAGTCAGATAGTAAAGTGTCATCATTCCATTTACACTTCTTGAGATATGTTGCTGAGTCAATTAATTCCCCTTTAATTTCTCCATTAACTTCTTTTTTAATGAGGGTGTATATTTTCTTTTGGGAAACCGGGATACTAAATTTGGAGCTAATGCATTCCCAAGTCCCTAAATTCCCATCCATCAATAAATCATGTAAACTTGATATACCTTTCAGATTCCAACTTTTGGCAGAGCAGCTTTGAGTAAGGGCCAATGGTTTGCCATTGTAACACAGCCCCCACCAAATTGATCTGTCTGTAACAGTAAATAAAGGAGGACCCCCAATAGCCCCCTCTCTAAAATACCCTTTCTCACTTGAGTCCAAGCTTTCCAGAAAGACTGGAATATTTTAGAGCCAAATAGTTTAATACTGTACTCCCCCAAAATCTTGTCACAAATTGGGATATCTTTCCACTGCTTCCCTTTCTTGATACTAGATCTCTCAATATTGTTTCTAATAAGTATTTTCCATGGCTCATTACCCCATGAGGCTTTAATAATCCATTTGGCTGCCAAAGTAGCCCCATGAACTTTGATATCTTTCAGCCCCAACCCCCCATGTCTCCTCTCTTGGCAACACCAATCCCATTTCACATAGTGCATCTTTCTGTTCCCTTTTCCATCTGACCATAGGAAGTCTCTCAAAATCTTTTCTAGCATATTAGTCTGAGTATTTGCAAACAACCATGTTGATGCATAATAGATATGGTGGGCTGATGGTACTTTTTGAACAAGTTCCATTCTCCCAGCAAGGGAAAGTGTCTAAGTCTACCATTTGAGCTATTTCCTATTAATTTTATCATAAATCCAGTCCCACATGTTCCCAAAATTTGGTTCCACTAAGAAGGGTATCCCTAGGTACCTTACAATTTTGTTCGACCCTGCCCACTGCCACCCCTTACCATCTAACTAGACAAGAGGCTCATTAGCCCATCCAAGCACTGTGGATTTAAATGTGGAGATATTCTGGATCCTAAAGCTTTGCAAAAGAAATTAATCCTTTCTACAACACAGTCAAAATTGTTTTCTGTCAACCCTAGAAAAATAGTTGTATCATCTGCAAATTGTATATTAATAAGTTCTTCACTGTTAAGGAGAGAGATGTCATTGACTGGAGGGCCCATGTTTTGTGCCCTTAGAATATAATACATAGCATCAGCAACAATAACAAATAAGGAGGGGGCTATTGGACATCCTTGTCTCACAGATCTCTGCAGATCTATTGGATCAGATAACTCCCCATTCACATCAATGACCGTGGATGCATCCTTGAATAAAATTTTGATCCAATTATAGTATATTTTAGGAAAGCTAAAGGCTCTTAACATACCAAGTACAAAGTTTCACTCTACTCTATCATATACTTTTTCAAAATCCAGTAATGTAACCACCTAGATTTGGTCTGCTCCGACTATAGACCCTATTTGCCCTAAGTATGATCATACCCCCAATTATGTCCAAACGACCCTGTTACTGCTTGGCATAATCCATTTGAATCATATTTAATCTCCTAAGTGATCTGATCACTAATTTACATTAATCACTTTAGCTAGATCAAATCAATTCAATCCAAGTTCAATCAGTTCAAATCATACCTGGCTAAGGTAATTAATTTAAAGGGAATTAATGAAATCCTATTTATACCTCATCACTTGCAAAATCAATCCCCTAGCCTAAATTGATTCAATTTGGCTATAATCCTAATTAATTATTACAAAGCAATCAAAAGATTAAATGATTAATTAAATCCCTATTATTGAGTGAATATGTTATTACAATAATTCATTTTATTAATATTCCTTCAAACCTAACCAATCTCAACTGCCCAACCATGAGTTCAAACTCATCCCAACTCCTTCTCACATGCCAATTCTTCTTAATTAGCTAATTAACCCTAACTAGCTAATCCTCCCTCCACTCATTCTCTCTCCTCACATCTCTATCTTCTTGATCACATGCCTTAAGCCCTAAACCTAATCCGAAGTTACTCTTAAGCTTGTCACATTCCATTAAGGAATGATTAACAACTCCACCCACTTGAGAAAGTCAAGGAATCTCAAGATTCCTTTCCTCAAGTCCACCTTGTCAGGCTTGACTCTAAACCCTCACCCATGCT
>MU225425.1:1135843-1159496 GCA_018584345.1 Thuja plicata
GATTAACAACTCCACCCACTTGAGAAAGTCAAGGAATCTCAAGATTCCTTTCCTCAAGTCCACCTTGTCAGGCTTGACTCTAAACCCTCACCCATGCTTCTTAAACCCTCACACATACCTCATTAATGCTTTCATAAATGAAGCATTAATGGCTCTTACATATTCCTTCCACCCATACCTCATTAATGAGTCTTACACCCTCATTAATGGCAACCCTTTTAGAGTCTTCTCCCCTTCCTCCATTTCTCCTATAAATAGGATGGATTTTGAGCTCAAATGGCCCTGAAATTGAAAGTCGTTTATTGTATTGTTATAATGCTCCTAATTTTGAAGAGTTAATAGCATCCTTATGCTACCCATATTTGGAGAATTAAGGAAGCAATCTCATATTGCTCATGTTTAGGACTTTCATAGTGCTTTCTAGCTTAAATCTTAGTTATATTGTTGTAATCTCCATTTCTAGAGCTAACATGCATGTTTTTGAATCATTTAGATTACTTTTCATTTGAATCTTCCGTTCTTAGGTTGTATTTGTCACTGGAATATGCATAATCTGAGGGCTATTATGTCATCTTTCACACTCCTCCTAGATCGGAAGCAATAGATCAATTTTGGTGATTGCTATGTTTGCTAACCCCTTGTTTTCACTAATATAATGATTTATTGAAGTGATGTGTCTCTTAACAGGTACAAAAATCACACACACATCTCTAACGCCCACCGTGGGGCAAGATTGCTTGAAATTTCACCAAATTTTTCTCTCTGCCCTTAACATTTTCAAAATTTGCAAGCAGTTTATCGTTATTGGGAGCAACTTATCATTTTCGGTCATTATTTTATCATTTCCAGGAGCAACTTATTGTTTCTGGTAAATATTTTATTGTTTCAGAGAGTTTTATTATCGCCTGCCATTGCACTTCCAGAAGGTAAAATTTGACCTTAAAATCATTTATGGTAGTTGTTTTTGCATTTTTGGTATGTATTATCATTTCACGTAAAAGGAATATCATCCTGGGTACAGTTTATCATTTGGGGTCAGTCTGTTATCATTTTTAGGGTTTATCATTTTGGGTCTCTGAAATATCGTCTGTCGTCCAGGGGGCAGAAATACAGGGTTCTAACATTTGCAAATTTGATTTCTAACTTGCTAACTTGGTTTTTTCCATGATGGTCATCCTATTTTTAGCCTAACTTGTGTTTGCAGATTGTTGTCAGAGCTAAGAGAGCGAAAAAAAAGATACTAACTTGTGGTTTTATAGATTGTTGATCCTTTATCTTGACTTATATTCTTTTCTTATGCTTTCGAAACTAACAACATTTTCCAATCTTATACTAAATTGACCAGAGGAATATGCTCTTTTCCTTTTTAAGGAAAATTAGAAACTCACAAGTCAATTTATAATTTGAAAATAATTTGGAGTAATTGAACAAAGAAAACATCATCGTCTAATTTTGGGATCAGTAAATGAACAACACAAATCACTAAATCTTGTGGTTCAAAGAACAAGTTCAATCGTTTAATTCATTTGGAATCAAAAATTGAACAATCAAAGCACTAAATTTCTGGGATAAATGAACAAGTTCAATCGTTTAATTCATGTTGGATTAGTAATTGAACAAGCAAAGCACTAAAAACTGCGGTCAATTGAACAAGGAAAAATTTACCTTTAAGCATCCTATTTTTCTTAAATAGGAACAAACTAAATCAAGCTCAACATATCTTGAAGGAATGAACATTGATTTGTGTGTTTTGGGAGAAAATGACATGGATTAGGAGAGTATGCTCTTCTTCTTTTGAAGAATCAGAAATATGGACATCCTCAGCTCGCCAATCCTTTGTATGTTTATTTAATAGTAGAGGGCCTACTGGTTGAGGAAAAAATCTCCCGGGAACAACCCAAGTGAGGAAAGGTTTTACGCCAACCCTTCCAACTCACTATAAATAATTGCTTCCTCATAGGCCAAAGCCTTGGAATATGGAGCTAGTTTTGTTCATGGAATTTCAACATCATTTCTTGAACATGCTTGGGTATGTGTAGAGCGGAGCTGCTTGAATCTTGCTTGCGAGACTACACATATTCAAGTACTCATAGGGCTATATGCCTCAATTTTGCCTTGTGCCAATCTATGGGGGAAAATTTTGAACGGATTGCCCAATAATAGACAACACTTGAACTAAAAGAATTCCTGATTCATCCCCGAAAGGGTGATAAAATTTTTGCAAGGAAAAAAGTAATTTCCCCAAGACACTCATCATATCATGCCCTCACTTGCATTTGGAGTTGGCTAATACAACATCATGATTGGAGCCATTGCGTGCTTGGTGATGGATGTATTCTGATTAGCATTTGAGTGTGTGCCTAAGTCAACGAGCAAAGATTTTCATTCTCCGCCTAGCAAATAGGGATAAGATGTGTGTCTGTTTCACCCTCCTAACAATGCAACAATGCTTAATGTGACTAAAAATCATTAAAAATATAACACTCTTCAAACAAGCAACAAAATTCAAACCCTGGTCTACATGTGTTTTTCACTCATTGAAAATCTCAAAATGCAATCTTCAAGCTTCACGCACTTCCAAAACAAAACTGCCAACATTTGAACAGTGGGAACTTGCATCGTTGCCTCTCCAAGGAAGATAGTTTATTTTGGATCCCGTTTTGAGTCTTTAATCTATCCTTATTTCTTCTTTTGGTCTCACTGTGGCTATATCAAAAACTTTTTCAGACATCTACCTTGCATGTCCTGTCAGAATCTTACAATATGTCTCAATACGTATGGTCTACCCGCTTTTTAAAACTACTTGATTCCCAGATCACTATTAGGGCATTCTAACCCTCTGACACTGGAATCATTTACTTCCACCAATCACAAACAACACTTCTACCTAGACACACTCACTTGAACGATTTGAGACGCTTCTTGACATTATTGGGAAACGTTGATGAAAGTTGAGACATAACCACATGGTTAACACAAGATGCAACAAGTACACATCTAAAGGATCAGAAGTGCCTCCTAAATCAACACACTTTCTAGGAGAAACATCTCGCTATTCCCTACTCGATCTAGACTCTCCACAAATGGATAGAAACACTCATGAATGGAGTGCAGCTTTTGAAGATTATGACAATAGAAAAATCCAAAAGCACGAAGATCTAGATGAGAATGAAGAAACCACCTTTGAACGTGATCCATTTGGATCGAATAATAAGGGGGAGACCCCTGAAGATGAGTACGATAAACTCAAACAAAGTAAGAGGTTCCACAAGATATTGGAAAGGATAATTGATGACGATAAAGAGAAATACTTCCTCCATTTAGCATCCATGGGTGTCAAATTACCTAAGGATTATGATGTGGAGAAACTCAAAGAAAAGGAAGTACCAACTCCTATATCTATTATTCCCAAAAAACTAACATTGATGCAAGCAGAGCTTACAAACCTCAAACAAGAGAAAGCTAAACCGAAATCACCATACTCTTTAGACTCCATTTGTCCATTCCCTTTTGATAAGAGTATTACTATGGTTTCATTTCCTCCCAATGTGGCAAGACTGAAGTACAAAAAGTACACAGGAGAAACTGACTCACACGATCATGTAAGGGAATTTTGTGCTTTGAGCATAGAATACATGCATGAACCTACATACCTCATGTCACTCTTTCAAGAAAGTCTAGGAGGTAATGCCATGGAATGGTTCTCAAAGCTGAACCCTAAAGTCAAAAATTTTGAGGAGCTAATTCAACACTTTATCCAGCATTACTCCTATAACATACATCATGATGTGACCATGATGGATCTATGTAATACTAAATAGAAGACTGGTGAGTCATTTACACACTTCCTATAGAGATGGAGGAAGATCTTTACATGATATTCAAGAGCCATTCCTGAATCGGAGAAGATGGAAATCTTCGTTAATAAATTGGTTCCAAAATTGAACTACACATTGCAAATGCAAGACTCACCAAGCTTCGACAGAATGATTAAAAATGTCATCCATATTGAGGAAGTCATAGTCAAAAGAGGGGAGATCACTCTTCAAGGTGAAAACAAATCAAACAACTCCAACTCCAAGCCTAAATGGTGGAAGCAAAACAAAAATGTTGTCAATGATGGCGTAGTAGACGCATCCAATGTTGGTCCTAAACCTAAAGTATTCAATCTAACCAACAGTATGCAAGCAAGCAAGGATGCCAAGGTAACAACTCCCATACCCAAAGCAAACAATGATAATGACAAGGGACGATTATGGACTTCCAAACCTCATAGAACATTCACTCCTTTAGGAGAACCTCTCGAGACTGTTTTGAAAACACTATTGGATAACAAAGTTCTTACTATTCCTGATTCAGAACCTTGGGAATCGATGGTCAAACCAAGGTGGTGGAATGATAATTCCTACCGTGTCTTTCAAAAAAACAAAGGACACAGGACTAACAATTTCCTTAAACTTAAGCATGTCATTCAAGACCTCATTGAAGGAGGAAAGATCAAATTAGATGGTCACACTACCAACGAAGATCATACTACGTTCAATAAACCATTCCCAAACTACGACAAAGGAGAAACATCTAAAGGGAAAGGTAACGAAATAAACTACACCTATTCCAACAATGATAATGTGATCAATATGCTAGACGTTAAAATAGAATCAGTCAATGTGGTCACGATCAAAGGTGTTTCATTCCATTCAAATGCAGTGACACAGAGCCAAGCGCAAGTCACGATCAAAGGACCCACAAAACCAGCATCAACATCTAAATTTCCTATCTTTACTACTCCCAAACCAACATCTAAACACATGGTTACTATTCCTGGAGCAAAGTATGACTTGGTAGACCAATTGCAACGAACCTCTGCCAAAATTTCCATTTTTGAGTTGCTCAAAATATCCACAGTACATAGGGAAATCCTGGAACAAGCTCTACATGCTGCTAATGTCCCAAAGGATAGATATAGACAAATTCCAAGCGATGGTCAATACATCTTAGCACCACATTATCTCTCCTTTTCTAAAGAGGATGATAAGTCATTGACACATCCACATAATCAACCCCTCCATATTGAAGTCCTCATTCATAAATCTTGAGTTCAATGTGTGTTGATAGATGGAGGCGCGGGATTGAATATTTTTACCCTTGATCTAATCAAAAAATTGGGTCTCTCAGAACAAACAATTGATTCCAGAAGTAGGATAACTATCAAAGCTTATGATGAGGAATAAAGATCCTCTAAAGGTCTTATTGTTCTACCTATCAGACTCGAACCAATTGAGAGGAATGTGACATGTCAAGTTCTGGATCTACCCTTATCCTACAAAATCCTATTGGGGAGACCATGGATTCACAAAATGCAAGTTGTGCCATCTACTTACCACCAGTGCATAAAGTTCTCACATAATGGGGTGGAAGTGACGATTCCTGCGGATGCTAACTATACTTGTAATAATATCAAAGAAGGTAGTATGATCCCACATAACAAGGAGGCTATGGATGAAATTTCTCCTGAAACTACCAAGGACATGGTTATGAAGAGTTTTGGAAAAACCTTAAAACTTGAAGAAACAGGTATGGGAGAATACAAGCTAGACCTGACTCCCTCACTGACAAAACTTCTGGTGTCACCAAGATCCTATGGAAAACCTTCCTCAACATTCACACCTATTGCATCCAAGGAGCCAGAAGTACACAAAGCAACTGCCATGATAAAGGCATCCACATCTTCTTCAGATAACACTGAAGAACATGGAGTCTTGGACTAGCTTTATAAAGGAGAACCGGTGGAAGCTGAGGTCAAACATGTAGAGATATCCCTAGAACAATATGGAAAGGGATATGATTTCCTCAAGTAGATGGGATACAAAGGAAAGGGACCTCTAAACAACATAGGATGAGGGCTTATTGAGCCAATACCCATAGATTTCTAGAATACCAGAGACAAAATAGGACTAGGTTTTAATACTAAAACTGATAAACCTGCTTCAAAAGATAGTCCAACCTCAGATAAAGGAAGTGATGAAATAGACGAACTAGAGCAGTGGTCCTATGAAAGATTATTACATGTTGGCACAGAGGATCCCAACTACCATAAAGAACACTATGTACCTAGCTTTGAGGTACCACAAGATCTTCACACCCCTTTGTTAGCACAACCTCCCATTCAAGAGGTAGGAGACACAACAACATCTAGTCCAGAGATATCATTGATAGCAACAGTTACTCAAGACACACCTCGACAATAGGATTTACATCCTAACTGGGGGAAATTGGTCATGGTTTCACATGTCCTTGATCTACCACACTTTGATCCGCGGGTAGCTAACAGGGTACATCAAATAACCATTGCTGAATACTTAAACAGATCTGATGCTGAGGTCACAGACTCTCATGATTATGAATGGGATGAGCTATATGTCGCCATAGAAGATATTGGAATAGATACAATTCACATGTTTGCGACTCCCTCAGCTCCTCGTGAATAGTCTAACACTACTCCTAATGACACTAATAATCTTGAAGTAGAAGAAGAGTTCCTTCCCCCAATCATTGATGAAGAAACTGGTGATTACATAAGTCTAGAAGAATTTCAGAGGCTACAAGAAAGAAGCCTCCTTTTACGGAGAGATGATGATGAGATTTCTACTGACAAGTCACTAGAGTTTGGTCCACATATGACTAACAATGACCCTTTTTATAATGATCTCACTCTTATTGATCTAAACATTGAAGAAATTAACTTAACAGAACATGTCCTGTCAGTGAATAGTCTTGATGCTAATGCGATGCTGTCTCTCCCAGAATCTAACTCCCTATCATTGATACTTCCAGACCTAATTGATTGGACTAAAATAGATCCTACCCCTATCCTCAAATTTCCCAATGACTATACCCTAGTTTGATATCTCAATGCTTGTGAACCTTACCCTTCTTCCACCAATGAAAGGAGCGAGAATATGTCAGGAGGATATTAGGTTTCTCAGTCAAAAAATGAAAAATAAAAAGAAAAGGAGAAATGATGGTGAAAACCACTTTGTGGTAGTATTAGATCCTAAAATAGTAAAAATAAAAGACATATCCAATGGTGAAAACCTCTCAGAGGTGCCAAAGGATGGGATTCTTGATGTCCTCCCTGAACACTTTCAAGAAAGGTCTTCAGTTCTGATTGAACCAACAAAGCCAGTAAATTTGGGCACCATTGAAAATCCTCAAGTAGTACACCTTGCACAATCTTTATCAGAAGAAGAGAAGACACAATTTATAGAGTTCCTAAGGGAAAAGAAGATCAACTTTGCATGGTCTTATAGTGATATGCCAGGGCTAGATCCTAATCTAATCATGCACCACTTATCTATAGCTCCCAAGATCAAGCCCGTGAAACAAAAACTTAGAAAGATGCATTCTCACATTGCATTATTAGTAAAAGTAGAGCTAGAAAAATTGTTGAAATCCAGATTTATCAGAGTCATTGCCTATGCAGGATGGATCTCCAATGTGGTCCCCATGTCTAAATCTGATAAATCTATCAGGATTTGTACCAACTTCAGAGACTTGAACAAGGCATGTCCAAAGGATGAATTCCCACTGCCTAATATAGATATGATCATAGACCCAACAGTTGGCTACCAGATGTATTCATTAATGGATGGATTCTCGGGGTATAATCAAATCAAAATTGCCCCTGAGGATCAAGATAAGACTGCATTTACATGCGCATGGGGCACCTTTTGCTGGAACGCCATGCCATTTGGGTTAAAGAATGATAGTGCAACATATCAAAGAGCCATGAAAACCATATTCCATGACATGATGCATAAAAACATGGAGGATTACGTGGATGACACCCTATCTAAATCAAAAGAGAGGAGCACTCACATTGCTGACTTGAGAAAAATATTGGATCGAATGGAGTAGTTTCAACTCAGGCTCAATCCAAAGAAATTTTCCTTTGGGGTTCAATCAGGAAAGCTCTTAGGGTTTATAGTTTCAGCAAAGGGAATTGAAGTAGATCCTACAAAAGTTAAATCTATTCTAGAGATGACTCCTCCACGCAACATCACTCAAATGAGGACATTGCAAGGGAGACTTCAATAAATCAGGAGATTCATGTCCCAACTTGCAGATAGGGCACAACCCTTTACCAAATTACTACACAAAGGGGTTACCTTCAAATGGGATGAACACTGTGAAGCCAACTTCAGAGAATTAAAAGGGTACCTAGCTACTCCTATTCTTATGGTGCCTATCCACGAAAACCCCTTACTCCTATAGATTTCAGCTACAGCTACATCCCTAGGCATATTGATAGCACAAGAGGATGAAACAAATAAAGAAAGATCTATCTACTACTTTAGTAGAACACAAGTCTCCTATGAGCTCAATTACAACATTATTGAGAAAGCATGCTTAGTAGTCATCTTCGCATCACAAAAATTGAGACACTACATGCTGTCACATATAGTAAGGATCATTGCTAAGATTGATCCTCTAAAGTACCTTTTAAGCAAAATATCATTAACAAGTAACACCATAGCTACCTCCTGTCCTTCTGATTTAGCCCAATGCATTGCCTCCCAGCTAGTGACAAAATTCTCCAAAATGTATCTGCTCTGAATAAATCCAGTCTGTGTGGATGATATAAACTTATTTAATAGGGGGGCAATTCTCGTAGCTAGGGATTTAGCCAGAATTTTATAGGAGAGGTTTAAAAGGGTGATAGGTCTCTAGCTCTTCACTAGTGCCTTGTCACCTGTCTTGGGGAGGAGCTTAACCATACCTTTGTTATTGTTCAAACCTATGGAACCTCTCTTAAATGCCTCTTTGTAGACTCCCAGAAGCTTTGACCCCACCCAAGCTTTATTTTTATTGTAGAATTATTTTGAGAGTCCATCAAGTCCTAGAGATTTTCCATTGGAAAAGGAGTCGATTTTTGTAGAGATCTCTTCAAGAGACAGAGGTTTGCTAAGAACTACAACATCCTCTAGAGTGAGCTTCTTGGGTATAATATCTAGGCATTGTTCAAGGGCCCCTTGGCTTTCAGGGGTGACCTCTAAGGTGAATAATTCATTGTAGAACTGATGAAATGTATTCCTAATGTTCTCAAGATCATCGATGAGGGTATCCCCCATTTGAATCTCATTGATCATCTCTCTCTTTTTCTTAGCTCTGATAATATTGAAAAAGTACCCCAAGCCTTTATCACCTTCTTCCATCTAGTTCATTATGGCTTTAATCTTCTGCCCCTGGGTTTTATATCTATGTATGAGTCTCAAATTGTGCTTGGTATTCGTTAGATGGGTTTCCAATAATTTGTCACTACCTCTATCCTGCAGTTCTCTCTCAATTTCATTCAACCTACTTTACCAGAAAGTTTCTTCCCTATTCCTGTCTATAGCAAGCTTCTTTCCAATGACTTGAAATATGTTCTTCCAGGCAATTACCAGTTTCCCCCAAAGTGTTATTGAGTCATCTAGTGGGTTGTAGAGCTTAGTTAAGATGGTGACCATTTCAATGGCATCTCGGTTGTCTTCATCTTCTAGCAATGATATATTGAGCTTAAAAGGCGTACTGGTTTTTCCATCCACCGCACTTCTTTCATATCTGATACATGTTTGAATGGGTGAATGGTCAGATATTGAAGCTGGTCATACCATACCTATGACATGCCTACCTTCAGCTAAAAATGAGAATGCAGATGCATCCCCATAGCATCTATCCAGTCTGCAGTACACTCTTTGTTTACCTTTTTGGTTATTACACCATGTGAACCAAATATCATCAAATTGGCCATGCATTTTCTCCATGGGGTCGACAAGATTGAACTTCCTTTTGAAATTATGCCAGAAGAACAACTCATTTCCTTTCCATCCATGCGACAAGCCTCCTATCTTATCTGCCTTGTGTCCCACCATGTTAAATTCCCCTACAAAGACCCAAGGCTGCTTAGGTAGATTCATAGAAGACCACTCCCAAAGACCTGCCCTCTCTCTGTAGCAGTTAGTTGCATATATATTACAAATCCCAAATACTTTTGTGCCACATTTGATGCTTACCCAGATGACCCTTTGGCAGGGAGAGCATCCATGACTTTCTATATGATCTCCCCATTTAGGGTTGATAAGTATAGCTACACCCCCCTTTCCTCTCTCATGGTTAGAATGGAATCTGATTGCTTTATCCCAAAAAATTTGAGAATAGTGTGGGCTTGAAAACCTACAACTTTGATCTCTTGCAAGCATATGACATCTTTATGAGCCAGTTGGTTACACCACCTTCTCACAATATACTTCCTATCAGGCATCTCTAGCCCACGAACATTCCAGCTATGGATGTACATCATGGGTAACTACTTGGGTGGGGGTTTTGTGCTTTTACACATCCTATTGAAACAATATGGAAGAGTTTTATTTCCTCTACTTTTATTAGACTGAGAGTTCCTTTCTCCTATTTTTCTTTTCTTTCTAGTCACCTCCATGAATTTCTCTTCTTTATTAAATGCAACAATTTGCATTGACTCGGGAGAAACAATGTATTCCACAGATGGGAGCTGCTTGTCCTTATTATCCTGTTTAATCTTCTCAAATTTTTCATTAATTGATACAATAGCTAGTTGTTGGGCATTCAACTTGGTGAGGTTAGTATTAAAATTGGGGGTATCGATTGCAACATCAATTGATGGGTGGGCATCTAGAGTATCAGGATTCTTATCCACTGAGAGATCCTGTGCATGAACAACTATAAATTCTTCATCAAATAACGGGTTCGCTAGAGTGATAAATTTATTATTATCCATAATTCCTTTTTGACCATTATTGATATCTGCCATGCTTTTGTTTTGTCCTTTGGGCATGGCCTTGTCTGAATTAGAAACATTCTTGTTAGGTTTATCCTAGTTACTCTTCCCTATTTTATTTCCATCAAATGCTTTGCCACTACCATTATCACTTTTGTTACTCACAGGATTAATCTCATGATTAGGTTTATCTCTTTACACAGATTTTAGGGCTGGATAGTCTCTCTTAGAGTGACCATTCCATTTGCAGTGGAAGCATGCACTGAGGTTTCCTAGCAAAGACATTTCCCAATAGAATTTCTCTCCTTCAAGATCGAGAGAAATACAATCTGGGAAGTCAATCTCTGGTGTTAACGCAACTAGAACTCTAGCATTAAGATGAGGAAGGGTGACATGGGCTTGCTCGACCTACAGGACCGAGCCAAGAGGTCTCAAAATTTGGGCTATGAATGGCCAGAATTTAACATTTAGGTTTTTAATTTCAACCCAATTGGGTGAGGACCTGGTAACAACTTTCTCAAAATTTCCTTTCGGCGATCATGGGTACACCCTAAACAATGAGCGACCCACATTCTAGAACTTCTTGTTTAAAACCATTTCTTGTATAGTGTGGTTTTTAAAAAAAATGCCGAACAAACCTTTTTGTATCATCCTGCAATATGTGACATGAATACCAAGTTTTTTCCCCAAAACAAGGCCAGCCATTCATCAAAAAAATTTTGAGAGGGCATTGCATCTTTATCTAAACAAACAAAGAATATAGCAATAATTTTAAGCCTATTCTGTTCAAATTTTATAGCACTAACCATTTCTTCATTAGGTGAAAGGGAGAGGTTCTTCAAACTGAGAGGAGGAGACCTTCCATTATCTCCTATGCTGCCACTAGATTTGGCATCTCCTCTATCAACTCGTCTACCTCCATTGGCTGAGGCCCGTCCTACATCTCCATTTTTGGCTTCCACCACATTTTTGTTGAAAACTCTGTTAAAGACTACACTATCTGAGAATGGTGAAGGATTGTTAGCCACCACTCACTTATAAGAAAGTTTCTCGCTCAGCTTCTTAGAAATACCATCGATTATAGATTTAATGCTATTATCATTAGTGCTATTCCCTGCTTCAGCCATAATGACCTTTGGATCAATATGAGAGGATTCTCCATGCTTCGACTCTCCCATCACACGCGCGACCTAGGTCGAGGGAAAAAGAAACCCCAAACACAGCGGCGGAAGAACAAGGGCACAACAAAAACACTACACATGCAAAAATAAAAACCCCCGCAAGAAAATCCTACAAAGTACACACCAAATAACACAGGAAATAAACAAAAGGACACGGGGCAAGTCAAGGACACAAGGTAATCATGAAGATGTCATCCTCAAACATGACACCAGGTTGCAGAGCCATCTCCTCCTCCTAATCAATCATCCATAATCAAATCTTGAAGTATCACATTTAATTTAATATTTATTTTTTTCAAAATTTCTAACTTATTTTATCTAGATCATTATTGTTGGGTGATTGAATTCATTTAATTAACATATATAATTTTCTATCCTTTATTGTCTTTGTATTTGGTTATCTTGTTTACTCTTAGAAATTCTAATCTAACATTGGCATTTTTCCTTCTTTAATCAAGGTTTTTGGATCTATTTTTTTAATGTGTCATCTTATTTCAAATCTTATTAGATTTTGGATCCCATTTAATTTTCACTTCATAGTTATTAACCTTTTTTAGGGTTTATTCATCCCATAATAGATAGTGTAGCCCCAAGATGTGTTAAAGTTCATTGGTGGTTTTGGATTGCACTAGACATCATATGTGAGCATAGGATGATCTTATTTACATTCTAAATGATCTTGTTTTGATTGAAATATAATTGTTTGTCTTACAATGTTCTATTCCTCAATTATCGACTACATCAAATGGAGTGAACCCTTATTTTCTATATGCTCATGTGTATTGGGATAACATCCACCAAATTTAATATTGGAGTATATATTTAAGGTGGTACCAAGGGCCTAGAGTATAATAATGATAAAAGTGAATTGCTACATTGCATGATCCTACATGCTCATGGAAAATTAGAATTTATTGAGATCATATGATTGTGTCATCTATTAGATCTTTTTTTAAAATAGAAATGGCTCTTATGCTCCTATTGAATGTTAATTATGTCAACCCATGTTACATCATTGGCAATAGGGATGTCAAGTAATAATTAGTGACCCCCCTGTGCAATTATTTATAATGATGTTTCCTTGAGTTGGTTGAGTTATTCGTTCTTTTTATCATATTAATTATCTAGTGATTCGTATCATTCTTGATGGATATTTCATGATTTTTTAGTACTAGGTTGAAAACAAATAATTTATCTCTGTAACATATAAAATAGATGTGTTACATAAAATGTAGGGTGTTTGGAAAGGGATAAGGTGGTTTGATTGTTAATTATTATTTGATTTTCTTAGAGTATGTTTATTTCCTTAACCCTACCTTACATTTAATTGAATTGTATTGATTGTGTATTGCAATTGTGATTAGGGAAAAGATAAGATGTTCCTCTTTTATTCCCAAATGCACAAATGGGAGATCCAAGTTGATCAACCCAAAGGAAGGGCCAATGCACAAATGAATCAACTATTTGGAAAGGAGAATAATAAGAAGGATATCTTAAATTTTGTTAATTATATGTATAGATATGATATATGACAGCAATTGAAGAAATAGGAGAAATATACTAACCTTAAAGAATTAAATATCAAAGAATGCTATTTTCTGAGGTCTATAGACTATTTCTAAAAAAATTGACAGATGATCCTGAAATGGAACACAGAGACGAACAAAACCCAGAAATCTTTTTCCGTTCCAATGTCATCTTATGAAAAAGGTCAACCTTGACCCACAAATGTCAACCTTGACCCAATAATGTACACCCTGACCTGTACAGGTCTGACAGAGAATCTGTTCACACCGTCTGAAAGAAAGCCGAAAAAGGTCTCCAGATCTGGTCTCAAATCTACTGTTCTGAACCTGTACCTGTAAGAAAAAGAGGTTTGTTTGTTGTGGGGGAGGGGTTTGCCTTGGTCAAACCTCAGTTTTGGAATTAACCTTGAAATCAATAAAGTATAGAATGCTAGCAAGTAGTAGAATTGAATCTAACAATGAAGCTATGATATTCAATAGATATGTAATTATAATTCAAATGTAAGTAAATATGTAAGATATGAAAGCATGGGCTTTAGAAACCATAAACCTCCATGACTGTATGCTTGAAATCCACCTTGAAGAGAGGATGAATGAGTCTTGAGGATGCACAAAGGATCTTGAAGGAAGATCACACCAACATGAAGGCTAGATCTAGGGTTTGAATGATGAATCTTGAATGTTTCCTAATTCCTTCAAAGGCTTGAGAGCTTGAATCCTTGATCTTCAATGGATAACTTGAATGCTTGAGAGGGAGACTTGAACACCTTGAGAGCTTGGAAATATGTAGAACAATGGATGCTTGAAATTTCTTCTTTTTTCTCAATATCACTTACTTGATGGTTAGAAGACTTAGAGAAAATGAGAGCAGAAGGCTCCCTTTTATATGAAACTAGGGCACAATCTTCTAAGGAGGCTGACATAGGATAATTAAATTCCAATTAGACCCATGCCCCTAGAAGAGGACCTATATTAAATATAATTTAGGAATCAACACTTTGAAACCCAAAAAAGCTGACCTGGAAGCGGGAAAACTAAATTTTGGATGACCCCCGGCAGCCGACAAGCTTCCAGTTTTGAAAGGGGGACCTTGGTTAGGGTCGAGGTTGACCCTGACCTAGGTCAGGGTTGAGGTCAAGCCTGACCTAGGTCAGGGTCAAGGTCAACCCTGACCTAGGTCAAGGTCAAGGTCGACCTTGACCCAGGGGGCCAAAACTCCTGGAAAATATGTCAGGTGGGGTAGAAGGTGCCCGGAGAGGCCCAATTAGGATCCTAAACAGGCACAGAAGTAGAGGATGATATGATGGAGGTAAAAAACATACCCTAAGGAGGGCTAAATGTTCTTAACATAGAAGTGCTTCCATTTTAAGACAATACAATCTCTTTTGATATGGATTACACTTACACAAATTGATCTCATTTTATGTTTATAGCTAGTTAGAGGCATGTGGTCCCTTGTATCTTAATTTTGTGCAATGACCACCACAAGTCAAAGGGGATATCATGATATTTTTATCTTTTTATTGGTGTAAGGGGATGTAATGTGTATGCTCTTGGTGCATTGAATTTAATATTATTATTTACATCACATGTGTTCAAATGATTGTTGGGAGGGTATCATATGGTTGTGATGTAGTAGATATCGAGTAATAATGTGTGTCTAGCAAGAGTAGTTATCGTAGAATATGTGATTGTAAGGAATAGAGTTAATTTCTTGTAAAATTCAATAAATTATGAGGGAAGAGAGACATGAGAAGAAGAAAATATGGTCTTGAAGTGAAATTGACTTGTTACATTAATAGAATTGATGACTATATTCTATGATGATATCAAGTCAAATTCTCTAGTAGTGTTATATACAAAGTTTAGGGTAGATATATAGTCATAATTAATACATTACTTCTTATGTAGTTATTCTTCTATGGTTTGGTATTCACATATACTATGAAACATTTCATGTCTTGTTTTGGAATGGTATTTTTTATTGATTTTAGATGTGCTTTATATTCCTAACTTTCCCCCAAACTATTGGAGGCCATGTATGAATGTGTTTGTTGAATGGACTAATTATATGGGCCTTGTGCAGTTTAAGTTGCAAGCATCACCATTATTGTTTCAATATGTGCATTAGCCTACTCCTATATTGTTTCATAGGGTACCATCCTAAATTTTGAGCACCTATAATTAGATGCTTAATTTAGCTCCATTTTAGTGTTCTCAATATTTCATGTCTATTATGCTTGATCCAATCCTGTACTACGTATATTTTTGTCTTTCTTTTCACCTTCCCGACTCCCAAATTAACTTTCAACACTTTTTGGCGGGAAGAGGTTTCTCAGACCGACCTCTTCATGGGAAGAGGTTACCCAAGTTGGCCTCTTAATAGGAAGAGGTCACATGTGCCAACCTCTTCCTTGGTTTTTTCACCAAAATTTGAACTAGGGGTCTGTCTTATTGGTTTAGCAATATTTGCAAATTCCCGTCAACCTCCTTCAAATTTTGAGCTCTGAAATATTGTGAGAGGTATAAAATTAACATGTACTTCTCCTCATTTGGACATAAGAAAAGTTGGATTTTAAGTGCTCTCCTAAAATTTCACATTTAAGTATTCAAGATCAAGACTTCAAGCATCCAAAGAATCTTTGAAGGAAATCTTCTCCATTATAGCAAGCTTCTCTCCCACAATGGCCAAGTAGAGGAAAACTCAACCAAGCATTAAGATCCTTTTTTTCCATTTGCATACATTCATCCATCCATTATTCAAGTCAAGAGTTAATCAAGCATAATAACATTGAAGATCTTTAAGGAGTATTCGCACATCTATGCATTTGTGAAGTGTGTCCTTTATTATCTACATTCCAAGGTTCAAAGTCTACATACAAATCCATTCAAGAAAATTACAAGCATGTTCATAAAAATCATGACCTCAATATCTATTTATGAGGGTATATGCATTTACAAAGTAGATCTAATATTTACTTTACATTTACAAGCTTTCCTTCTATACAATTATATTTCTATTTCAAGATTGATTCCTCAACCGAGGTTTGACTATGGCAAACCCCTTTCTACACAACATTTTTCTCCTCTTTTTTTTATGCGGGAACAAGTGGCATTTGCTTTGGCGGGTGCAAGCAAGAAGATGAATCCACTTGAGGCAAAACTTTTTAACTTAGTCATTTTCTCAAAATTGTACTTCAAGAAACAGGGTGACATTTTCAAAAAGTGGGATGTTCTGCTTCAGGAACCCAAGCCATAATTCAAATTATCACCCCAAAGGAGACAAGGTCCCGAGGCTAAAGGAGGTCCCACTCAAAATGGGGTGACATTTGAAACACTACCCCGTTTCGAAACGGGATGACGTTTCAAACGTGACCCCGTTTTGAAAATAATAAATTTTATTTTGGAACTATTATTGTCATTTTCACCTAGTGCGATCCCACTCTAGAGCTCTACCCCATTCTATTTTAGGCTAAATCCCTTAAGGTGATGACGTTTTCAATTTTTTTTACTTTTATCGTCATTTTAAAAAAAAAAAATAGTATTATTTACTATTTTTAACTATTTTTCTAATAAAATTTGTTATTTTTTTCCCTTCAGAGCTGCACCTCTTGACTTTCCATCTACATCACCTGCACCTCTTCGCTCACCGTCTACACCACCTTCACGTAGGTCTTTTTTTAATATATTCAATTTAATTATTATTTTTAATAGTATTTATTGTTATTTTTATTATAAAAAATGTATGTATGTCAAATTTATTTAGTAAATTATTAAACATAAATGTTAAAATTAGTTTAATAAATGTATTTAATTTTTTCTTGTATTTAGTATATATAGATGTAATTTTGTTTGTATTTTTTCTAAAAATGTATAAACCACACATGTACAATTAAAAAAAATGAGAAACCCACTCCACATACCTGAAACACATAACTTGTAATTATAACCTTAAATGTTTAACACATAATAGAAACCCTAGTTAAGACATTTTGTATAAACAATAGTTAATCCACATTAAACCAGTTCCACTAGATCTTAAGACAAAATATTTACATCCTAGAGAATCTAGATTGAATCCCTAGTATGTATATTAACAGGTCTTAAGGGGTCGCAGGATCTATCATGACCCCTTAGTACTTATGAATGGGTCCTATCACCCCTTAAGACCACCTTGGCCGCATTAAAAGCCCTTAGGACCTATTACGTACCATAAGGAGTCATAAAACCCATGAAGGACTACAAGTTTCTTTATGACCCCTTAACATTAACAAGTTAGTCCCACAACCTATTACAAACCCTAAGGGTTTCTACGACCTATTTATGACCACTTAGGATCAATTTGGACCCCTTAGGCCCTATTATGTATCTTAATAGGTCTTAATGGGTCGTATGATCCATTATGACCCCTTAGTACCTATGAATGGGTCCTCCCACCCCTTAAGACCCCCTAGGAAGCATAAGGATCCCAAAGGTATCATATGAGCTATTATGACCCCTTAGGATCAATTCACACCACTTAGCTGCTATTATGACCCCTTAGTCTTATGAATGGGTCCTACCACCCCTAAGACCCCTTTAGACCCATTAAAATCCCTTAGGACCTATTAAGTACCCTGAGGGGTCATAAGACCCACCATTAAAGACTACAAGTTTCTTACAATGCCCATTAAGACCCCTTAACATTAACTAGTCAGTCCCACAACCTATTACAAACTCTAAGGGTTTCTACAACCTATTTGTGACCACTTAGGATCAATTTGGACCACTTAGGCCCTGTTATGTATCTTAATGGGTCGTATGGTCCATTATGACCCCTTAGTACCTATGAATGGGTCCTCCCACCCCTTAAGACCCCCTAGGAAGCATAAGGAACCCAAAGGTATCATACAAGCTATTATGACCCCTTAACATTAACTAGTTTCTTACAATACCCATTAAGACCTCTTAACATTAACTAGTCATCCACACAACCTATTACAAACCCTAAGGATTTTTTACGACCTATTTATGACCACCTAGGATCAATTTGGACCCCTTAGGCCCTATTATGTATCTTAATGGGTCTTAATGGGTTGTACGATCCATTATGACCCCTTAGTACCTATGAATGGGTCCTACCACCCCTTAAGACCACTTTGGCCACATTAAAATCCCTTAGGACCTATTACATACCATAAGGGGTCATAAGACCCATTAAGGACTACAAGTTTCTTTATTACCCCTTAACAATAACTGGTCAGCCCTACAACCTATTACATAGCCTAAGGGTTTCTACGACCTATTTATGAATAGCTAGGATCAATTTGGACCCCTTAGGCCCTATTATGTATCTTAATGGGTCCTAATGGGTCATATGATCCATTATGACCCCTTAGTACCTATGAATGGGTCCTACCAGCCCTTAAGACCACTTTGGCTATATTAAAAGTGCTTTGGACCTATTACGTACCATAAGGGGTCACAAGACCCATTAAGGACTACAAGTTTCTTTATTACCCCTTAACATTAACTAGTCAACCCCACAACCTATTACAAACCCTAAGGGTTTCAACGACCTATTTATGACCACTTAGGATCAATTTGGACCCCTTAGGCCCTATTATGTATCTTAATGGGTCCTAATGGGTTGTATGATCCATTATGACCCCTTAGTACCTATGAATGGGTAATCCCACCCCTTAAGACCCCCTAGGAAGCATAAGGAACCCAAAGGTATCATACGAGCTATTATGACCCCTTAACATTAACTAGTTTATTACAATACCCATTAAGACCCTTAACATTAACTAGTCAGACCCACAACCTATTCAAACCCTAAGGGTTTTTTACAACCTATTTATGACCACTTAGGATCAATTTGGACCCCTTAGGCCCTATTATATATCTTAATGGGTCCTAATGGGTCATATGATCCATTATGACCCCTTGGGACTTATGAATGGGTCCTACCATCCCTTAAGACCACTTTGGCCACATTAAAAGCCCTTAGGACCTATTACATACCATAAGGGGTCATAAGACCCATTAAGGAATAAAAGTTTCTTTATTACCCCTTAACATTAACTACTCAGACCCATAACCTATTACAAACCCTAAGGGTTTCTACAACCTATTTATGACCACTTAGGATCAATTTGGACCCCTTATGCCCTATTATGTATCTTAATGGGTCCTAATGGGTCGTATGATCCATTATGACCCCTTAGTACCTATGAATGGGTCCTACCACCCCTTAAAACCACTTTGGCCGCATTAAAATCTCTTAGGACATGCAAATGTACTATATATACATGATGTAGATGGATATGCAAATGTACTAGATATACATGATGTAGATGGATGCATGTGCGATGGTTCTTAGATTATTATGTATGGATGTTTAGATGGATGCATTTTTTAGATGGTTAATGTATGTAATTATCATCATGCATTAATGCAATGTTGTTAATTATTAATGTGATGGTCCTAATTTATGAAAATTTACTAGAGGGTATATGCACGAAGATGGGGGACCAAAAAGGTGCCAAAAAAAATTTTGGTCCCCCAAAAGCCATAGGGCATACACCCTATAGTGCGCACACACTATGGATTTGATTGCCCGAACCTAAGGCTTGGGAAATAAAAGCCAATAGGGTGTGTGCCCTATGTAACATTATGAAAAATTCTTAAGGGAGGGAGGAAGAAAGCCCAACAGGCCCTACAAGACCAATTTTAGCACTAGGCCAATACATAAAATTTAACATTTAAGTATAAGTTACATACTCTTCCTTTCTTATACTTAAGTTACATTTTATGTATAAACTTCCAAGATGTTTGAGAGTGGTTTCAGCTTCATACGATTTAAGATAATGATTCTAGATTTTGAGGGTTTTTAGGAAATTTCAGACTTAGCCAAATTTCAGGAATCAACACATTGTCTTGAACATGATTCTCAGTGGACTATTGATAATCTTAAACCCTTGACTTTATTAGGGAAAATATTTAGGGTTCTTGGTGGTTGTAATGTATCATATTGGGTCCTAAGTGGTCCTAGGTCCCCTTAGGACCTATTACGACCCCTTAGGACACATTAGGGCTTCTTAAGACCCCTTAGAACATAGTAATCATTGTAGGACACACTAATGGTCTCTAATGTGTATCAGTGTCTCATAAGGGGTTTTAATGGGTTCTAAGTGGTCCTAGGAACCCTTAGGACCCATTATGACCCCTTAAGACCCATTAGGATTCATTAGGACTCATTAGGACCCCTTATAACACATTAATAGTCATAGGCCCCATTAGAGAGAGAGAGAGAGAGACTAAAGATAAGAAACAAAAATAGTTTAATAATAAAACTTGTCGCTATAACACTTATACTAAAATTGTTTCTAAAAAATAATAATAGAATAAAATCTAACCCTTGTGATTAGTAATGTTATATCTTCTAATGTTTTGTATTTGTTTTCAAGTGAGGTTTTGTGAAACTTTAGAATTCTTAGGGCCTTGTGAGTATCTTGGTTCTATCTCCTAGCACGTGGGGTGGAACTTCACTAGTTTAACATGGTTGGGTGGAAAAAATCTTTCGAGGTCCTGTTCGTGGTTCCTGAATTGGATATGTTCAATTATATGCATTAATGAAGACCTTTCTATTATCATTCTTACTGAAAGAAAGATGTAAAGATATGTTGTAATTCCTTCAGGCCATTTTTGTACTTACTATTGTAATGATATTTCATTATCAGAAAAATGTAATTATAAAGCAAAGAAATGTAATTGGGAGGGATAGTTCTAGGGTTTATTTTAAGGGATATTATTTGAAAGATCAAAGTTTAAATGTAAAGTGTAAATACTGAATTACTCTCTCTATCTCTCCTATGTTGAAATAAAAAGAAATGTTTATTATGCTAAGGTTAAAATGTAATCTGTAAGAATAGCTATTTCAATGTGTAGGAAAGAGAAATGAAATTGATATATAATTGTAAATTAAATGCTATTTTTTTTACCCCATCTCTTAAGTTATGAAATGTGAAAGGAACCCATAAGGAATCAGGTCTTATGACCAAAAATTGCAACTAACAAAATTTTTTCTAGTTCATTACATCATTAATACATTCACAATTACCTTCCTTAAGGTTCCTTTAATGAATTCATTTACTAACATATTTACATTACTTATCCAAATTGAATTTAATTTCTTTTATTTACTTTCACATTTCATAAGTTAAGAGATAGGGTAAAAAAAAAACATTTCATTTACAATTATATATCAATTTCATTTCTCTTTCCTACACATTGAAATAGCTATTCTTACAAATTATATTTTAATCTTAGCATAATAAACTGTATCATCTTAAAATGGAAGCACTTCCATGTTAAGAATATTTAGCCCTCCTTAGGGGATGTTTTTTACCACCATCATACTATCCCCTCCTTTCAACATCATCTCATACTTCTGTGCCTATTTAGGACCCTGATTGGGCCTCTCCGGGCACCTTCTATCCCACCTGGCACATTTTCCAGGGGTTCTGATCCCCTGGGTCAAGGTTGACCTTGACCTTGACCTAGGTCAGGGTTGACCTTGACCTTGACCTAGGTCAGGACCTTGACCTAGGTTAGGGTTGACCTCGACCTTGACCTGGGTCCCCCTTCCAAATCTGGAAGCTTGCCGGTTGTCGGAAGTCATCAAAATTTCATTTTCCCACTTCCGGGTCGGCTGTTTTGGGTTCCGAAGTGGAAAATCCTAAATTATATTTAATATAGGTCCTCTTCTAGGGGAATGGGTCTAATTGGAATTTAATTCTCCTATGTCAGCCTCCTTAGAAGATTGTGCCCTAATTTCATATAAAAGGAAGCCTTTCTCTATCATTTTCTCTAAGTCTTCTAAGTGCAAAAGGCTCTACCCAATATTTTGTCAAGAAGAAAAAGGTTCAAGCATCCATAGTTCTACATGTTTTCAAGCTTTCAAGGTTTTCAATTCTTCCTCTCAATCATTCAAGTTCTCCATTGAAGATCAAGGATTCAAGCTCTCAAGCCTTTGAAGGGATTTGGTTCAAGCATTAAAGATTTATCATTCAAGCCCTAGATCTAGCCATCATGATGGTGTGATCTTCCTTCAAGATCCTTTGTGCATCCTCAAGACTCTTTTATCATCTCTTCAAGGTGGATTCCAATCATACAATCATGGAGGTTTATGGTTTCTAAAGTCCATGCTTTCATATTTACATACTTGCTTACATTTGAATTACATTAGCATATCTATTGAATATCATAGCTTTATTGTTAGATTCAATTCTACTACTTGCTAGCATTCTTATTTAAATTATTGATTTCAAGGTTAATTCCTAAATCATGGTTTGACTAAGGCAAACCCCTCCCCCCCAACAAACAAACCTCTTTTTCTTCCAGGTATAGGTTCAGGACTGCGAATTTGGACATAGATCTGGATACACTTTTCGGCTTTCTATTGGGATCCGCAAATAGATTCTCTGTCAGACCTGTGTAGGTCAAGGTCGACATTATTGGGTCAAGGTTGACATTTGTGGGTCAAGGTCAACCTTTTTCATAAGACAACATCAGAACGGAAAAATATTTCTGGGTTTTGTTCGTCTCTGTGTTCTAGTTTTGGATCATACTTCAATTTTTCCAGAATTAGTCCACAGACCTTAGAAAACAACATTATTTGATATGTAATATATCAAGGTTAGTGTATTTCTCCTATCTACTTCAATTCAAATACTTAATCATTCTAAATCTATCACACATTTACATTCAATCACACACACCCACATTTTAAGAGGGAAAACTAGGATCTCCTTCTTTATTCTTATTTCCAATAGATTGATTCATTTATGCATTGATCCTTTTGGGTTGATCAATTTGGATCCTTCCTTTGTGCATTTGAAAATAAAAGGGAATTTACTATTTATCCCTCCACTCTAAACATTAAATGTAAGGTGATAAGTGATTTGAGTATCAAAACACTCTTATTCTATTAAATCCTTTTCCTCTACATTTTGGTGAACCCGCGATAGACAACTCTTTCTTTTTGGTGTTAGATTTGCATTTCATATTAGATCTTGCATGCATATAGAAGTAGGTTTTCTTTTATTCTCTTGAATTTATATTTCAAAATTCATAAAAATCACAAAATTTCTTTAAAAATACAAAAA
>MU225425.1:1167103-1178276 GCA_018584345.1 Thuja plicata
CCCCCACCCCCACCCCCCCCGCCACCGCCACCTCCACCTCCTCCTCCACCTCCACCACAACCCAATCTCAATGATTTAGAATGCTTTAAAGCTTTAGTTGATGAGAATGTAAATTATATTGTTGGACACATTAATTCTCTCATAAACCAACCATTTGTTCCCCCACATGTGCACCGATACATTGATACAATGCAACACATTGTAGATTATGTGAGATCCATTGATGGGGATCTTAATAGGCATAATGCTTGGAGAAAGGAGATGAGGCAATATTATGCCAATGGCCTCTCCTACCAAGAAATCAATGAGTTAAAAAACACAAAGGACACAATTGCTCCTTATTTCATTGACCCAAAAACACAAAAAATATGTGGTGTACACATGACGGAATGGTCAATAATTTTTGGAGTCGTTGGTGGATGTGTTTTGATCACCCCCCATGTAAACAAAGAAGTGCCATTATATTTTTTGAAAAAATTATATGTTGAGTTTGTGTTGGGTAGAAAACCTAACTACTTTGATATTAGATATTTCTAGGGGGTTGGTCTTGGCATGCCTCAAAATAGGAAAGGGGCAAGGATTGACCCTAGGAGACCCATGCCACCTGCACCTCTCTTAGATCATCCCGCCCCTATATTACTTGTTCCATTTTATCATCAATCCATGGTCTCAGCACTTGGATCATTGAACCAGTTGACTACCAGCCTCAAGGAGCAATCCACATAGATTGCAAGTCCTGCAATAGAGCCTCATCTCTGCACGAATTGCAATGAGATGTGTTATGGTCCTATGCCTCAGAAGGGTGAGGCTACTTCTTTAGCACATGGAGCATTAGATCAGTTTGGATCATATGTGGACATTCTCACTGCTAGAGACCATCCTCTCGATCACCAAGATCCATAGGTACATATACATTCTCACCTATATTTATTTTTAATTTAATTTGAACACATGTACACTTTTTATTAGATCATGTGCAATTTGAATTTAATTTATTAAAAATACATGTATGTATGTGCTTCTGAACAGACTATGGGCGAGAGCCATCGAGCTCAGCACTAGATGGGATAATTTTGTCCTCGACGCCTGTTGGCACATCTCATGGGGTATAATTAGAGAAATCAAGAGTTTAGTGAAGTAAACTTTTATTTTTTCCTTCAATTAAGTCTTAAACCCATACATTGAACTAAAAAAAATTGTGTTGTAAAATAGGAGGGTCATGATCCACTGAGACACACTATGCCTAGTGGTCCACCACTGTCCTTTGTACTGGATGCTGAGCCACCAGAGGTAATTTAGTATCAATCATATTTTTTAATATTTAAATTCAAAATTTATCAATGACTTTCCATGTATTAAAGACCAATTTAACCCCTTAGTACAAATTAGTGCAATTTCCTACATAAAAAAAATTGTGAATCTTTGTATATGTAGGTCGTTGTTGGTGATACCACACAGATTGAGTCCCAAGAGGGACCAAGACAAGAAATGGATGTCCAGGTGGTAATTTTAAATTTTTTGTGTTAATTTTATATAAATTGTATTAAAATATTTAAAAATATTTTTTATAGTATTGGTGTTGATCATTTCACGCAGATAGAGTCCTAAGAGGGACAACACCATGAGACATGTCATGATGTCCACCAGGAAATTGGACGAGACACACAAAATGACATGGTAATAAGTTATTCTCAAGAGTTAATTTTTATAAATGTTATTAAAGTTATTTTTTTAAGATAATTTTGAGTAGTTTAAACATTGAATTCACGTATATATATTAGAGCCATTAAATTTTTAAACTATGATGTTTTTTTAACAGAGTCATTCACATGGTCTTGATTCACGTGGACTGAAGAGGACTTTGGACTTCATTTCATGCATATTTTATATTATATACACTTGATTTTTTATGTTACGAACACTTGATACTAGGACACTTGATATTTTATGTTATGGACACTTGATATTTTATATTATATACACTTGACGTTTTATGTTACAAACACTTGATACCAGACACTTTATATTTTATGTTACGGACACTTGATTTTAGACACTTGATATTTGCATGGGTTTTATTTGCATGCTTTATTTGATGGAGAATTTATGTATATATCTATTGTACACAATTGGGACATTAAAAGAAAATGAAATAAAGATCAAGATATAAGACAATGTAAAAATTAAAAGCTTCTTGATTTTCAAGATAGAATGAATGAACATGTCCTTGGTACTTTTAATAATATAAAAATATGGGTCTGTGTAATAATAAAAAGATCCAGGTCATCAACAAAATGATGTCATTATATACCTAAGCTAAAATTGAACTAGCAACCTGCAACAATAGAAAAATATTTAATAACTAAAATTATGTGGACATAGTAAATATGAAGCCAACAGCATGTACAAATTAATGTTTGTGAGTACAAATGTAAAACCAGCATACTTACCATGTATTTAAAAACAATGCTCATTAAAATTTCTTCAAACAAAATGGTGTCGCTATGGACCTGAAGCAAAATAGGAAAAAAAATTAATAAACTTAACTAAAATTATGTGAACATAGTAAATATGAAGCAAACTTCAACTACAAATTAATGTTTGTGTGTATGTAAATGTAATAACATCATACTTACCATATTTAAAAACAAAGTTCATTAAAAGTTCTTCAAACAAAATGGTGTCGTTATGGACCTAAAGCAAATTTCAACTAGCAACATGCAATAATAGGAAACAAATTTAATAAACTTAACTAAAATTTTGTGAACATAGTAAATACGAAGAAAATTTCAACTACAAATTAATGTTTGTGAGTATGTAAATGTAATACCATCATACTTTCCATATTTAAAAATAAAATTCATTATAAGTTCTTCAAACAAAATGGTGTCGCTATGGACCTGAAGCAAAATTCAACTAGCAACATGCAATAATAGGAAAAAAAATTAATAAACTTAACTAAAAATTTGTGAACATAGTAAATTTGAAGCAAAATTCAACTACAAATTAATGTTTGTGAGTATGTAAATGTAATACCATCATACTTACCATATTTAAAAATAACGTTCATTATAAGTTCTTCAAACTAAATGGTGTCGTTATGGACCTGAAGCAAAATTCAACTAGAAACATGCAATAATAGGAAAACAATTTAATAAGTAACTACAATCTTTTAGAAAATGTTATTATGAAACCAAGAACATGTACTTAAGGGGATAGATAGGATGATGGCTTGCAAGGATATCTTAAGGGGGAGTCTTAAGGGGATGTCTTAAGGAGAATTCTTGATGGGATATCTTAAGGGGAGCAAAAAAATGGGTTGACTTAAGGGGATGTCTTAAGGGGAAGTCTTAAGGGGATATCTTAAGGGGGCATCTTAAGGGGAAGTGTTAAGCGGATATCTTAAGTGGATATCTTAAGGGGAGCAAAAAAATGGGTTGACTTAAGGGGAAGTCTTAAGGGGATATCTTAAGGGGACATCTTAAGAGGAAATCTTAAGGGGATATCTTAAGGGGAGCAAAAAATGGGTTGACTTAAGGGGACATCTTAAGGGGATGTCTTAAGGGGAAGTCTTAAGGGGATATCTTAAGGGGACATTTTAAGGGGAATTCTTAAGGGGATATCTTAAGGGGTGCAAAAATTGGGTTGACTTAAGGGGACGTCTTAAGGGGATGACTTATGGGTATGATAATGAAAGTATTTAAATAGATAAAATATATGTCAAGTTATCAAAAAATTTAAAAATACACATGTATACTTACTTTTGTTTAAACTTATTCCATTGTACCACAAGCCTCAATTTTCTGCAATGCATACATAATAAGATTATGACATGTTAAGGTGATGTAAAAAATTAAATAAATTATATATGAAGTTATCAAAAATTCTAGAAGTATACATATATCTAAATACCTGTATATACTTATTCCATTGTACCATATGCATCCTCTCTTTTTTGTAGTCCATCTATAGTCATCTCATGTTCTTCCATAGAAATCGAACACAACTCTTTCTTAAACGGTCTCCCATGATATCTCGATAGCTTTATATTAGTTTCCAAAATAAAATGCGAGTAGTGTACAATCTTCTTATGTTTTTCATAGTCATCGAATGTAGGCAAACAATTCTTCCTTGTTAGGTATTTTCATAACCAAGTGCCAACAACCACCACTGAACCTGTAAGATAATGAAAGCCATCATCATCTTCTCTAGGTTTTACTAACTTATGTTTGGTCTTAATGCATCTACCCAACCAATACTTTGTTTCCTCTTCATTGTTCTCAGGTGCAACAACAACATACACATGTCCTGCAAATTGAAATATAAATTGGCAATATTTAAATTACCATATATTTAAATTGCAAAACCAAACTTATACCAATATTTGAATTCAAATATAAATTGATATATAAAATACAATTACCTTCTTATACAAGATCTGAAAGATGATTGTAGTCCTCTGATGCAAATATTGGATCATTTTCTTCAAGTGTTGTTTCATTTTGCTCATATGTTTGATCAGGTGTTAGCGATCTTTGCTTCCACTATTCGACCCATTCTTTATTCTTGCAAGTATTCCAATCACTTGAAATACAAAATTGACAAAAGCGTGCAAGCTCCCTTGTCCACAAAGTCCATGTGCTTGCATCTAAACTTTTAAATGAATGTCATGATGATGATCCACTAATTGTTTGACAATCAAGTTTACGTGGAATGTCATTTTCTTCAATTAATGGAAAAAATCATTTAATTGTACAATTCTCATTTAATGCTATAGATAATCTTGAATTGCACCAATCCACAATAGCATGTGCATCTTTAAATTTAGCTGCATCCTCAAATTTTAATTGCTCTCTAGCCAAAATTCTCTTCACATATGCACCAGCTCCATCGTGTTCTCCTTTACCATGTCCAGCTTCAAAAAAACTCCACATGTGTGGTATATTGGTTTCCTTGTGAGCCCTACTAAGATAATAAAACATTTGAGCATTCTTAAATTGACTCATACAATTATGAGACCATATGAGATGTTCTCTCATGTGGATTTCTCATTCTCTTAAATTAATATAAAATTTGTGAAAACAATGTTGAACAAACTCTGGTGAGTGCATCCAATTATCACTTAAATAGAAATGATACTCCCTCATGATTTATCTACATCCTCTGTACTATCTTGTGCATGTCTATAAACAACACGAAAAAACATAGACACTTGCATTGAATTGTAGTATTGGTCTTGAGTTTCCTCTTGTGGAGCAAGAGTATAGTTTTCTACAAAGTCGACCACTGATAGTATAGCACCAATTGGAAATCTATTTCTACATGTGCAAAATTGACCATCAAGCCATCTAGCATATTGAAAGTGTTTCACATATTTTGGAACAATCTTACTCTTGAATTCTAAAATGAATGCATGTACACTAAGTTTTTCTGTGATTAATTCGCATCTCTTTCCAATTTTTCCATCTTTTAAAGGATACTTAATATTCTTAAATCTTTTAACATCTAGTAATTGTTTTCCAAAATTGTTTTCACTAATTTCATGCATGCAATGTCCTATTAATAAAAAAATTTCACAACTAGTGCATTGTCCAGAAATACATGAACTTAAGAAAAATATTTGCCCATTTGATCTTTCACAAAATAAACTTGCTACAAACTCCTTGATTGTCTTAGGTGGTATATTAATGTCACAATTCTCCATTATCTTGTTAGCATTTAAACTACACCGTATATATCAAAAAACAACATAGTGACAATGAAATTGAACATGTGTTTTGCAACAACAAGATATTCATTTCTTATTGATTTTCACATACCAAGGATTGCATTTTTTAAATGATCTTTGACTAAGAGTAATTTGCCTAGGTAACACAACCTCATCTAAAAATTTCTTATAAAATTCAGTTTGTGTTGTTTCTAATAGGTGTTTTGGATGAGGATCACGAATTTTACATGTCACTCTTAATTTCAAAACATCTCTCACATTAGATAAAACCCTTGTATTATCATGCCAATACTTTTCAAGCAATGACTTGATTTTAGGACTCAATTTCATGTCAGATCATGGGAGTCTACCGCTAAAAATCCAACATTGGTTAATTATATCATTTGTAATACTTGATCTTCTCCTTTCTTCTCTTACCAATGTTTTAGGATGCATGTTTAAAATTCCACTAATAGTTTTAACCATTTTGTATCCAAAGTATTTTTATTGACTATAGCAGTTGTTGTAACTCGTCGTGCTGCATTGCTATCTTTTGATCGACTCATTTTTTCAATAGATTGAATGGAACTAGAAACAATATATATAGCATGTTTAACAGATGAATCTTTTGTATTTTGTTTCACTTTAATGCTTAGTCTTTTCATTACTTTTCTCGTTTTCCACATTCTCATCAATTGAATCACAAGTTGACATTGAAATGTTAATTTTTTCTGATAGAAAGATTCTTTGTATATTTTATTAGCATATTTTCCTATCTACCTTGAAGAGATCTTACCAGAAATACCATTCAAAATATTACTTTCAATATGTAAAAAATATTTTTCATTTTCATTTAGGAAAGGAATTTGATTGGTCTTTGCATCAACATTAGGGGGATTTTCATTTGCATCAACATTGGGAGGATTTTCATTTGCATCAACAAAAGGATTTTGATTTTCAACAATATTAGGAGGATTTTCATTTGCATCAACATTAGGAGGATTTTCATTTGCATCAACAAAATTATTTTGACTTTCAACAACATTAGGGGCATTTTCATTCACAACAACAAAAGGCTCTTCATTTTCAACAACAATAGGGGGATTTTCATTTTCAAATTCTCTAAGTTGAAAAACTTTATTAGGCCTCATTAATTCAATTTCATTTCTAGAATATGCAAGCAATAAGTCTCTATTAAGATTATCATCTATAATCATAGGTTGAGTATCATTCAAAGGTGAACTCAAAGACATACCTAGAACATCACTACAAGGTGCATTCAACGATATGCTTGCATTCACCTCTTTCGTATTTGTATCTTCTGCATCCATTGTATCCCCCATGGCATCTTTAATGTTTGACTCTTCAAATGTTGTGGATCCTGAAGCTTCATTACTATTCATTTCGTGCATCCTCGTTCTTCTATCTCTTTGATGTTTAGCCTCTTTCTCTTTCTCCACATGAATTTCCTCATGAGTCATAACCCTCCTTTGTTTCTTCTTCTGACGTTGTTTACATCCCATGATTAATAATTGAAATCAATCACACGAGTGTCTTCAATAGTTAAAACCTGCAAAAAAATGTTCAATATGCTCCCAATCATTGATGCCTTCAAATGGAGAATAGAATAGTAAATAAACAATACAAAAAATGTCCAAAACCTGTAGAATCGATCGTTGTCAACCGTACTTCATGTACAAAATTGTTAATGCAGTAAAAAAACACAGCAAATTTTTTTTAAAATGGTCAAATATGAAACGGGATGGCGTTATAAAATGGGGTGATGTTTCAAAAATGAAATGTTACCCTGTTTCATAACGTCACCCCATTTTGTTTGAAACCAGTTTCCAATGACTATAAATTGAAATGGGGTTACGTTTCATTTTTAAAATGTCACCCCATTTTGTAATGTCACTTCAATTTTGAAAATGGAAATGTTCCCTGCCAAAAGTGGTCGGGTTTAGCTTTGGATTTGGTTTGACCTGAATGTTGAAGGTCATTTTCATCTACAGACAAGAAACTCACTTTGGCCATAGATTGGATTGGGTTTTCTAAGGAATTTTTTGACGAAAAAAAACCCAGTATAGATCAAACAGTGCAGATTCATAATATGTAATTTTTTATTAAATTTGATTAATTTTTTTATTTTTCAATCATTTTGTACTAAAACAGGTCTATAGAAAAGAGAATACAAGTTTTTTTTTAATTTTAATAACTTTTTTATTTTAAATTTCATTGAAAAGTAAACTATATGACATCAAACTACACTTAATTCTACACACTTAAAATTTTTTATTAAAAAATCATATGTTTAGGGCAAATTATGCTTGTCGTACACAAGAGGTTTTATAAACAACAATTGAGCCCAATATATAATTAATAAAAAAAAAATATTTAACATAAAAATATGGAAAAATATTCTCATCAATCTTAAATGTGTTACTTACCATTTCCTAAAAGGGTTTAGATAAATAGTTTCATTTGAGTCTAATTTTGCTTGTCGTACACACGCATGGTATAGTCCAGAAAGAGTGACTTTTAAAATGAGGGATTTAGTAATCCCTATTGAAATTTGAAATTTATCATCTGTGTATTTAAAAAAATCACATATTTGGAAAGTAGACTTTGGATCCTAAAATTTAATATTAGTGACGTTTTGGAAGATTCCATGTCTAAGTGCCTCAAATTTTAAGGTCAAATAGGATGAATTTGAAAAAACAGGAAAAACAGTTCCACTTTTTGGCCAAAAAGTGGACTCAACTTCTTGCTGGCACCTTGGCTCAGATCTAGAAAGTTTTGGACCCTAGGAATAGTTTTCAACTAAGTTCAGTCAAAAGTGTTAGGAACAGGATGCCCAAGGCAACCTCTTCCTAGGAATAGGACACCCTAGGCGACCTCTTCCCAAGATCAAGATGCCCTAGGCAAGCCCTTACCAGAAATAGGACACCCCAGGTGACTTCTTCCCTACAAAATTTCATCAAATTTGAATCTCAGGTCAGTGGTGTTCTCTAGTTTCTATTTCTAGTACCCGTATAGAGCTGTCTATTTTCTGTCACACTCTGTATTCTACAAATTTTCATTTTTGTCTATTTTCCTTCTATATTGCATCATTCAATCATATTATCCTAATCAGTTGTCTATATTAGTGAGGGAGCCTAAATACCCTATCAAGGCTTGGATCATTCTAAGCTTAATGGGTTTTTCCTCCTTCCTAATGTACAATAGGAGATCTAGGATTAATCACCCTTGTCCAATTTTCTTATTGTACACATAGACAAGAAGGTTATCCAACATAAATTGATTATAACATTGTAATTGAACAAGCCATATTTTCCATGCATGTTATAATCTAGCTAATTTTAGGCACTCTCTAGTTTCACACACACACATATTGGGGTACTTATTGATTTCTTATACAAGCTTCTCAGTTTTCCTTTATTATGATATTTATATCTTAGATTTCCAATATTCAATTTATTTTAAGGCAATTTGTGCATATTGTAAACTTTCAATAAGAGACATACATAAGGTTTCTCTAGTCTAGGTGACTTCTTAAGCAAGGTATATATTTTAGGGGATCTTTGTGTCACCTTTAAATATAAATATGTTGTAGTGTCATAAAATGTATCATTTTACAATTTAACTCACTATTTACATTAGTGTTTTCTCCTAGAATATTTTAAATAGGCATTTTGCCTTATGTTACCCTATAATTTAATTGTCAAGGCCATAACTTAATTGTCGTCATAGTCTTTATTTTGGAGACTAGATCCTATGTTCTAGATCCCAACACACCACCACCCCTTTCTGCTCCATTTTAAAATGTATTGTGGTGCTCTAATTAAGGCCCAAATATAGAAGTGTGTGAGTGTTGGCCTCCTTCATTTGTGATTTGATATCAATCTTTTCATTTGATTGTTGGTTGTTAGCCTACATTCAAAAATTCCTTACGAGCCCTATATAAACAATACAACATTTGGGGTCAAATTTTGATGCCAATTTGCGACGACGCTACCATTTGTGTGTGATTTTTGCATTTTTTTCCAACTTCCCTCGATGTTGTCATAATAGCAATGGTACTGTCAGAATTGTGACACCCGCGTGATTATAAACAAAAAAGAAAGGCTCACTTCTAATTTAGCGTGAAGAGGGCCTAACTGTGGAAGATTGGAATCTTTGTATATGCAGGTAGCCACGGCTTGATCAGGTAGGCATTTGAGATTTGTATTCTCATTAACTCAACTTCATTTTGATGGAATTTGGTGATTTAATGGCACAATATGAATGTTAATACTGGAAATGTCTTGATGGATCGCAGGCTGCAAGCTAGGGCATCATGCATTGTTTATGAGCTCACTGTTTAATATGTATTGGCATTGTTTAAATCTTTTCATTTGGAATGCTTGATGACCCGCGAGATTTGAGAGCTAGGGCATCATTGCTATTACCTTCAAGGCATTATGCGAAGTGTTTGATCTCTCTTTATTTGTTTTTTTGTTGATATTCACTATGTGATACTCCTTGTTTATGATCATTTCATGAGGAAATGTCTCGATGGCTCACGGGCTGCAAGTTAGGGCATCATGCATTATTTATTAGCTCACTATTTAATACTGGCATTGTTTACATCTTTTCATTTTGAATGCTTGATGACCCACGAGCTTTGAGAGCTAGGGCATCATTTCTATTACCTTCAAGACATTGTCTGAAGTGTTTGATCTCTCTTTATTTGTTTTGTTGTTGATATTCACTATGTGGTAATCCATGTTGATGATCATTTCATGAGGAAATGTCTTGATGGCTTGCGGGCTGCAAGCTAGGGCATCATGCGTTGTTTATTAGCTCACTGTTTATTACTGACATTGTTTACATCTTTGCATATGGAATTCTTGATGACCTGCGAGCTTTGAGATCTAGGGCATTGTTGCTATTACCTTCAAGGCATTGTGTGAAGTGTTTTATCTCTCTTTATTTGTTTTGTTGTTGATATTCACTATGTGGTACTCCCCGTTTATGATCATTTCATGAGGAAATGTCTTGATGGCTCGCGGGCTGCAAGCTAGGGCATCATGCATTGTTTATGAGCTCACTATTTAATACTGGCATTCGTTTACATCTTTGCATTTGGAATGCTTGATGACCCACGAGCTTTGAGAGCTAGGGCATCATTGCTATTACCTTCAAGGCATTCTGTGAAGTGTTTGATATCTCTTTATTTGTTTTTCTATTGATATTCACTATGTGGTACTCCATGTTTATGATAATTTAATGAGGAAAAACATGATATCTTCTTTCCTTTCTATAGCATTCTTCTGAGTGCACATGTCATGTAGCATGTCTTTTCTTTCAGAAGTGTATGGCTTGACTATGCACATGCATAATTGTAGATGAGGATCAGTATTAGGATGCCATTCATTGCTTAGATCTTCTTGATCTAACCCCCATCTCTCTTTTCTTTGTAGGTTC
>MU225425.1:1187208-1206890 GCA_018584345.1 Thuja plicata
TATATATATATATATATATATGTATATATATATATATGTATATGTATATGTATATGTATATATATATGTATATGTATATGTATGTATGTATATGTATATGTGTGTGTGTATGTACTATGTGGCTGTACTCCCCATTGATACTATGTGGTATTCCCCGTATATATTTGTTTTGTTGTTGATATTCTCCATGTGGTACTCCCTGTTGATGATCTTTTCATGAGGAAATATCTTGATGGCTTGCGGACTGCAAGCTAGGGCATCATGCATTGTGTATGAGCTCACTGTTTAATACTAGAATTGTTTACATCTTTGCATTTGGAATGCGTGATGCCATTCTTTTGTTCTTTTGTTCTTTTGTTCTTTTGTTCTTCATGGACCATTCTTTTTTATACCTGACTACATCTCCCATTAAAATTTCATCAAAACTTTTTATAATCTTCTGATATTGCTATCTGGATTTAAGTGTATAGTTTTTTGAGTCAAACTCATTGACCCATATTTCATCCATGAATTTGACATGCAAAAATTGCTTATCATGTCACAAAAATTGTTGATGTGTCGACAATGACTTGCAAGAGTGTAGGTGACACATGGTTCAACTCCAATTCATACAATTGGGAGTACCAAGGAAATTGAGTAGACTCTAAATATCAATATTTTGGCCACTAATATAACAAGGACGAAGCATGATGAGGAATGGAGATAGAAAAGAAGAAATTAGACACACATGTAGTGAACATGGAAAAGGGTATAGTAGATCCTACTAGTCTTTCTTGGGTAGTCCCAATTGTTTAAAGCAGAGAAGAAGTAATGAGAGGAATTGTCGAAACATCAACAATTTTTTTGAGATTAGTTTGTTAACTGCAGCTGACACAAGGCAATTTGTGAATGTCAAACTATACAGTTGAATCTTGATAGAAATATCACAATTTGACATGCCCCCAACTGTAGATTCCTTTACATGCATTTCAATGTGTGGTAAGGACTAAAATTCCCAATCAAAACTATGCATATGGTTTCCATCAAGTGCAGTTAGGACGTTGCATTTACATGTACTGTGATTGACAATAGTCATTTTGCAATTTGATTTGAGATGTTGTCTACATGATTAGTATGTTTCTTTTTATTACAATTATAATTAGTATGAATTAACAAACTAACCAACTAAAGAAAATGATATGTTGGAATGACAGTGCAATATTTATCAATATAGCGTCGATGGCTTCGGTCAATGTGCCTATGTGTCAATGTGGTGTTGGCCCTTGTGTGTTGAAGACGTCACATACAACAAGTAATCCTAGGCGTCCATTTTGGGGTTTCTCAAATAGGAAAAAGGTATGAATATGGAATTATATTTTAATGTTTAAAAGTAATGTGACAAGTTATAATCATTTTAGGAAGAACTGATGTAGATTTGGTATTGCAGGGAAATAGTGGATGTCAATACTTTCGGTGGGTCAATGAAAAAACATTTACATCTACCCCATCTATGTCTATACCTGATGTAGGAAATGAGTGAAACTTGTGCAAGGCTCAAGAGGCAACTAGTGCCGCCGAGATTGCTTCAATGGCAAAAGCAGAAATCATGTTTCTGCGATGCCTTCTTTGTGTAGTTTGTGCACTACTTTATTGGGACCATATGCATAAATGTGATTGACAGAGGACTATTTTAGATACTGAAAATTTTTTAGAATTTCATGTAGATACGTTGACATATTTTGATAAACTCGTGAACTTATTGTTGTTTATGACTTTGTTATGATTTTATATATCTTGGATGGGTTTTTGTAAATTTTATCCTTGTTCCTTTTAGAAGTCTATGGCTTGACTATGCACATGCATAATTGTAGATGAGGATCAATAATAGGGTGCCAGGCATTTCCTAGATCCTTTAGATCTAACCCCATATTTTCCTTCCTTGTAGGTTTTGGATCATATAGGAGCATATTGGATTCAACCCTGGAGACATTGGCAAGGATCACCCAACTTCATAAAACAAGAATGAAAATAGTCCAACTTAAAAGTAGAAGACATACAAACCTGTCTAGTGATCATATTGTGTTGAAGGTGGAGTCTGATGTCACCTCAACGACATCAAGCAGTGATGAAAAATTTAATATCTATAGTCATTGCAGCAGCATCAAGCGCCACCTTCAACACATGTATGATCACTAAACAGGTTTGTATGATAAATTCTATAAACACATCACATTCCATATGGTGTTAGAAGGCCCAGATGGGCAGAAATTCAAGCAAAAGGCTTAGCAGGATGCTAAGTCTTTTGTACACCTTTTTCTTGGTAATTTGAAGCCAACAATGGAAACTTGCAATCCTAAATAATTAGTATACCATATGTGGCTTCATAATTATTAAGTGAAAGGGAGTTCTCTGATCTAGAACCCCCTTTGGTGACGATCATATGCAGTTCCACATAGACACGACACGCTCCTTAGAAGACTTTTAATCTCACAACAACTGAGAAACATAAATATAGGCATCATGGTCACAATTAGCAAATATATTTACTGAGGCATTACTAAGGATGCTCATGAGTATCTGAGAGGAAAATTAGGGGTGATTCCCCTAGCTAAGGCTAACTAGGATCACATGGAGGGATTGTATCAAATGTATTACATAGAATATCTAACAAATTGATGCAAAGGTGGTCACACTTTAGGAGTTTCCTAAATTAAGAGAACATATGGTGTTAGAAGGCCCAGATGGGAAGAAATTCAATGGTACAATTATGGTCTTGTAAAGAAAAACTGAAACTGGAATTTTGAAAAAAGTTCATAATTATGCACAAACTTTTCCCAGCCTTGCTGAAATTCCAATTCCACTTTATCTATTCAATACCATAATTTTACATTGAATTTATGCCCATCTGAGGCATTCTAACACTATCTATTCTACGTAGCTACACATGCATTCTCGATTCAGAGTGGGAAAATCTTATTTTGGATGCAAGAGAGAATCCAAACACATAAAGAACATGCACATAAACACAATAGATGGGAAACATAAATGTAGATATCATAACAGCTAAGAAACATAAATGTAGATATCATGGTCACAATTGTTTGGAGACAACCTAACTGAGTGGTATACCCAGATGATGCAACGTAACCACTACTCCTCCAGTTCTAAGTTGGCACTGCAGGATCCAAAGCCCATAGATAAGGAATAAATTTAAAGAGCAGAGGAGGAGGGCCATAAGGACCAAAATAATATAGGATCCCTATATTATTTTGGTTGTTATGGCCCTCCTCCTCCACTCTCTAAATTTATTCCTTATCTATAGTTTTTGGATCCTGCAGTGCCAACTTAGAACTAGAGGAGTAGTGGTTGTGTTACATCGTCTGGGTATACCACTCAATTATGTTGTGTCTCCAAACAATTTTGACCATGATTCCTACATTTATGTTTCTCAGTTGTTGTGTCCCAGGATCCCTTATGACCCTTTATGACCCTTTATGATCCCTAAGATTACATCTTAGAGATCTTAAAGTGTCGTAAAGGGTCATAAGAGACTCCTAGGAGGGGTCAGATGAGCTTCCACCTTCACATGGCTGGCCCTGTTAAGTAAAGAATGTTAAACTATTCTTGAAACAAAGAGAAGCTCAATATTTTAAGGTCCCACTCCATGAACATGACAAATATTTTTTCAAAAAACATAGCATATCGTCGCAATTGTGACTGTATTCAGTGGATGACCGATGCCAGAACACTACACATGACGTCCAAATGTTGGAATAGTCTGACAGGTGGATGTCGCATGTACAACATCTCCATCGCATAACCGTCATAATAACGACACTCATAATGTGTAACGATGGCATACTAACCCTCATAGCCAGTACATATTATGATGGTCATTACCATCGCAATAACGATAGACATAGCTACCATCAGTGACTCTGACACCAAAACTGCAACATCGGTCTATGTTGCTTTCCCGACGGAGTAGTGTCATAATTGTGATGCATAGCTGTCGAAAAGAGGTCTCAAATGTACTAGTGAAAGAACATCTTGTTTCATTCACAAAGTCTAAGATATTGTAAGTCACAATTTAATTAGGCAAGCACTTCATAGATGAGTTATTGGCATATTGAGAAATAGACTACAACATTCTACATTAAATTATGATTTTATGCTTTTGATTTATGTTTATCATGTTATTGTGCATTAACATAATTTGTAGGACTTTCATAAAGAGAATTGCATTACCACCTTTACTTCAAACTCCATGAGAATTTAATATCATATCAAAGGTATAACCATTTAATATTTTCATTATTGTTTAGCCTCTATCCTCCCTAGGAAAATATTTATTTATTAAAATCATAGATTTCATAAAGGTGGGAATACAAACATAGGTTTTGACTTAGGGAAGCCCTTGTACATCACAACCATTCTTACATATTTTCATGTGTACGAGTTGAAATCTTACAATAGAGAGTAATATAGGAGCACAAAGAAAATTATGGTAGACATTTCAAGATTTTGAAAAGGAAAAAACCCCTAGACTACAGTGCCCAATGGATGTGTTTGACACTTTTTGGATAAATTTCAAAGAGATAGACTCACAAGATTCCCTGATTGTGAATTTGCATCTTTCCATTTGCACAAAAACCTTTAGAATAGGGTGATCAACACACCAATCCAATACTTTCAAGCTTAGTTTGCAATTCCAAGTTCCTTTCTACGTTCTCCTTCCAAATTTATCCTAGTATGTTAGTTATTTTATTCTTCGATTTACTGTTATTGCAAAAATTCATTATTTTCCTATCGTTAAACCTAGATCTAAAATACATACTTCACAATCTCAAATCCATTGCAATGAAAGGAAAATAATCCTAAGAGTGTTCAAATCTCCTAGTAGGACTAAAGTTGAACATTATTATTTTTCCAATAATATGCTATGTAGATTTGAGATTTTAGTTTGCATCCATAAGCCTAGGGTCTCATTTCCTTACACATCATTTTGTTGTACTCTACATGTCTTATAGTTGCATTATCTTCATTTTTAATTTGTGAATCTTACATAATCTGATTTGTTTGCACTATCACATCTAATTACATTGTTAACTAGTTACATTTACGAAGATCATTTTTTAAAATGATTTATTTCACAATGATAATTTAAAAGATTTTTATGGCATGATTTTTTTCTAAAATCTTTCACAAATGTTTCATTTTTTTACATAATAAGAATTTCAAATATTTTCATGGCATGTTTAATTTTTATAAAATATTTGGTAGATGTTTCATTTTGCACCTTTGGTAGTATCCTATAAATCATAATGACATGAGCCATTCTTGTCCATCTCTCAAATTTTATCTTATTCATGAGAATATTTTAGTGCAAGAAGATGATATTGTTAACACGTGTTTCAATGTTCTCTCTCCTAGAGATAAAGAATTAAATATTTATAATAATTCTTCTCCAAAAGCTTACCTCTCCCATGAGAATACTTTGGTGCAAGAGGGACATGATTTATACATTGACAATCCAAATGATCATTTTCTTCTCCTAGAGACTACCTTATTTATCAAGATATTTTGAGACAAGAAAATATTATTCATTTTCTTAATGACATGTCACCTAATATTACACAAGGTAAAGAAGAGATATTTAATGATGAAAATACCTCTTCACATCCAAACAACCTAATGAAAGAGGACTCCCTTACTTCCAAAATGGGCATGAATGACAATAAATATGTGAATCCTCCCATAAGGATCAGTCCTTATTCATTTATTCATTCTTTTATTACTTCAAAAATTCTTGCACGACCAATTTTAATGATGTTTATTGATGAAATTCCTTCCCCATTAGAGTTGCACACACATTTCAATATTGGTGTAAATATTATTTCTAAACAAGGATATAATGAGCAAGGTGTTAGATGTATGGAACAAGGAACTAAGATCCATAAAGATCCCATGCCTTATTATTATAGAGAATCCATAAAATTCCCCACATCTCATTTCCATCCATCCCTTCCTTCATCATCTCATTATATACAAAATCACTTTCCTCCACATAATATTACAATTGCACCTAATCCTTTTCTATTATATAAAGTAGATGAAATTTTATTGAGACTCTTAAGAGACCACTTGATGATTCTTACACCTCTAAAAAGGTACAAACCCCAACAAGGTGAACACACATAACTTTTCTTTTTGTGTTTCTCAACACATGTATAGTCATTCTACCCCTGATTATGGGATTATGGTATATCCAAGAGAAAATTTAGAAAACTCGTTCATATTGGTACCATTCCTATAACAAGTGACATTAAAATAATTTTTTATATCTAGTTTCTCATATGATTGGATAACATTTTTGTCTATTATGTTGTTCTTTACCATGTAAAATTAGCATCTTTCCCTTTGAGGGTTCATTTTCTTTCATCTTAGTACAATCATACTTAGTTAGCAACATAATAGTCTTGTACTATGGGGGAAAGGGTAGTTTCAAATTATGTCTCTTTAAAATAAAGGCATATTTTCCCATTTTGGAGATGTTTTGAAATATTTCTCTTTTAAATAAAGAGCCACCTTCCCCTTTTGGAGATGTATCTTTTATAAAGATCTCCTTCCTTGCATAGAATTGTATGTTCTTCATTATCTTCTCCTCCTTTCTTGGATTTGTGCATATTTTTTTACTACCTCTTCCTTGATTTAAAGTGTGTATCATTTATTATGATCTCTCCTTGGTGTTGAAATTATGCATCCTTCATCAATAAATCCTCTTTCCTAGCTCTTTTAAAAGTTTGTATTCTTGATAAGGATATCCTTCCCCTTTTAGTGTTAATTTTTTATCCTTATTTGAGTATCTCCTTTATTCATGGAGGTATATATCCTTCAAAAAGATCCATCTTCTCCCTTTTTTCCTTTTTAGTAGTTATATATCATGATAAGGATCCCTTTACCCCAGTTGCAAGATATTTTCTTTCAAAAATCTCTTCCTTTCTTGAATATTTGTCTCATTTATAAGGAACTCATTTCTATCTTGTATGCATGCTTTATATTTCCTTGGTGATGAAGGTGTTTATCCTTGATATAGGTCTCTATTTTCTTGAGATATCAAAAAATAAATGTGTTGACATCTTAGGGGGGCATATAGGCCTCCTTATTTCTTGTACTAATTCATTTGTGTATCCCTAGAGTGGTGGTATTGTGTTTCATATAATTCCTTCCAAGGCATGGTTATCAATATATCTCTAGCAACTTTACCTTTGATTTGATCATCTAGTACAATGTGTCTTGTTATTTTGGTCCTTTCTTACACTCCCTAAAGTGTTTCAAGATGGTCTATGAATCATCTATCATAACACAACCTGCTATCCAATGACATACATATGATCCATCTTGATCATCTAACATATAACAACTTACTAGCTTGATCCTTCCTTGAATATTTTATACACTCCTTGAGGCATTAGTCATCTAACATAACACAACTCGTTTGGCCATTGTTTTTGTTTATACTCCTTGATAGTTTGGTCATATAACATATCACAACATGTTATCATGATTTTTTTTGTACAGACTCTCTGAGATGTTGATTACCTAGCAAAGAGAGGATTTCTAGTGTAATTGTTTTTTGGCAATACACAAATCACACAACATAAGAGATTGTTGGCCAATACAATATGTGTCCACCCAACATAACACAACTTGTTGGCTAGTGGACTTTGTAGCTTATCGCTAGACCCCTAGCAAAACACAACTTGTCATTTATTAGATAACAAACCCTCTTTTTCTCAAATGGTGTATGCTCTTATCTTTTTCTATAATTTCACATGTACTTTTGCAATAGCATTCTAAGAATTATATTAGTGATTGAGACAATTTTTACTTCAAGGTCTCTTTAATTAGTTGACATAAAACTTTTATTTTGGTCTTAGCATATTTTGTGTTTTTTCTTTTTCTTTTTTTTTCATTGTTTTTTTTTGCTTTGATATATGAAAATATCGGTTTGTGGGCCTTATGAATTCAATGGAAGGGTCTATTTTAAACCAAATTTCTTTAAAATGAACTTGCAATACTATAAATTTAGAAAGAAAAAATATCAAATATAATATTGCTATCATGTTTTCTTCTCTCCGTCTCATTAGCAAATGCAAGACATGAGCATATTGAAATTTTTAAGATCCACCAATATTTGCAACCTTGCAATAGCTCGAGCCTCATCATCTCCCAGATCTAGGAAGAGGTTTGTGAATTTGAAACTCTGATACAATTTTAGAGTCGCTCAAGGACTCAAGCTCCCAAGATCACCTAAAAAATTAAAAATATCTTCTACAAGAGAGAAATACGAGCATAAATTTACAATAATCGATGCAAATTATATTAGATCAATATGATCAATGTGCATATGAAACCTATGCAATTTGATAAAATGTACATATAATACCTTACTAATATAGGCAAGGCTGAGAGATAGGACTAACTGTAATTATGGCTAGTGTCTTAATCCTTTTTCATGAGATAACTAGTGATAAGATAGGATAAGATCACATGACAACTAAGACCTTATAGAAAGATTAGTATAGATCAATAAGTAAAATTAAAATGTGAAGGTGTGTGAAAAATCCCTAATTAGGAACTACTTAGATAGTGTACCTTGTTCACACTACAAAAGGGGAAAATGGATAGGAAATGTTACCCTTGTTCACACCAATAGGAATTGTTTCAATTCACCTTTCTTTCTTCCAAAGATTCTTCTTGATATACCCTTTTTGTATTATTAAATTTTGATATCAAAAGTTTATCAACATCAAAGATGAAGTCAATAAAAGTCTATATGGACCTCCTAGCCAATTATTTACAAGAAAATGTAGGTTTGGTACTTCTAAGCTTGATTTCAATGCAATCTTGACATAATTTAAAAAATGAGTTTTAATCAACAAATGGATCCTCAAGTATTTAAATTTGCTTTTTTAATAGAATGGATACAATTTTTTGGTTTTTAGTTGACTTACCAAACTTTTAAAAAGGTTAAAAAGTAGAAATTTTTGGTTGCATGGTATCTCAAAGCACTATGATCTCTTAAACATGTAAGCATGCAATTATGAAGTTTATTTAAAAATTTAGATGTATGATTATTTTTGCTCAATCCCCTTGTCCTCATGAAGTAGAAATATGATTACTCTACTCTAATGTTTATATTCAAATAGAGAATTTATCCACTATCATGAAGGAACACCTCAAATTTAACAAGTAACTCAAGAAATAGATGAACAAAACCTTCATAAGATATTCAAAGTACTTGAGGAGAAACATGAAGATATGGAACAAATCAATAAGATTGAAAAAGGCTAAGGATGCATTGTCTACTCAAAGTTGATAACTACATAATGAATTTTGTATGAACAAGACTAACTACAAATGCCTCAAGAATATTTAAACTATTGTCAACTACATTAAAACAATATTAAAGTTAGTATTGAATGATTGATTATAAAATAATTTGATCTTTACCTATCTTATAATTGTTTCTTATTTTATTTTCAATCATTCTTTTTATTTAAATATTATATAGAATTATTATAACAACTTAAATTATATATTTTTTTAATCAGAAGATTCTAAAGTCTATTATATATAACTTGATATATTAAATAAATAACTCCACTTAATACACATTTATGTTTTAAACTGTTGTAAAGCTTATTTATTAGTTTCGTTCAGTATTTAAAAAACAAACGCACACTTTTTAAAAAACATACTTATTATTATGTCTTTTCTAAAGAATCTCTTTAAATAGTTTAATAGCGTTTTCTAATTATTTGATCAAAATGATTGATTATTTTTATTTATTTATGTTGCCTTCTCAAACTTGTTAAATAGACTTGGTAGTCTTCCTTTGAAATTCGATTCCGTTCGTACATATTTGTAATGTGATTATAGCATGTAATTATGCATAATTATATTCAATAGCAATAATAAAAACAAAACTTCACAAAACCAACAGCATCTTTCATGTGGAAACGTTTTGTTTGATTCGTGTCATAAATCAATCTACTGTGGAAGACAACACAACACATCAAATCGATATGATGATATTTATGAATGGAGATATTTTTTAGTTTTTTTTAGCCAAATTATCGATGTGTTATTGTAAAACGCGGTTGAAATCGTTGGCGCAAAATAATTCAATTGCTTGATTGATTATGACTGGTGAGAGTGATGGTATGTTGTTTTATCATACCATACATCAAAATTCAAATCTGAAATTAAATAGATACCCAACAGATACTAATTTTTAATCGGCATAGACTTATACTACCATTTTGAAAAAAAAAATCCATGTACGATCAATGAGAAACTCTTGCCAAGATCCGCTGGAAATGAAATAAAAAGCTCAAGTGCACATCAGAGCATATTTACCCCTACAGCTAAGCTAATGTGCATTACAACTAAAGCCAAAAATATATCGAATCGGAGAGATCAGCATCAGGCGCCTCGGGCAAGCATCTCCTCGTACTGTAACAAAGAGATCTGCCGTTGAAATTTAATTTGGCTGTGAAATCTTGCAATGAAATCCTCCGCTTCTCTATCAACTCTTACCTCAATTGACCGAGACATTGGTGTACCCATTTCTTCTCCATCGCCCAAATCGTACGTCTGTGTCTCAGACTCTTCAACCGAAGGAAAATTGCAAGGCTGCAAAATGTCTACTCTCATATTGCGCTCCTCCTCGTCCCCAAAAGAAGTGGCACTTATACACGAGAAATAATTGTGCTGCCTTGCTCTTGTGAATACAGGACTGTTGGAGCAAGAGAATTCGTATTCTCTGTGCCCAAATGGCCCATTCGAACCGCTCTGAAACATTATATTCCGCACATTATTTGCCAACACCTTTCCCCTCTTCGTAAATCCTTCGTGCAAATACCTGCGCTTCTGCATACATTTTCTGGTGAGGAAAACGACAACGTTCACCATATTCCAGAAACGCCTCTTGATCAGGGGCTTCTCTGCAGATCCATGAATTCCCATGACTTGAAATCTATTAGCAATGTTGGCAGTGAATGCTTGCTTTATTTGCGAAATGCAATGTATTGAGAAATGAAATCTGTGGGTATATATAGAGATGGAGTGGAGTATTGAAAGTAAAGTTTTAATCAACGATTATAATCCGTGCTAGCTGGAACTACTCTGTTTAGAGATAAAAATGAGTAGGATGCCGCAAACGTAATGATAAAAAATTACAGTTGTTGGCACGTACGAAGATGAAGTGGTTTCTTTCACGCGGACTTCGCTTAATCTGCGGGCTTGTCTTTTACTGAACACGATGTCCCCTTCGTACAAGTTTCTTTATAATACAAAAGTCGTCGCTTTATTGGTGAAGTAGTTATGCTCGAGGGAAGCTATTGGAAATTTAATATCTAAGCGTTGCATTATTTTTGAAGTAATAAATATGTTTTTCAAATAAAAAAAGAAGATTCTGTAAATAAATACTACTGACGGCTGTGCACATAGTATACATGGATACCAAGCTCCAATGAGCCTATTGTTTCAACCCAGTTTTCACACTAAGGAATATTTTTCTCGATTCTCAATTATTTGCGCATTGATATGAAAAGGTATTCAATGAAAATTCAATTAAAAAATCTCGTACACAAGTGTGAAAAGGACTCGGTCAAATTAGTAATAATACATTATTTGATAGGATTATTCATATTAATGAAATTTCTCTTGTTATTATTTCAACTGATAAAATAATTCAGCGATTATTTAGCAGCTATTTTCAATAACAAAATTCAACATCAAAATAATTTTGAAATATTTAAAGAAATCAATAAAAAATATTATATTAAGTATATTAAATAATAATATGACAAGTGAAAACTCGTACGAGTAGTAGAACTGGCTTGGGTCATGGGTTTGCTCCTCTTTGGTCACTATGAGGTTTGGACTTACCTAATGTATGTGGTTTGTAGGCAATTGCATAGATCCCTAAAGGATTAGTCTCACCCTAGCTCTCCTCTTCTCAGCCCCAACTTGGCAGCAAAGTAAGACCAAGGTAAGGTGGGTTGGGTACCGGGTCGAATCACGAGGATACCTCTAGTGTAATAAAAAATAATAATAATAATGTGACAAGTGAAAGATTTATTGTAGTGTGTTTTGCTAATTTTCACCATACACACACAAGCTGTTTGAAACTTAACTTCGATGGAGCCTCTAGAAGCAACCTGAGACCTTAAGGGGCGACATCTATTATTCGAATTGGTCTAGGGTAGATCTATTAAACTTTCAAATGATACAAATAATGATGTTGAATATGTGGCCTTGATTGGTGGCCTTAGATTATGCAAGGAGAAATATCTTAGGTCGATTGATGCCTTACTATAGACTCAGCTCCTAGTTGGAAGTCAGAAATATGGCTCGTAGGTATAAAAGACCTTTTACGAGGTATGGATTTCACCATTAAACATGTGTATAGGAAAATTAACAATGAGGAAGACTTCCTTTCGAACCATACCATCGATTAGGTGAAATTTGAGGTCATTTCAAATAGTATGGATAGCTGGGAAGGACTGTACCGTATCGCAACCAACAACAATACATAATGACAGAGCCGATTTCAACGATGCAGCTGCAGTGGATGAGATATGAATAAAGGCTGGCAGGAAAATTGTGGTGAAACGCCCCTCTTGATTTTGGGCAATACTTTCTTCGAGACTCGGTCTTGACCGCCAAAGTTGATATAAGCAGGGGAGATGAGTCTACATATTAGAGAAGATGGCTTCGCAGATGATGGACATTAAAAATGTGGCTTGTAAGTGTAGTGATGCAGTGGACGCCCAGTTAAGGAAAATCTTTTAGCTGGAGGGGGATGTAGCTGTGGATGTGGTCATGAAGAAGATCCTTGGGGATAACATGTTGGTCGACCCTCGTGCTCATAGTGTAGTGCTTCTGAGTAATTTTGTATACACGGTAGTTCGGACTACTACTGACTATGCTCTGACAAAGAGGACCATTAGGAGGATGGTGGCACCGAGTCTTCAGGAGGTTGTTGTGATGGCATTAAGGAACCCCAATCCCATAGCATATACATGCCTAGTAGTTGATGTGCTCTAAGTAGAGGATGTGTTAGGGAGTGGAGGTAAAGTGGACACCATCAAAGTGATAAGGGATGGTATTAAGTGGAACAGCATGGAAACCTTTGTTGGTGTAATGGATGTAAATGAGAGTTTGTTCTCATTTGTAAAAATTGAGAGATAAGAGGTCATTGAGGCCATTAGGTTTCTATTGTTCACTCTTTTTGCTTAATATTTAATTTCTTTCTGATGAATATAAAGGTAGCTATCCCTAGGTAGAAGTTTTCTTTTATGTGTATGTGTATGTGTATACATGTATGTATATGTGTATGTGTATGTGTATGTGTATGTGTATGTGTATATGAATATGTATAGATATATATGTGTGTGTAACACACACACACACATATATACATATACATATGTATATATACCTATATGTATATGTGTACATATGTATACATATATTATATATATGTATGTATACATATGTTGGATGTTGTTGGAATTGGTTACTACTGATGTTATTGGCATTCATGTTTTGTCACTGATGTCAACATATGTTTCTTTGGAGGAAGAACAGACTGGTTGTTACTGTTGTATGATGACTGACTGAAGTGTACGGATACTATACGGTTGAATCAAAACGAACGAAGATGATGATATGTATAAGGATTTATGGTGATCTTATTTTTAAGGTCGCTTGGCTTAATATTGTATATTGGATGAGTTACATATGTTTTAGTGAAGACTGGATACTGGACTGTGACAGTGATGCTTGACAGAGAGAGTCTCTGTGTTTTGAGTATATCATACAAGCGATGATGATTCAGGTTATGCGAGCTTAAGGGATGACAGAAGAAATGTTAAGGAATGCTTGTTATGGGTCGCAAGTCACATGATTGTTGGTGACATCAGCTGTGGTGTGGATTCTTGAGGAGACCTATTTGGGGTTGACTTCATAGATGTAGCGTGTATTGTGGATTGCGAATCTTGGATTATATTTGATAAATTGAAATTGTTGTTTACTTGTTATAGGTACCGTGTGTATCTTAGCAATGGGTTTAATAATTATTTGTATTTTGGGAAAGCTTAATTGGTTGACCTAATCAATTATTGTAATAGGGTATATATGAGGGATCTTTTCTTTTGAAAAGATGTCTATGTATGTATGGAAGTGGTGAATTAAGAGATAGAGAAGTGTAGAAGCTGCAAAAATGATTATCTACTGGATGTAGAGCAGAGGATGTGATTATGGTGCTTCATTGGAACTGACCAAGCAAAGACAGTTGTTATTAAACAGTTCACTTGATTGTATATTTTCTATATACACTTGTGTTTCAGACTGTAAGTCCTTGAGGGTGGCTTTAACCTTCTTTAGACAGTGTTCCTAGGCAGTGAGCCCACTGATACTATTGAATTCTAATAGGTTATGTCCTTGAACAAGGACTATGTATTGTAATGCATTAATAAGCTCCTAACAGGGATACTATACTCTCGGTACATTATTTGTGGGTGCTAATTCCCACCGGGGTTTTACCTTTAACACGGTTTCCTTGACAACAAAGGATTGTGTTATTGTGTTGGCATTTACTATGTTATAATTTGGATTAAATTTTTGGTTTATAAAGTTTAATGTTTAATAATCTATCTCACAATTGATTCACCCCCCCCCCTCTCAGTTGTGTTGGTGGACTATTATTCCTAACAATTGGTATCAAAGCTACTTGTCCTTAGGGAGAAAGCTTAATAGCTTGAGGTGATCCTAAAGATGGCTTACTATAGGAAGGATAGTCCAAAATTTGATCTTGAAAACTTTGACAATTGGAAGAACAAGATGAGAACACATTTGCTATGTTTGGGATTCGACTACTGGATGATTACAAAAACAAACCGAACAGATGAAAGTTGAGGATGAACTGGATAAAGCTATTGAAGATGAAAATAAGTTATTCTCATGTAACATGGTTGCAAGAGAAGCATTGATTAGCGCACTTTCTAAAGATGAATTCACAACTTGGTAAAAGATTTAGATTCTGCACATGAAATTTGGACAAGATTGGAAGCACTGTATGAAGGAGATAAGTTTACAAAGCATGCAAAGTTACAGAACTAGAAGACAAAGATGGAAACATTTAAAATGAAAGATGATGAGAACATTAGAGAATATGCACAGAGAGTTACTGAAGTTGTTACTCGAATCAGGAACTCTGGAGGTACTTACAGTGACGAAGAAGTGATTCTAAAGATTCTTAGATCCCTAACACCTGTATACAAAACTAAAGTACAAGCTATAAAAGAGATTATACCTTTGAAAACAAACTTCAACAAAGAGATGTTGATTGGGAAACTAACTACCTTTGAGGCTGCAGAACTGGGAGATTCTCTACCTAAAGTTGAGTCAGCATTCAAGGCGACTGTGCATAGAAACAAAAAGACCTTATCGCGAATTGCGAGCACCAGCAGTAGTGACTTAAGAGAAGAACGTGGAGAATATGCTGATAAATGGGAACAGATACAGGAATAAGAAATAAAGCTAGATGAAATTGTAGCCCTGGTCGCTAGAAGAGAAAAGAGAGGTAAGGGTAAATTTGAAGAAAATTTACCTTTTAAATGTTTTCATGCAACAATATAGGTCATTTTGCATCTTGATGTCCTACAAGGGTTCCAAAGCATAAACCTAAGTTTTACAAATCTAAGTATTCAAAGGATAAGGAATTTTATTATGCTAGTGAAGGTGTTTCTGATGATGAAGCTATTTACTATGATGAGATTGGATTTATTCCTATTAATGATGATGAACCTATACATGAAGAAAGAGCCTTAGTATCTCATGTTGAAAAGAAATCTAAATAGGTTATAGATAGTGGTTGTTCACATCATATGACTGGAGATAAGAATAAGTTTGCTAATTTGAAAAAGTAAGATGGTGGTGTTGTAATATTTGGTGACAATACTCCTAAGCTTATCATTGGAGTTGGATCTATTTCTCTAGATGGAAAAACTAATACTGATAATGTGTTTCTTGTTGATGGACTTAAGCATAATTTTTTGAGTGTTGGACAACTAGTGGACAAAGGTTATCAATTGAAATTCATTGATGGGAAATGTTCTATCAGAAGTAAGTCAGGAGACTTGATCACATCTGGTACTAAATTAAGAGGGGTAAACATACGGAGTTGTGTCACACTTGAGGACCATTTGGGTTGTTTCGGTCGGACATGTTTCGGCCGGACCCGTTTCGGCCGAAACATGTCTGGCCATACTTACGTGGCCCACACATGGCGCCATGTGGCATCGATATAGCAGATGGGTTTCGGTCAAAACTGGTCTGGCTGAAACAGGTTCGGCCAGACCGGTTTCGGTCGGAACCCTTAAAAATTATATATATGCCAAAATATCGTTTGAGCGGCTCATTTGCACTGAATGCCTTCCGAGAATTGCGGAGTGGAATAGGGGTACTTCGGCCGAAAATAGGTTTTTTTATTTTATTTTATTTTTTAATATTTTTTTAATGTTTTTAAGTTTTCTTCAGTTAAATTAATGTAGTTGCACTATTATTTGATTTTTTTTGTTTTAATTTTGTTATTTTTAATTTTAGAAAATATACAATATTGTTTTATGTAGATTTAATGTTTTTTTCAATTAAGATTATATGGTAGTTACTTAGTTAATTAATTTATTTTTATTACAAATGTTTCAAAACAGTAGGAAAATATTAGAAAACAGTAGGAAAATGTTACAAAACAATAGGAATGTGTTACAAAACATTACAAAAATGTTACATTAGGAAAATTTTATTTAGTTAATTAATTTATTTTTATTACATATGTTTCAAAACATTAGAAAAATATTACAATACATAAAACCAACATGAAACTGAAACATAAATCAACATAAACTCTAACAAATTAACCCTAACATAAAATTGAAACATAAATCAAATTAAAAACTCTAACATTAACCCTAACATGAAACCTTAACCATATTGAACCCGAACATGAACCCTAAGAAAACCTTAGCAAAATGTTACAAAACATTAGGAAAATGAACTGTACAAGACATTAGTATTATGTAACGTTCATGTATTAAACATAACATTGTACCCTAACATGTGAAACCATAATATGAAACCAACATCTTGAACCCTAACATGAAACTGAAACATGAATTTTAACATAAACTTTAGCGTGAACCCTAACATGAAACCATGACCATATTGATCCCTAACAGAAACCTAATATGAAACTGAAAGATAAATCAACATAAACCTTAACATGCTAAAATAAATTTTTCTTTCAAACATACATGTATTCAAGTGCTTTTTTTAATCTATTTTATCTATCACGTGACATGGCATTAGCTAGAACTAACATGAAACTGGAACATGTTAACCAACATAAACCCTAACACTAAACAAACATATATGAACCCTCACCATGTAAAACTAATTTAAAAGTTAACCAACATAAACCCTAGACACTAAACAAACATATATGAACCCTCACCATAAACATAAACCCTAACATGTTCAACCAACACATGAACCCTGACCTTCAACTAGAACATACTAGAAACCAACATGAACGAGCTAACCACAAACAAATTAATCCTAAGTTTTATTTTTACCTAATTCATAAATAAACCAAGTTGATCCCTAAACCTAAACATGAAACATTATTTTACATTTAACTAGGCTATTTGTAAACCTACATACAAAATTGATCCATAACTCAAAACCTCTTTTCATTAGAAAACATATGCGCATGTATGTATATATATGATTTTAAATCATTTTTCTTTCAAATGTATATGCATTCAAGTGTTTTCTAGTTTATTTATTTGTAACACATGTGTTTAAAATATATAATTAAATTAGAATTGGACCATGTACATGTGCAGCTTGATCTAGACATATATTCTTCTTTATACTTTCGAGCATATACATCTATTTTTTCTATCACATGGCATCGAGTAGAGGGACATTGCATGTAGATTTTGGAGATGCCAGTGTACAGGGGGGTCATAGTTCCTGCTCTTCTCATAGATCGACTGATTCTAGAGAGGGCAGGGAGGATTTATTTGCCAGTACCATAGCTTGATTGACACGAGCTATTGAAGTTCTTGATCAGGGTATACATTCGTCCACCACCCTCCCTAATAGGGATAGGGTGAAGGTCATTAGAGAGGACCTATTTTGTATGATTGACATAGTTCAATCATACAACCCTTATGATAGTATATCTATTGATACATTCTATACTTCTCTCTCCCACAGCGCTACTAGCATTGTGAAGTATAGACAGATTGATTTAGAGGTCTCCACCACTATGGTGAAGACCATGTTTCCTTTTTACCGAGACAGAGCGCATGTCAGAGGCTATATGACTATGCGGTGTGAGGATGACCTTGTTGGACCATTTATATATCCTCGATGGTTGGCTTCTCTTCATAGGTGGCCCCAGAAGGATGAGCTTCCACTATATTTCTGCAAACAATTGTTTGCAGAATTTTATTTGCATCATGATGTTGATTACATAGATTTTCTCGGTTATGCTGGGCAGGGGATGGGGAGATTATTAGATAGATTCAGAGGGCCTAATGCCCCAGTGCCCGCTAATAAGTGGGCAAGGATGGTTCCAAACCTTTTGGTCGTACCAAAAGGTTTGGAAATGGTAGCTGCAGGACAGACTGTACCTAATCATAGTATCAGGATAGATATATTTTCTAGTATCACGAGTATCATGACACAAGTTCATGAGATGTCATCTGATCATTTAGGGAGATACATGTTGCATTCTCATTTTGGCATTCCTCCACCTACACAGGTTACATCCTCTACTGATGATCCATACTGTATAGTAGATATACCATCTCCCTTTGAGGTTACAGCTATATCAAATTTGGACCAGTTGCGTCGTACGGGCGCATATTTATCCAGTGATCTACTTTGCACATATCAAGCTATACAGATTATCGTCAGGGTTCCTCTCAAGGATGTCCCAACATTTATCCCCACCATTCTCAGCAGATCTACTGGATCAAGTTCTCAGGGTGCACAGAGACAGGAGAATATTCCTGCACACCACCTACAGCTCCTTAGTAGACTGCAGTTGGTGAGGATCCACTTCACCAGTCTACCCAGGCCACTTCATCACATCCAGTTCATCAAATTTTTTTCTAGCTTGCTTACAGATGACCAGATTGATCCCTCACATCTGTCCTTACATGATTCAGACTTACATGATTCAGAGTTGAGCGATATCAGGAGAGCATTACATGCTGCTACGGTATATATTTATTTGAATTTTGATGTATTTATAAAACTTACACATGTAAATGACATAAATAATTTGAATTAAAATTTTGATATATATATATATATATATATATATATATACATGTTCTCCAGAGTATTCTGGATAGTGTCGAGCATGGATATGGAGATTTACAGACTCATGGCGATCCTGTGCATCATGACAGACAGGTAAATTTATATGTTTTTTCAAACTTAATTTCTCTATGATCATAAGTATTTAGTTTATTATACATGTGTGTATGCATGACACGTATATTTCTTTTATTGCACACAAAGATCAGGAGGAGGTGGACCATCATCAGGTC
>MU225425.1:1221740-1238052 GCA_018584345.1 Thuja plicata
CAAATTGCCCATGTCAAAAGATATATTTCCATCAATTGGTTCCCCTACTTGAATTGGATCTTCTTAGACTTCAACAGGTTCATCTTCATTACATTTTGTATGACCTTTCATTTTGTCATCCCTTATTCGATCATATTTTCTTGTTCTATTTCTTTTATTCCCCATTGCACAATTTGTTCAAATTGAGAGCTTTGATTCACCTGCATACACAAAACTATATACAATTGATTAAAAATTCAAAAATAATATTGATAATTTCATAATTTAATATTGAACAATGCTTTAATTAAAAACACAAATAAATCTCAAAAAATTATAAAAAAACTTGCAAATAATACAAACCTCCTTGATAATTTTAATTTTTAGTTGCCCTTTAACACCCAAAAATACACTTTTAAAATAATTTAAAAAATGATTTTATTAAAAAAAACTTTTTCAAATCAGAATAATTGATTTTTGCTTTTAAATTTTAAAAAAAAAACCTTTTATATATATCAACTTTGAGGGTCGTGGTCATCCACGCGACCATGTTTGGTCAGACCTAGTTTCGGCCGGACCCTAGTTTTGGTCGGACCTATTTCGGCCAGACCTGTTTCAGCCGAAACTACTTATGTGGCATCCCATGTGGCAGCCAAGTAAGAAAAAAAAAAAAGGAAAACTTGAAACACGTCATTTATGGGGCTTATTTGTCTAGCAAAATTGAATTGTTCTTAAAATCTAAAAATACCCTTTTGTAGAGCTCTGAGTCTAGATTGTAGTCATATAATTTTTATAGTAATTTGATTAAATATAATATATTATAAGTTAAGAAAACTCCAAGTAGGTATTTTAACATTGAAGAACATGCTCGTTCGAAAAAAGATAAAAAAAAAGCAAATCATGTTAGAAAATTTTAAAACTTATATTTAACACTAGAGGAGAGAGTCATCTTCAAGAATATATAATTTGTTTTGTATTTGGTGTAGATTTGCCAGGGAAAATTAAGCGGAAGACAAAAACTCTTAATTTTGGGTAACACCAACTTTGAATAGTTATAATAGACAAAATATATACCAAAAACCAATCTTTCTTTTTTTCTGCACTAGCTGTACATGTCATCTAAAACATATTCTGAAATCAGAGAAAAAAAAGATTATTTACATATATTTTGTTGGTGGGAACTAGACCCTCGATTTTCAGCATTTTTTAACAATTAAAAAATGGACTTCAAAAATTAAAAAACTATATCAATTCTTTTTTTTTATCGGTAAAAGACCGAGGCCCATAGATTTATTAATATTAAACTTTTCAAATTTTACAGAAGACTCCATTCTCTACAGGCACTGGTAGGAAAGAATGGAGAAGAAAACCTCCAGTCTTGCTCGGGATCGTAGGTCCAAATTACGATTACAAATATAATGAGGGCATTCCCTCATTTATAGAATAGATGAAGGCATTCCTCCATAAAGTTACAAGAAGTGATTCCAATACTCTGAAATACTAATATGGTATTAGATACCTAGACAATCTATATAGAGCCACGAGGTTGGCTAATTACATGTTGAGGCTTTGTCTTCAACTTTGAAACTCCAAATTGTATCTTTGGTGTTTATTCCCTTTCCTGCACACATAATAACTAGGGAAACATATCTGATGCTTTTGATAATTGTTAGAAAATAACACATTCTAGCAGTTATTAATCCTTGATTCAAGATTTGAAACTACTAATTAATAGTCTCCCAATCATTTAAGAACGTAGTTATTAGGATTAAATGAAAATACTACATAAATCAGTTGACTCTAGAATAATTTGCCATAAATCTCTTACCACCACCTATTTTCTGTCACTATGTATTTCTCAAACCCATTATTTTAACTTTAAACATTTCCTACCTAATCAACCAGAAGGGGAAAAAGGAGGGGAGTTAAAGTAATAAACATTTTGTACATGATCCAGTTAGAGAAATACTATCATTAGATTATCATCCATCTTCTTCTACCTTGACCTAGATTTGATTATCAATGTTTTGTATAGTCGAGATTGTATTCCTATCTTTGAAATGATTTAAAAACATAAACCCTTGTTTTAGTTTTAAACATAAGGTAATATCCTCATATACCTTTCAATACTGCTCTAAATATGAGCTTGCTTAATTTAGAGCCCTAATGAATTCCTAGTTTTTAGTATAAATATTTACCTTCCAATCTATCCATGAGAAAGGACCTGTATCTATCACTATAAAAATATATCTGGTATCTATATTTAGATAAATATGTTAACATTTATGAACCCAACATTTAGATATAAGAAGAAAGAACACTTAGCTCCTGACAGACTAAGACACTCCTAGGAAAGATTCCAAAGAGAGTATCCAAACCTACAGAAGCTGCTAAGATGTCAACTTACTAGTCATAACGAGGTTTAGATGAGAGAGTTATATATATCAGACGAGGTAAAGGGAGGCTCTTGATACTAAGGAACCCATTTCACTAAGAGCCTACCTGTTGGCAGACTATAGCTAAGGGTTGAAAGTGAAATGGATAACCTCAGGAAGCAATCTTCAAAGCATAAGAACCTGGCTTCAAGATATTGAATTATGCTTTATGAGATTGTATCTCTTGTTTTGTGTATGGTAACCGGGAATAGGGGTGGAATAAGTTCTGCCTAATTATGAAATCAATGTATCTTATACTAGTTAATTTAAACCCTATCTAATTCTCAAAGAGCTGAAGAACTCATATAATACAACTAGAAATCCAAAATTGAATAAAGGAGGATATACATAACCATACTCAACTTTTCTTCATCATTCATCGGTAGAGAGTCATATTCTACATTGTAATGTCTCCTTGGAAATGGAATATCAATATTGGTGCTGAGTTCCGAATCTAATTCCCAGATTCCAACTTGATCTTCTAGAATGAAGGAATCAATCCAGTCTGCTCCATCTGGGAGTTTAACATGAAAGAAATTATACAGGAATTTTAAATTTCTCCTAATAGTGGGAGTATAGGCAACAAAGAGTTCCAGGTCATTAATTTGTAAAACTGGGAAAGCTAGAACTAGCCAGCCTCCCACCAACAATAAATCGTAAAAGCATGATTTGGGTATAGTTAAATCCTCCCTGATATTGGCCATAACTTTGTCTAAATCACCCAAGTAGGAGTTCTTGAACAATCTTCTACATAGAATCCCCAGCAGTAGTTTGTCAGTGCCATCTTGGAGGGTCAAGGCGATGAAAAGAGCATGGATGTCAGAATTAACTTTGTGCTTATCCAAATTATTGAGCCATTCTCTACCTAAGATTCTCAGGACAGCCCTGATAACTAGATGATGAGTCGAGAGTAAAACATTTTTTATCCTCGTTCCCGATATTGGTATGTCAAAGGCAATTTAAATCTGAGGACCTCTGAGTTTAATGGGTGTTGTCATTTTATTTTTAAACTGAGAAGCCCACTAGCCTAAGTATTGCCTCTTCAGAACTGAATATAAGGAGAGTTCTAGAGACAATTGAGGCCATGCGGAGAGGAATCGACATCGATCCATCTTCTCCAGCTTGGTAGATTAATAGGTAGGGGATAAGATGGGGTAGATTACTATATTAATATCTTCTTAAGTGTATTTATATTAGGTAGACTTTTTATGTATTCAAAGAGTAATAAATGAATTTTACAGAATGTTCACTTATATACCTTTATTGGTTTTAACCAATGGTTGTCTAAAAAAATGTTCAATTTGTATAAACATACATGAGTATATTATACATATATATGTTTAAATATATAATTATATTGATAAGTATATATATATATATATACACACACACACACACACACACACATATATAAGTATATATATGTATATGTTTATATATTTATTTATGTGTGTGTGTGTGAAGTATGTTTATTTATGTCTACGTATAAATTGGTATGTGTTACTACAGCCGATTTAAGTACTACATACCTAACTGGAGAATATGGAATAGTACACCTCATTGTTTCTTCCAGGGCTTAATTTCCTCTTCCTAACGATGTCTTACCCTTGCTTTGATATTCTTTGTGGATCTCGTATTTCCCATTTTCCTTATGAAAAGCTACAGAATGTTTATTAACACACTTATATCATCATAAAGAAGCTATCTTCTATTTTCTATTCTGAAGATTCTATTTAAACATTAAACATGACATAGTATTCCAGAAGAGAAGGATTTATTTAAAGGCAAAAGGAAATTCACATGTATTATATATATATATTCAAAAAACTTTATCCTTCATAACAGATTTTGTTGTCTAGTACTTGACAGTATTTATCCATTACTTCTAAGAAATATACTGAAACTATACCAATACTATATCCTACCTTAATCCTTCGACTTTTTATGAACAAAAAATCGGTATCATCTATAGCTAATGTATGCTACAAACCCTTTAAGACTTACCTCTTTTCCTATTCTAGTCCTTATGGAGCGGATCACAGCTCCATTCACCCTCACCCTTTTTAATTATAATGATGGCCACTTCTTCATCTTCTGAATCCTTCAGCATTCTTGAGCATTTCTTCACAGATGGGGAAACGATACGAAATTTTTCCAGTTCCATATTAACCAACATTTCTGGGATGTCAAAACCTTCATCGTGCCAATATTTGATGAGCCAGTCCTTGCCAATTTCCTTTTTCAATATTTGTTTGAACATAAAGTCCACATTTCTTTGCATCTCTGGCCAGTGGGAGTCAAAGATCTTCTCATTTTTTAAAACAATCATTGGAACCCTTTGAGTATTTGGGATGTCATTTAGCTTTTCTATTTTAGTTTGCATTATTAATTATAGAAATGGCACAAGTAGCTGGTTATTAATACTATATACCATATTCTCCAGACCTCCCAGTATATCATCTTCAAAGATTAACTTTGTGGCTTCCATGATATCTTCTTTTTTAAAACATGCAAAGGTAGGCAGGGCTAAGAAGAAACCCACTGTGTTACCATTGGTTCGGTATGTGAAGGCATTGTCAAAGTGTTTGTCCCACATACCCTTTTCCAGTGCTCTTCTTGCAGCTTCCAGGATAGGCTTGAGATTCTTGTTCCACCTTTCAGGTTTAATAGCGCCTTTGAATGCCATGGCCTGATTCTCGCTGAGCTGGTATGTGATAAGCCTAGACTCCATACTTGTAGAGAGATACTCTTCCCCAGGAGAATTATCCTTGCCAACTATTATCAATGAAAAATTGGCCAGCTCATGTCATAAATATAGGACACTGATAGCTTCACCCTAAAGTAACCTTGTCCTTCGTCAGTCCCTAAGCACAATTTTGGCCTAACTTGATGAATCCTTTATTGCAGTAGTACAGACATGTGGTTTTTAATCAGTTAAACTTGCTCCTTTTCTACTACATGAGTAGCAAACTCATGCCAGACTCGTCGATCAAAATCATAAGGTGAGGTGGATCCTGAAAGTGTTAATATGATATTTATGACAAAGGAATCATAAATTTTACGGGTGAAGTGACAAATCTACGGTATATAAAAATTTATCTATTACTACGTATGTATGTTTGTATTTATATATCTGTATATACATATCCATTTCACTATATAAGAGCTACAACCTTCTAGCAATCATAAAGGAGATTTAAATTTTTATATGTATTGATATTCAAAGGGTATGTCTGGGTGTGAAGTACCTATACAACTAATCATCAGGATGTATCAACCCATATATCTTAATTTTGATTATGGATATCTTTTATGAAATTATTTATGAATATATGGATTAACAATACTAGAATGTCTATGTTAGTAACATTTGTTTCCTTGGGATTGAAAAAGCATACTCCCAGTCTCAAAGTATACAACAAAAGAGGGTTGTCAGCCTATGTATAAAGATATGTACATACATACGAACCTACATACATTCCCACCTATGTACATATATACATACATATGGACAATATTTCATATGTGCATATCTACATACATACATACATGTTAATGTGCATATGTGCATACATACCTACATATTTTTATAGCAATATTAATGGAACCTTACTTAAAGATCTAGCACGGTGTAATGTTGGAGGGATGGTTGAAACACCCTTGGGTGATACCTCCCGAGAAAGCTTCAAGGTAAAGATTATTGATAAACCTTAAATATTAGAGGGACTTATTTAAACTGTAATTTATTTATTATATTTGGCTAAAACTCTTTAATCTAACCTCTAGTAAGGGTACTGACTAAGCACTATCCAACCATGAGATTTACATAATTTTGAGGATCCTAAACTTTTGTTGAAGGTGCCTCAGGAGGGATAGACGTGTCATCCACTCCCAGATTTTCTAATTCATCTGCCCTTTTATTTCCTTCCCTATAAATATGATTAATTGTGATTTTGGAGAACTCCTTGCTAACATTAATGGCTTCAGTGAGAAGCGCATTTAGTCTCTAGTTAGGGGTAGAGCCTGTCCTAAGGGCATTAACTATTATGGCTGAATCCCCTTCAATTTCCAGATTTTTTATATCTAGATCATTACATATATTTAGTCCTTTTGAGAGTGCAAGTAGTTCCGCCCTATTATTAGTCTCATGACCAATAGGAGAGGAAAACACTGCAATTTCTCTACCTTCACTATTATGAACACAACCACTAATACCCGCAACACCTGGGTTGCCCCTTGATGCACCATCAAAGTTCAGTTTAAACCATCTATGACATGGCGGTGTCCATACACACTCTACCCTCCTAGATTTTAATAAATTTTCTCCTGGACCATAGAAATGTGGGAGGACGAGGCCTACCCATTTTCCCCTAATTTTCTCGTCCCAACGAGACATCTTTGCCTCTCTTTTTTGCTGGTTCCTACTTTTATTATTAGTAAATTCAATTATGCTTGTTTCCATTTTATTGATTACTTGTTTTACATCCAATTTATTATCTCTAAAAATTCTTTTGTTTCTCTCCTTCCATAATTCCCATATGATAATTGATGGGGCAGTGATCCATAAATTAGCATAAATGCAACCCTTCTTTAATTTAGGCCAGGATTGGAGCATTTCAAGAATGGTTTTGGGGAAAGCAGATTGCCACCCTAGGTTGAAAAATAACCACTTCTAGCATTGATTTTAAAATTTTCATGTTAATAGGATGTGGTTAAGCTCTTCCTCATCATTTTCACATAGAGGGAACCTGCTAGGTCCTTCATATCCCATTTTCTTAAATCTTTCTACTGTGAGTAGCTTTTGGTGCATAGCAATCCAAGTGCAAATGCCTGCCTTAGGCAGGCAGTATTTGTTCCAACAAAGATTTGTAGGTATATTAACCTTTGGCCTAATTTTTTATCTTCTAATTGCATTATAACCATCCCTCGAGTTATACTCCCCATTTTTGGCCCCATCCCAAACCAAGGTGTCATTTTTACCATTAAAGACTACATGTCTCTTGTTTAATGCCTCAAAAAGGAGACAAACTTCATCCCTAGGTATATTGAAAGCAGATAAATCCTTACATTCCCAACCTATGCCTTCAACTAATTTTTTTATGTAATCTTTGACAAAACAACCCAGAGAGGGTTCTAGAATGTTCCTGGACTAGGTAAATTGAGGTTTATCCAAAGATTCAAACCCTCCCCAAGAGTCTACCCAGAAGAGTGCTTCTTCCCCTGTCCCTAAGTTCCAAGTAAGTTTACTAGAAATAATGCGGTGACATTCTAGCATAAAATTCCAAATTTGGGAGCCTCTTGGCGGGTTTCTTTCCCTGAAGTTGTTTTTTGGGTTATTATCAATTAAATATTTAGATATTAAAATTTGTACCCACTTGGCCTGTGGATTCCTATAAAGACACCATACTAATTTATCTCCTAACTCCTTTCCTTGATCTCCAATGTTTTTAATGCCCGCTCCCTTTTCATCTTTTGGATAGCAAACTTTGTCCCATCCAATCAAGGGATATTTCTTTACATCACTTGTACCTTGCCAAAAGAAGTTTCTTAAGTGTTTATTTAATTCGGATTTTTTATTAGCAGGAAGATTAATGCATGCTAATTGATAGATTGGCATAGAGGCTAAAAAATATTTAACCATTGTGGCTCTACCTGCTGAAGAGAACCATTTTCCCTTCCAGGAGTTCATTTTCTTTTTAATTTTTTCTATTGTTAGATTCCAGAGAGAGGCAATTCTTGTTCCCTTATCTAAAGGTAATCCAAGGTATTTACAGGGGAGACTTCCTAGATTGAAGTTTAGAATTCTATAGATTTTTTGCGATGTCTTATTAGTTATATTAAAGAAGAATATTTCAGATTTATTTTCATTGATTTCCTGCCCAGAGGTAGCAGTGTAAGAATCTAGGATAGATTCGAATGTTTTAGCTTCATTTTCTTCACTGGCACCATAAAGCATGGTATCATCAACAAATTGTTGACGGGTAGTTGGTTCTAGATTGCTGGAAATTGTGATGCCTTTGATATTGCCTTCCATTTGATGTGAATGTATAGCTCTCCCCAAGGCTTCAACAATGATGGTGAAGAGGTATGGCGACATTGGATCCCCTTGTCAGATCCCTCTTGACATCCCAAAGAATCCTTCCAGAGTGTCATTTATCAAGACAGAGATCATAGGCATAGATATGCATTCATATATAAGGTTAATCCAACTTTTTATGAATCCAAAGGCTTCTAAACATTTACACAAAAATCTCCAGTCGACTTTATCATATGCTTTTGTAATGTCTAATTTTATTAACATGTTGGGAGACTTAATGTTTTGGACCGAATGAATAGATTCTTGAGCTATAATGACTCCATCATATATTGATCGGCCAGGAACAAAGCTAGTTTGTTCATCACTAATTAAAAGGGGTAAGAGTTTTTGGAGCCTAATTGTTAAAGTTTTAGAAAGTAGTTTGTATAAGGTATTACAGGGTGCAATTGGTCTATAATCATTTAGATTTTCCGGTTTATCCTTTTTTGGAATAAGGGTTAAAAAGGTATTATTAACTTCTTTCAGGATTTTACCTGAATGTCTAACTCCTTCCAGTGCCTCTGTAACCTCCTCTCCTATGAAATCCCAACATTTTTGAAAGAAGGCAGCTAGGAAACCATCGGGCCCTAGTGATTTATCAGGGTTCATATGCATTAAGGCATCTTTTACTTCTTTTATTGTAATTTGTTCCAATAAGATTTTGTTGTGTTGGGGTGTTACTATTTTTGAAATATGCTTGAGCATCTTATTCTGTTCACATAGATTAGAGGATCCCGTGCTATTCAATATATCTTTAAAATATTTAATTGTTTCATCCACTATATCCGAAGGTTGTTGGAGGTCCTTCCCACAATCTATCTTTATCCCTATAATTCTATTTGTTACTCTCCTCTGTTTAGTACTATTGTGAAAGAATTTTTTGTTTTTGTCTTCTGCTTCTAACCATGATTCCCTAGATTTCTATCACCAGAAGATCTCTTCTTTAGATTATATATCTTCATATTTAGATAAGAGGGTCTTCTCTTCTAGGTATAATGCCTCACCCATTCTAGAGCTAATAACCTATGAGTTTATCTCCTTTAGTTTTTCTTCTAAATCCAATTTTTTCTGAAATATATTACCAAATTTCTCTGGATTCCATTCTAGCAATTTTTTTTAATAATTTTAAGTTTGCTAGCTACTATATACATTTTTGAACTTGAAACCTAAGCTTCCTCCCACCAAAGTTTAATGAGATTGAGGATGTTCTCATCTTGGAGCCACATCTGTTCAAATTTAAAGGGACAATTCTTTGGCCTAGAGTCAACAACAATTTTTAACTGGACAGGGTATTGGTCTGAGCCAGAAATGGGAAGTATTTTTGCATTAAAGGTTGCATTAACACCAGTCAGACTCTTGTGGATATAGAATCTTACAAGATTTTCTGCAATGTTACAAAAAAAATTCCTTCTGTTATTCCATGTAAAGGCATTATCTTCTGTATGTATTTCCAGTAGAGAGTTTCTAGAGACCCAGTCATTAAGGTTATTAGCAGCATGTGGTAGTTTATTACTGCCCCCTCTCTTCTTAGAGAGCTTAGTGATAGTGTTAAAATCCCCACCAATCAAGCAAGGTTGATTAGGGTAAGAACCAAAGAAGGATTCAATCTTTGTCCAGACTTGGAGTTTATCTTTTGTTTGTGTAGGACCATACACATTAATAAGGTTGTAAACTAGGTTATTTCTAAAATTCCTTACCTGGACGGCCATCCAATTTTGGTGTTTTTCTATGATATTGAAGGAGATGGATCTGGGATCTCAGATAATGGCTAAACCCCCTGATGCATATGTAGCCTGTGACTCTTCTAGGTTTCTAAATCCAAGTTTCTTTTTGAAAGTAAGTGCTTCCTCCCTTCACATCTTTGTTTCATGTATTAATACTAGCTCTGCCTTAGTACTATTTATGTAGCGTTGGAGAATCCAATGCTTATTAGGGGCATTAAGACCCCTAACATTCCATGAAAGGACAATCATATCTCCTTGGGAAGGCAGTGCCCCTTCCCAGCATAAAAGAGAGTCATAATTTTGACCTAACCCGAAGCTTCTCCATCTCTATTTCTAAGTTCCCCATTAGATTTCCTACCCCTCTTCTTCATAATTTGACCACAATCAAGGGTCTCTTTACTAATCTTTGTAAAGGCAATAGCATTGGAATCATGGTCCTCAGTTTCTAAGTTATCTATTTCAACCAAAAGGTTAGCAGTAACCTCAAAATCCTCTAACATTTTCATATCCTTGATGCCCTTGATAAGAAGTGACCTTTGTAATAAAAATTCATCTTTGTCACATATTTCATCCATAAACATATCAATCAGCTTGTCTGGGGGTGTCTCCAACAAATTCGGTGATCATTTTTACTTCTTTCTCTATTTGGGCATAAGCCTCGTTCTTCTGAGGTTACCAGATCATTCTTCTACGACCAATTTAATATTCCTTCCATAGAGAGCCCAAAATCAGGGGTCTCCATAAATCCATGGTTACTTTATCTGAAGGAACCTCACTAATAGGCACATTAGCCTGAGGGGAACCAAAATTGGCTCCATCAGATAGAGACACCAGGCCATTCTCAGAATTAGAGGAGCAGACACCACCAATTCTGTTAGCGTCATCAAATAGAGGCACCAGCCCGATCAAAGAATTAGAGGGGTAGACACCATCAATTTTTTTAGGTCCCCCCTCTATCAGATTCTTAGTATTTCCTAAGATTTTATCATTATTTGGGTTTTTAATGTCATTTCCATCCATGACTGGCTGGGTAGGAGAGGAGACCCTAATCCCCTGTGATTCTGAACTCAACCAATTTTTTTCTTTATAATTTTCTTTGATACCTTCCTTGCTACAGATCCTTTCTCCTAAAAATGGATCCTGTCTATCTTTTCCTAGTTTATTGCAAAACATAATTGAGTTGTCTGAGGAATCTAATATGTTCAAGATATTCCTATCTTTTCCTGACAAGTTGTTAAATCTAGTTTCTATTTGCAAATTTGATTGTGAACCTAGGAGGAGAGGCTGCTCAACCATTTCAGAGTTTAAGGGAATCATGTAAGATATACCAGGTGGTAGTTGAGAGGGGGATAGGGAAGTGGAACTGCTACATTGAGCATCAAAGTCATAGGTTAAAGGCTCCACCATTGGGGTTAAGTGATGGGGAGAGCTCCCAACTATGTCATTTAGATTGCCTATATTTTTAACAGTGGTGGGTGTAATCAGGGTAGGATCGGACAATAGGTCGTTGAGCTGATCCCTGGGATGCAGAGATGAAATTATGAAACCCCCTTTATCCTTAAAAAAGGATACATTATGCATATAGGGTTTAATATGGTCATCAAATCCTAATTCATAACCAAGGTAATTCCCAAGCAATGGATTAACCGATCCAGGTAACTTACCTAGTTCATCAAGATTTTTATGCAAAATGATTGGGTTTATTCTATGAGTTAATGTTTTTCCTTTTATATCTAAAGGTTTTAGACTTTTAGTTGTCAAGTTCATCCCTACAATGATCACTTTATCAGCATATAAGAGATCCTTATCTACGAAACCTAAAAATATTCCATAAAGGTTTCCGATTTTCCTTAACAATTCATCGTTTAAGAATTCTACTGGCATATTTTTTAGCAGAACAAATCTTTCAACTTGGAAATTAGTTAATTTGACAGGATTAAAAAGCGGAGACCAGGAAAATACTGAAAAATCTATACCTTTATATCTAGGGAATCCTACCCTGAGAAGTTTTTCTTTAAGATCTAAATTATTACAAGCCATGAAGAAAAAAATTTCAGGCAAGAGAACAATACTTACCTTTAAATTCAGATATTTTTCTAACCATGGTATGATTACGTCTGATGAACATCCCACTCCATTCCACCTACAAAAAACCCCAAAGGAAGCACACATTTCTTGTTTTTTCTATCAAACCATCAGTAATTTTTAAAGAAAAAGCTTCAGTAGGTGCAGATTTGGCATATATTTCATTTCTTCGGTGCGGGGGGTGTAGGTTTCTTTTGTGGATATCCCTATGTTCCTATCATTCCTCTCTTAAGAACCAGTGAAGTCTCTATGATGCGGTGGGGAATATGATATAGATGAAGAAGGTTTATGTTTACCGTACTTAGGTAATTGTTCTAAAGTCCTGGGGGAAAAGGACTACATAACCATGGGAGTGACTCCATGCTCGATGAGGTCAGAAGGCCATTTATGAGGAGGGGAATATAAGGGAGTACCTATATTTTGGTCTGAATCTGTCAAGCAAAGTTTAGAAAACCTATTTTTAATGGGTAATATAAAAGAAGGTTTGCAAGGAGGGACTTCACACTGAGCTGGAATAGAGTGGAAGCAACGAGCTCACTTGGCATTTTGCAGATAAGAATGAATCCATGGGAACGACTGATCCTTAATGCAACTCTCCCAAGGTAATTCCCTAGGAGAAACCCTAGGGGAAGAGAGCACCGATCTCAGCAAAGCACCCCGAGATTTGAAATGGAAGATAGTGCATTTAATGGATTCCACCTTTGCAGAGGGAAAAAGCTTTGTCGCGGCATATTTAGTATGCAAGAAAAAATGGATCTGATCATCCTGAGAATCGATTGTACAAATTTTCCGATTAGTGTGCCAAAGTAGAGCCATTTTAAAACTATGTCAATTCTTATTCAAAAAAAATTAAAAAATTATAGGCATAAACTACATCCAATTTTACACATTTTATTAGTTTACATCATTTTCAAATTCTAAACACAAATACCATTCTTATGTCATTGAAGTTTAACTACTTTGCATGTCGTGGTCCTCTTCCTTTGTAAAAGTGTGACACAAGTTTGTACTTTTATCCAAAGGTAATGTATTTGAATTAAATACATCTGAGGCTTCTTGTTTTTTTGCAAAGATTGATGACAAATGGTTATGGTACATAAGATTTTGTCATGTTAACTTTGATAATATTGTGAAGGAAAGTATGACTAATGCAGTTAGATATCTACCTAAGATTGTGAAACCATCTAACACTATGTGTAGTGAGTGTGTTATGTGGCAGCAGAATAGAAGCAATTTTAAAAGAAAACCTTACTCAGTGAAAGGGAATTTGGATCTGGTACATACAGATCTATGTAGTCCTACAAGAACAAGATCTTATTATGGTGAAAGGTATTTTATACTTTTTGTTGATCAATTTTATATGATGATGTGGGTTACATATCTGAGAGAGAAATCTGAGGCATTTGACAAATTCAAGCTATTCAAAGAAAAATTTGAGAATGAATCATGCTTGAAGATAAAATATTTGAGATCAGATAGAGGTGGCGAGTTTACTTCAGAGTGATGACATTAAGTTTTTCCATTAGTATACTTAAAGAGAAAAACATGATGAAGGTCATTGGTATAAGCATAACCGGTAGATAGTAAGCATAACCGGCGGATAGTAAGCATAACCTGTTGGTTGTATTTCATGTTTTTTCTGATTTGCCCTATTCCTTGCCTTGCTCTCTGCAAATTTTTAGGTTTTCATGCTTATACCTTGCCCAAATTGTCAAAACCCTGATAAACCCTAGCAACCAAATGTTAAACGATGTATTTTGCAACTCTTAGCCATGTCTTATGTTTTATCGTTACCTTTTTCAGTCACTTAAGACATGTGCTTTAAGTTAGGTCGCTTGATCGCATAACCCAGATCGAATATGCCAAAGCTTCTCCCGACTTAGTTTTTCCTTTGTGTCGTGTAGTCTCGTTAAAAAATAGAATATTCCATCAGTGTCTCGAGACTTGGCGATCTCTCTTTTGTCGGGTTGTCGCTTGAATTCCATGTTATAAGCTTTTAAAAGGAACGGGACCCGCCTCAGTCGGGTGATCACGAGAAGAGATGGCAAGTCAAAGAAATGTCTCCCGACTTTGCGCTTACTTCATGTCGCATTGTCGCTGGATCAGCTTAGTCAAACAGTTAAGGCTTTCCTTCAGTCACGTGGTCTTGTGATAAATTGGCGGTTAGAAGATAACAGTCACGACTCAGCGACTAACAGTTTCTGGCTAAGAGATTTCCTTCAGTCGGGATGTCGCCAGAACAGGAGTGATGACTCAGTTTCCAGTATGTATAAAGAGGATGAAAGAAAAGATGACATCTGTCACAGAGCTAATGGTTGTCGGGTGATCGCTAGAAGATGGAAGAGGATCACGCGATAACAAGACTAAGGTATGTTTTCCCTCAGTCGTGAAGTCTCCTGATAATTTAAGGGCATAAGGAAATGTATAGCGATTAAAAGACAGTCGTGCGATGAAGAAATGAAAAGATCTAACGGTGGTCGCGTAGTCTAGTGATAAAAGTGCCCCAGGGAAAAAGTCCTTCCGACTAAGAGATTAAGGTATGTCGCGAGGTCACTGTAAACAGAGAAAGGGTACCTTTTCAGTAAAAAATTATTTTAAGCTTATCACCCGACTCAGCGACTAAGTATTGTCGTGAAGTCTTGAAAAGAGAAATGAGCATCCAGCGACTTAGCGATTACCATGAAAAGTTAAAAAACAAGGGTTTGTCGCATAGTCTGGAGAAGATGGATGAGTTAAGGTTAACTCCCCGTGACTTAGATTTTTGCATAGTCTCCTGATCGCTGGAAAGACTTGGGTTAGCCAAGGTAAAGGAGTTGCATTATCGCCAAGTCTGAAGAGTAAACCATGGTTGAGAAGATGTGCTCGCGACAAAGAGACTTAATGAGGTTGCAAGGTCGCTTAATAACAGGATCCATAAAGCAGCGCCAAGTGGAGGACATGACAGAGAAGATCACCCGGCGGCCAATTAGATAAAAGAATTTTTGATTACTGTGTACAGAAGGTAGCTGAGATGTATGACAGAGGATGAATCACAGAGTGCCATGTCAGCTGTCTTAACCGTTTGATGATTGCGCCAAAAAATTCTCAGAATTTAAATTTGATTTCTTGTCACCTCGCGCGACTACGGCTAGGTTTTTGAACGTTTCATGGCATATCAAATTGATTGTAGAACTGACATTTCTGAACTTTGAGCCATGTACTCTGAACCTTATGGCTATAAACAGAGGATCGTGCACTCATTCCTATTCACCGAGTTTATGATTTCAGAGTTAAAATATTGTTTCAGCAAAAGGTGATATTCTGAGTTGTTGCAGTGTTCTAAGGTGATTGAAATTTTAAGAAGTACAGAGAGTTGTGCATAGATATATCATTCAGATAGAGATTCAAGTGCTGAAAAACATGTTGCTGCACTGTTTATGGACTTGATGGACAGTTATTTCAAAAGGAAATGTAGGTGAGCAGGCGAGAACAATTTTTAGGACTTTACAATAACTACACCAGCTGCCACTTACAAATCAGATTGTAGTCGCAAGGTCGGGAGAACAACAAAGACATATCAGATTTCACCTTTTTGATTTGGTCACCTCTTTGTTTCTCCTCTCTCTCTCTTTCTCTGTCTTGCTTTTTTAGGGTTAGGGTTTTAAGACCATCCGAAGCTTGTTGCATCCTTATGGATCCCAAGGTGGTCTCAAACCTATATATATGTAAAATTTTGTAATAGAAATGGTCTTTGATAATTACAAGTCTCTGATCTTTTAGAGGTCTTTGATCTTTTGGAATTTTTGTAACAAAGAGATAATATACAACAGAACTCAGATATTCTGGTTCATGTTTATCTTTTGATGCTGTGTAAACTTTTCATGTATCAACGAGCTGGATTACATAGATGAAATACGGTGCAATTTTACTCTTCTCAACTGTTGTCTCTTTACTTTGTATGCGTGCTTTTCTGTGTTAAAGTTTATCAGGTATTCATTAACACTCTGGTTATAAGGTAACCATCTAATTGTTTA
>MU225425.1:1297059-1310068 GCA_018584345.1 Thuja plicata
TTGCCTTTAGGGTTTCTATCTCACCTTTATAAGGTTGAGCGTTGTACTTTTCATTTAATTTAACTATTGCATTTTTCTCACATTTCGAGAGCAATATCCTTCTCCATCTTTTCTTCTCTTGTGACAGTTTTTTTGGCAAACAGAGGTTATTGGGTTGCTGTGAAGTTGGATTTACCAACTTCTACATACGCATCTGTCATGTTATGAAATAAATTAACTGCATTTGATTCTCAATGAATAGTTAAAATGGCCCACTGAGTGCCTATAAATCCAGCCTCCACAACCCCAAACATTTCAAATCGTCTTGAGGTGTTTAGAAGTCATTTATTTGATTCCTAGCCCATTGTCCCCTTCTGCAAATATGTCTTCTACCTATGATAATTGCGACTGTCAAGACAAAAGCCAATGCACATAAGTTTATTCATAGTCTAGCTGCTTCAATAATATACTTTGTTTTTTATTTGTTGGTTTCAATATACTATTTTTTTGATCTCTTGGTTTTTTTAAATTTTCAATTTTAAATGGTTATAGAGAGGTAATGTTACAGAAAATGGTTGCATAGAGAGGTGATGTTATAGAAAATGGATCCATTTTCTATAACATCACCTCTCTATGCAGCCATTTTCATTTGACTGAAACCATAATTCATTTAGTTGGTATTATTAAATTGATGAGTCTTTCCTACTTTATGTATCCCATATAGATCAATGGATTTCCAAGCCCTATTCGAACTCCATTGGCTGACAAAGTTGAGGTGTTGGCTTTACATAGACAAAGGAAAAATCTTAAGAGTTTCTAAAGCCTTTTCAATATACCCAATTTGTGCTTAGTTGCAATCATTGCATTCCATGGACAACATCTCTTTGATGCATTATGCAAAAAATTTGTCTGAGTTGTCTATGCTACTATATTTTGCACACCTCTTACAGGCAGTTACAATTACAAAATTTGGCAAAACTCTTTTCTTTTATGATTGATGGATGTCCATACTCTATTTACCAAACAATTTCCTTTCTTTAGCTACAAAAAAGACTAAGCAGTGTATTATAGGACACAGTATCAGGGACAAAACCCATTTTAAAAATTTTATCCAACAATGTAATAACCTGACCAAGCAATTCATTGCAGAACCCATCCAAAATTGTATTAAGTTGTCTTTTCTTAGACACTCATCTCTAGAATGTGGTTTAGAAACGTTATATAGCCTACGATATATTATTATTAATAATACAAACTATTAGGCTTGGCCCCTTATTCAGCCAAAAATAAAAAAACAATGGTCTGAGGTGAGTGGGTCATTGAGCGACCTTGACACATTTTTTGAATAGTCATATTAATAACCTTAATCTGGGCACCACTCTAATCTTCACAGGAATCCACAATATATTCACAGAGATAATATGGAGAATCCCAATGTTCAACCTATGAAATCCATAAGTGAGGGGGAGCATCTCACTATTCCACAGATTGTGGTAGGAGGCATCTATACCACTGGAGTACTCTTTGGATTGAGTGTTATAGGCTTAATTGGAGTTATCACCATTTACTTCCTCTACCTGTAGTTAGAGGTATCTAGTTATAATAGGGGCTGTATAATAGGATGAACCAAAATTTTGTTTTTTTCACTATTATGAAATCACTTGACGATACATCTATGAACTTTAGTAAACTTATGCTAACTACTGACAGTTTAGAAATGAAAATCTATGTTGATTAAGATACTAAAAAAGGTTTTACTGATTATGATGCTAATAATTTTTCTGGCCTATAAAGACCACTTTTTACTGATTATGATGCTAATATATTTTCCTGCCTATAAAGACAATTTTCTAGTTTCTAGTGATAAGTAGATGTTAATAAATTTTTGTGATATGAATTTTATATAAATACTTAGAACTCTACCAGATAGACTCTAAAGATTGGAAAAACCTGCAGATGCCAATATGAATTTTTTTTTTAAATGGAAATTTCTCAAAAGTTGTAGATGCAAAAATGAATTTAAAAAGGATTTCGTTAAGACAATTTGTAGGTATACATGTGCAATGTAAAAGCCTATTTTTTCAAAACAACACAATGAATGATGAGCTTATTAGGATCCTTCACGACTCAAATTATTATAACCTCTAGCACAGATCCAGATTTAGCTATTAAAGAACCTATTCTAGCAAGTAGCTCCAATTTATCTCTCTAGGTTGGCTCCAAAGGTGACATCTATGCCCAATTTTGTTGACCAAGTGATTGTATTTTTTTATTATGGTAGGATATCGAAAGAACCAAACATATTTATACTTCATCCATCTGCAATATCCTCACTAGGTATTGATGGAATTATCCAATTAGGTTGGTCTAGTAATTAGGGGGCAAATGTTGTGTGGTGTTTGATACTAAGGTCAACCATTGGACCACTAAAATTCCATCAATGCGGCCTACAACAAAAAATAAAATCAGGTTTCACAAAATAAATTGACATGTGTAGGATGAGCCCTTTATTGCATTTATAATAGTTAAGGTGGGAAAATAAATTGTAGTTATATCAAAAAGGAGATTGTGTACTTGATAAATCCAAGGAAGGGTATAACATTAAATCCAAAAAGTTAAGAGTACTTCCAAAGTTATCCAGAAATGCATATTTTCTTCATTTGATCAAATCCTTCACTTGTAATGTAGGGCGAATGGATGTGCCTCTTGTGGCTGCTAATGATGCAATGGGATGCTCAAGATTTTCCCTTTCATATACATCTTATAACAAGGGCTTGTCAAGGCCCATGGATTCTTCCTCATCGACAGAGACTGGGGAATCACTAAATACTTCAATTAACTAGCTTTGACCTTTATTAGAACATTTATTTTCACAGGATCTTGGCTCCTCACATGAACTGCAACATCCTTGCTTGCATACTTCTGCTCCAGCAACCTTTTTTAGATTGAGGTTACCATTTGTATAATGTTTAGCCTCAATTGAGCTAGTATCTAACTTAGGTAGTATGTTGTCTTGTTTGAGCAGTAAGAACGGCCCTCTATTTGCTCCATCTTTTAAAAGTTTTTTTCATTACACCTTTCTTTTCAGATGGCTTCATCAAGGTCCTTAGGTCTAAGAGATTTTATGTGGCCTTCCAATTCCTCTTGTATCTCATCAAAAAATATCAAAACTTGTCATGTGGCAAACACACATTCATAATCTTCATATTATATTCATCTATAGACTCCTACTATCCTCGATGCAGATATTAAGTTCCAGAAACTTCTCATTTGTAGTCACTTTTTTGAAAACATAATTAACCCAATGAATAACTCATCACATTCACCATCCTATGCCTCCAAGTTATACTGATGCCATCATTCATAGGTATCCCCTTTGAGATGAAGCAAAGAAAACCGTTCTTTAATTTTTCCATATTATACATAGGGTACATTAAAAAACACAACCAATTTGCATCATTTGTCTATTTCAACAAGGGGATGTAGGAGATAGTGACCAATTATTACTTCTTGTTCTATTTTAGTAATTATTACATGCCCTATCTTTGTACTTGATAGTGGATATCTCCTCACTAAAATATCATTGTGTTTGTCCACATTTCAGGCCGTTGATAGATCCTACTAAGCATATTGATGTTCTAGGACACGTAGCTATGGAGACCACATACACTCATATTCTCGCAGCTCTTCTTTCTTGCTTATTGTAGCCAAAGTAGTGTTTGCCCAAGAAGGCAGTGCACAAATAGGTAAATGAATAAGAAAAGGAAATTATTTTTATAGAATAGTTATTCATTCCAATGATGTGGATTGTCATGATCAGATTCACATGAGTAGGGGAGCCTTCTTTCATATAGCTATTATCCTAAGGCTGAAAGGAAGCTAGTGTTAGGGATTTTTCTTGTATGAATCACAGTCCTTGAAATGACTATTTGAACACTGTGCCTTCTAATACTGATTCAGAGACAAGAAAAGCCTAATTTCTAAGGAATGGATAAGGTCCTTCTTCATTTTTGAGCTCCACATATACTCAAATAGGTTTTACCTCTTATGATTGTTGTTTACACAGTATGTTATAGTGTGGACATTGATTTTCTATGTATCTTTGTTAAATCAACTTATAAATCACCTTGCAAATGACCAAGCATAACTAGATGCAAGCTATAACCATACAAACCATGGTTGTAAGCATAACAAGAACCAGTGATACAAGGATTTTCATCCTTCTTCATTTTATTGTAGGAGGGATAACCTAATGATTCACTCTCTAAGGAATCACTAAAATGGACACTGTCCTGCTGACATAGGTCCTTACTGAGTTCAGTTTGTTTGTTCTTAATAAAAAGAGTATTTTGATTAAATTGATTTTGATACCTTGAAATAACTTAGACAATAATGGGTTATCAGACTAATTCTAGGACCAGTGCCTATCCTTTGGGCTACAGAGTCAAATAAGCTAAGATCTCATAGAAACAAAATACAGTAAGCTACCTTACAACCCACATGCAATTTAGATAATTTGCCTTACAAATTACCCTGTTACCTCTAAACGATTGTATCAAATCTTTAAACAAAGCAGTATGCTCCCTGAAACTACTCACAAAACTTAGTTCTTTCCTTAAAAGAAACTTGCAAGCGATTAGATAGTTACCTAATAACCAAAATGCTTCAGAATGCCTTGCAAACTCAAACATAAAAGACCATACACAGAGAATAAAGAGACAGTAATTGAAGAGAGTAAAATTGCACCATATTTTATTTATATGATCCAGCTTCCATACATGAAATATCTTGCAACTTCAAAAGATAGACAGAAGTTCAAAACATCTGAATTCTACAATATATTTTTCTTTTTTCCAAAACATTCCAACATCAAAGACCCTTTACAATTACAACTCTTTCGCTATATATAGGTTTTTGACCATCTTGGAATCCCTTAAGGATGCAACAAGCTTCAGATGGTCATAGAAAACCTAACCCTAAAGTTACAAGAGAGACAAAAAGAAAGAGAGAGAAGAAGCGGTGGAATGACCAAGTCAAAAAGATATAAACAGATATTCTTGGTTCTTCTCCCGATCTAGCGACTACAATCAGATTTACATAGATAGTAGCTGGTAGTATTTATCTTGAGTCTGGATAGCTATACTTTCATACTCACCTACATTATCCTTTTGTAATAACTGTCCCTCTTGTCTTGAACAGTGCAGTGCCAAGTGTTCACCTTTACTCTTCATCCAAGATTTCTTCTTCTATTACTGGCTTCTTTTTCTTTGGTGTAGTCATCACCTCCAATGCTTTCACTTCATCATCCGATGGCCACTTAAAGTCTTGAGTACTCTATACTTGCACCTTTTGTCTGTCCCATCTAGCATCAGTGATATTCTTAAAATTAAGTAGGAATTTTTTGATGTCAGTTTCTACTTTAAAGGCTTCATCCAATATTTTATTGAATCCCTCTATATCAACATCAGCTCCCAAAATAAATGCCTCATCACTAGGCATCTTGGTGTCAAATTCATTCTTCTAGGCATCTACGGCCTTTACTTGATCATCATCTCCCTTTAAGGAAGGAATAAACCTATTAAAATCATTTGAAAAGAGGCTCAACTTAACCTCTATCTAGTTTAATTTTTCTTTAAAGAATGAGAGAGAAATATTGACTCTTTTGATCTCATCTTCAAATTCAATTACTATTTCAGGAAAATCTGGTCTTATGGATTGTAAAGATGATAACTTTTCAAATAAATTTTCCCTAGCAGACCACTTAGTAAAGTAAGGGTTTAGAATGGCAAGGTACCCCATTACCTCAGTATGCAAAGCTGGCAATTTATTGTAGGCATTGATTACAACATCAATTTTATCCTTTAGAATCTCAATTCTATGTTGTAATATGACCCTCAGTGTTTTCAAAGCAATTGCATTTCCTTTTTCCTCATTAGTTTCTTGTTGTTCAATAGCCTCCTCTGATTTAGGCTTATCCTCAATTTGCATTGGTGGTGGTTGTGCAGGTACATATACCACCTCAGGCTTTGTTTCCAACTCCTCCATTGATTTCTTTATCATCTGATCCCTTTGGTACAATTGTATGCGGCACATCTCCATGTCCGTAGACAATGCACTTGTCTCCTCTAACAAAGTACTACACCTTTCAGACAAATGTTTAGTCTTGTCTTCATTCAGGTGAGCCCAGTGTGTCATAATTTGGGAGAGTTCCAAATCCCCTGTATTTTGTACAGACCACACCATTTGATTGCCCACCATATTTTCTTGAATATTTACTAGTTGGGGCTTTTGGTCTTTCGGGCTTAGGCTCCACATTGCAAAAGCCTGGAATTTTGGGCTATACCCAAATCCTTTTATCACATCTCCCATCTAGACCTCACTAGCCATTTTGAGATCTGGCTGCTTTCTGATTTGGTCTATGATAAAGGCAGATGCCAAATCCCATCCCTCAGCCAATAATATTCCACTTCCCAGCACCATTTTCCTGGCATCCTCGGGTGAAATATCCTCATTTTTAGGATCATAATTCTATAAAGCTACTAGGGCTTCATTTTTTATTGTTTCTTTTCCATCCACAGTTAATTGGGATCTTATCTGCTCTGTTTTATGCCATCTTAGGAAGTCTTTAAACTCTTCTATTTTAACGAAGCTATCATCACTTAGAAATTTTTGTTGATGAAGAAATCTTTCATCAACACAGGCCTTGAGTGGCATCTCAACATCATCTTCTAGGTCAGGCTGTTGCTTATTTCCTTCCCTGATTGCTTTTCTTAGGTTATGATCATATAACCTAGTGTCAGGTACTAAGGCCTTAGCCTTATCTTTTTTCTTGCTTTGTCCTTCCACTGAAGGTTGCCCTAATTCTAATTTCTGCCTCTTTGCAGCAGGCTCTTCTACATCATCAGGTTGGGTAGCAACTGTTAGATCTACAATATGACCCTCAGCTCCCTGCAACTGTGGTATTTCAACCATATCTTTCTCTAATGCTTGTTGTGGTGAAGGATACATGGTAGGACGTGCATAATCACTGTCACTACCACTATCATATTCTAACTCTGAGTGTTCAGGTGTTTGAGCACCTTTCTTGTCTAGCACTGTATCTAGTTGTTCTACAAGCACATAATAGTTGTCTATCATGGCCTTAATTCTATCAAAATATGGGAGGTCAGGGTAAAAACCCCCAAAAGACAACCCATTTCTCTTTATCTACTTCTCCAGCTTTAGCAACTCTTGGATTCTCAGTCTTCTGGTATGAATATCATCTTCATCTAAGATTTTCCTTGTTGCATCTTCTTCAATACACTCACAGTGGACATTTGTATTGGGGATGGTAGGTGTGTACAATTTCCTAACCCCTGCCATGAAGCCCTCTGGATCAATGTACCTATAAGGGGCTGCCCCCATTCTGTATTTCTCCAACCATTGACCCACTGCATCAATGGCACCTTTGCCAATTGTAAAGTTGAGAATCTTGAATTGCCTAGGGGTTATAGTCCCCTTCTTGTGTGGTGCAAAGTGCTCATTATCTGTTAACAATAACTGCCATATGAATTCCATTGCAGCCACTCTTGCAGGCACATGATATGGTAATAAATGAGGTGGGTGAATACACCCATATACCCTGATAATGGTATAATTCTCCTCCAAGAAGAAATCACCCCAATCATATTTTCCAGGCCAACTATCTGAATAATCACAGGGCCTGAGTAGTTGTATAACCTTCAATGGGACTCTTGTCCTGCTTGTTCCCAAACTTTGTATCATTGGATACACAATCCAATTCTGAAAAGCACAGTAATCACACTCCCTAGAAGTGTAATTCCAAACCCTCATCCAAAATTGGATAGGATTTGGTGCTGACTGGTAGAATCTCTGAGGAGTTAAGTTATGAACATCCATGATTACAAAATTGAAGTATAAGAGGAGATGCATAAGAACTGAATAGTGCAAAAATTTGGGTTCCTTCTGCTTTGGGTTCTTTATTCTCTTCTAGGTTGCAATGAAACCCTCATGCATTTCATCAACTATGTGTTGTATATAATCATAACTGCTGTTTGAGTGCACCTCTTGTAAGTCTAGCACCATCATCAGGATGCCAGCATCTATCTTTTCTACATCACCGTCTATTCCTAACACTCTACACAGGGCATATGCAGCATATTTGATGTAAAAATGAAGATCCTTGTAATAATATGGGCAATCCCCGGACATAGGATCTAAATATTTCTTTACTTCTTTCAACATATGTTTCAATAGCTGACCCCTAGCAATCCTAGGCTTTTTAGTATACCTTTGTTTTTGCTTTTTTATGTCAATTCTGGTAGACATAGTACTGAATAAGCTGAAGGCTTGCATGAATGAATTTCTATTTAAAATTAATAGGGCAGTGCCATCATCCCTCATGATGGTCTTATTCAAAACATCATAGTGATTAGCTAGGTCTAAGAATAGGTCTACATCTAGGAAGATATCAGGAACAAGTAACCTAGCTAAATCACAGGTCCAAGGGTTTGATACTGGGATAGGCTTATCAGAATTTTTATAAAAATAATTAAAGAGGGAGAAACCTATTGTCCCTGGAGTCATAGCATCTTGAATGTCTTTATACTCATCAATGAGGACATTAGCATTAGCCTTCTTATTCTATGTTGAACCAGGCAGGAGACGGAGGAATTCATCAGAAAAACTCGCCTTTCCCTTCTGCTCCTCCTCGCTTCCTCCACTTGTCGAAGCAACACTCATAGCCCCACTCATACTTGCAATACCTTGAATCTTCTAATCCTTACTGATATTGAAACAAATCTATCTCAAATATTAGTTGACCATCCTGTGTACAATTTTCTAAAATTTACAACTCTTTGATCAACTCTGGAAACACTGCAAACTGAGAAAAATATCTCTTCTCTCTGAAAACTTAACCACTTGGGCTCTAAGAACTGAAAGCACGGTGAATGTAAATGAATGCACCATCAACTCCTTATAGCCATCATTCAGAGTACGTAGCTCATAATTCAGAAACATCAGTTCTGTCATTAATTCGACATACTGTGAACTTGAATGAAAACCTAGCCGTAGTTCCTTAGCTTGACAGGAAATCAAATTTTGAAAAGTGAATCCTCGAAACAATCATACAACATTCAAAAGAGCTGAAATGTCACACTGTGATTCATTAACTATCTTACATCTCAGCTACTCTTTTTGCACAGTAATCAAAATACAAGCCTGTGATTGGTTACCGAGCGATTCATACTGTCACATCAAAAACTGCCGCCGTTTTTTAGATTTTGGGATCAGGCGACTTCGCAACTGCATATAGTCTCTTTGTCGTGGGCCTCTATCACTAACCCATGATTTATCTCGAGACATAGCGATAATACATTTTCTTACCTTTGGCTGACCCGAGTCACCATCTGGCGATCACGCGACCAAACTGAAATCATAGTCGCTCAAAGTTAACATTAACTCTTTATCTTTTCTAAGACCTTGCGACTAACTGTTGCCTTTAACCTTTTATGGTTATCTCCTAGTCGTCTAATGTTTTTATTTCATGTCAAGACTATGCGACCATACCTAGTCGCCTAATCGGGGAATATAAGTCCTGAGTGTTTAATTCTATCATAACAGTTATATGTGCCCTTTTTCCATTTCTGACAACTACGCAACATACCTTAATCACCAAGTCAGGAGGACTTTTCCCTTTGGGCACTTTTCTTCTCAGACTTTGCGACCACCGTTCGATCCTCTTATTTCTTTATCTGACGGCTGTCGCTCAATCGCTAAGTGTTTCTTACATACCCTTAAATCTTTCTCAGACATCGCGACTAAAGGCAAAGCACTTAGTCTCAAGGTCGCTGAGTCCATTTTCTCCTTCTGGCGACCATGCGATAAAACCTTAACATCCACTCACCTTATGACACATGTCACCCAGTCATTTGTTCACTTACTGCATAATGGAGAACTGAGTCATCAATGTGTTCTGGCAACAACCTGACTACGCTTTACTGTAACCCTCAGACGGTCAGTCACTTATTCGCTATCAAAATCTCTTAACCGTCATTTCTTCTTGAGACCACACGACTGAAGGCTTTGCATAACTTTTAACTTTGGATTCATTTTGCGATAAAGCAACATGAAGCAATCACGAAGTCTGAAGACATTTTCATAACTGCTGAGAATTCCCTGCGATTACCCGACTAAGTAGTGGGTCCCTTTTGCATAAAACCTTATGATATAATTATCTTGTGACTACCCAACATGAATAAATTGCAGAGTCTCAGAATGCCAAAGGAATATACTAAAGTTAAAAGAGACCATGCGACAAAAGGAAATTGCCAAGTCGGGAAGATTTAAGGAATATTCGGTTGGAGTAACGCGACGAGGCGACTTTATTTTAAAACACATGACTTAAGTGGATAGAAAAAGTAACAGTGAAATAGAACGACATGACCCTGGGTTTGTTTTTCAACATTTAACACTGGAAGACTTAGGGTTTTCAGGGTTTTGCAAATTAAGGTAAGTTCAGACTTGAAAACCTGAAAACTTGACATAGGTAAGGCCAAAAAGAATGAGAGATAGCCAAACTTGAATACACCAGATCACAGAGAGAAGGACAAGGAACTAGGAAAACTTCCAAAACAAGAAATACAACCAATAGCTAGACAGATACGATACACTTGAAGTTAGAAGAACAACTTGTGATGTTTCTCCACACTCTTGGCCACAATCTGAGGAACCGCAAGATTGCCCACAACTTTGGGCACTTAGGAGAGATAGTCAGTTGATACTTCCACAAGGTGTTGAGGGCTATCTTAGCACTCAACAAGGATTAATTTATAGCACCTGGTCCAAACACTCCTCCTCAAATTAGTGGGAAGGACTGTTTCTATCCGTTCTTCAAGGTAATTCTTGTGTTGTTACAAATTTCATGTATGGATTTATATCCTTATTGTAGTATTGGTTGATCGTACAATTGATGATTGTATCATATCATATAGGATTATGTTGGAGCTATCGATGGAACCCATATACCAGTCACCATTGGTGTCGACATGCAAGGTAAATATAATGATAAAAAAAGGAAACTTGTCGCAAAATGTTATGGGTGTGTGTTCCTTCGATTATAAGTTTCAGTACTGCCTTGCTGGTTGGGAAAGGTCTACTACGAATAGTCATGTTTTAGCTTCAGCTCTGTCAAGAGAAGATCCACTTGTTGTTCCCCTCAGTAAGCCAAATCATAGTTTAATATACTCGAGGGTACACTCAATCTTTAAAGTTTTAACAATCTACTTTATTTATGTAGGAAAATATTTTCTAGTGGATGTTGGATATCTAATGCACCTGGATTTCTCACTCCTTATCGGTGTACATGTTAACCTGAAGGAGTTTTCAAGAGAAAATCCAATAAACTCTCCACAAGAGTTGTTCAACCACAGACACTCCTCTCTTAGAAATGCAATGGAGCATACATATGGTATTCTCAAGAAGCATTTTCCAATCCTTAGGCATGCCATGTCTTATTCTATCATGACACAAGCCTACATTGTATTAGCATGTTGCATACTACACAACTTCATTATGATAGAGGACGGTGTTCCATCAGAAATTGGTACCAAAGAGGAAGATGATCATGATGGGATAGGTGTACCCATGCTTGAGACATATGGGTTGTCTCAGCATGATAGAGACCAATGGGCACAATTTCAAGATGATATAGCAAGTACAATGTGGGAAGACTACAGATCCAGAGAATAGTTGTACTTTTATGGGTCAATGTATTTTATTTGAGTAAAATGATGTATACAAATACTTTGATATACATTATTGTTTCCTTTTTATTTTATTCGTATCTAGAAGTATTGGACTTGTACATAATAGTTGTACTTTTATTGGTCAATGTGTTTTTTTTTAGTAAAATGATGTATGCATATACTTTGATATACATGATGGTTTCCTTTTTCTTTTGTTCATATCTGGAAGTATTGGACTTGTATATAATAATTGTACTTTTATGGATTTGTATATAAATATGTTCCATGTCTATGTTTAAGCCATTAACAACAATATGCTTACACCATTAACAAGCCTTTGTACATTGTGAACAATTGATCTAAGCCATGGTATACATAGAACTCATGATGAGTATGGAAGAAACTGGTAATGTGAGCCACTTAGCTTCTTCCTCAAAGAAGGTACAATGGACCAAAGAGATGGAACGCAAGTTTGTAGACTTGCTCATTGAGAAAGTCCAACTCGGAAGAAAAGGAGATGGGGGATTCAAAAAAGAAGCGTGGACCTCCATTGAGAGGCGGTTCAATGCGGACATGCACCTCACTCTAATAAAGGACAATTTTAAAACAAGCTGAAAACATGGAAGCTTGCATATAGAGTGATGAGAGAGTTGAGAAATACTAGCAGTTTTGCTTGGAATGAGGCAACTCAATGCATGGATGTTGAGGAGAGTGTGTGGGATGAGATTTTGAAGGTAGGGTGGTCTTTCTAATGTTTTGATTGAAATATTATTGCCTTCTTATAAAGTTAATACTGATACACAAAACCTAATCCATTTATTTATGCCAACATGCAGAGGAGAGAGTTCAAAAATGCCAAAGTGTATAAGAGGAAACCCTTCCAATACTTCAATTAATTGAGTGTAATTGTTGGTAATGACATTGCTGAAGGTAATGCATCTATGACTACCCATGAGACTGAGGAAGGGAACCCTATGGAAGAGGCATTAGATGTGAATGATTAAGAGGACATTGGTTTCAGTATATATCTTGACAGTGCTGCTGATTTGGATGAAGACCTTAATCATTCAAATCAGTGCAATATCCCCATCTTTTTAGCCTCTCAATGGAGTTCTTAGCCTTTCATTCTTTGAAGGCTAAGTGGAGGAAATAATTTAATTTAAAAATTAAAAGGTGACTTTATATTTAATTAATTTAATTAAAAAGTGACTAAAATAAATATTAAATCATAAGTCACTAAAATAATATTATATTATATGGGAAAAGGGAATCTTCTAGAAACA
>MU225425.1:1317826-1334826 GCA_018584345.1 Thuja plicata
TTAGGACTGTCACTTTATTGTTTTCTCTATCATTCTTCTCAAGAGTATTGTGACTGTCCTATCTGTTACAGTGACTATTATCATGCAACTTTAATGCATTCTAATGACTCATACAAATCACTCTAATATAAGAGTTTTCTTGTTCAATTTGTGCAACTAAAATCGCATTAAGTTGCAATCCACTGTATTGCATGCTTAACAGGTGGGTGTATTGACATATTGTAGTGGTTTAGATTTATTTGTGCTAATTGGAATTAATCAGTCCTAGATGATATTTCCAATTCAGATCTAGATCCACTATGAGCCATATTTATGAAATATAAATATAGATCATAGTATATATTCCATAATTGCAAATGTCATTTGATCGTATGCCTACTTATATCCATATAAATTTTAGGTGCCTAGGAACCATTGTAATGGATTTGAAGTGCCATGGTTGAAATTTTTTTAGTATTGCATTATACATTATGAGAAAATTTAACGTTTCAGGTAAAAATATAATCGATCCTTAAGTTCTTGCAATGTTACTTTCCAGAATTAGGAAATGTAAATGCACGAGATATCACTGTATATAATTTTACTACCCATGTGTGTGTTACAAATCAGCTATTTGAATTATGATGGTTAATTTGTTTTAAAAAAAAAAGTGGATGCTTTGGTACTGTCTATATATCCATTAGAATGCACCATCATATTTGATGGCTCTACAGACCATAAATCAAGGTATCTATATTTGAATAATGTAAATGCCCATTCATCGTCTGTCCAACTGATGTTTACCACAAGTTGGCTATTGAAAAATAGAACTCCAAATTATTATGAAAAAACCCAGCTAGTTGGATGTGGCATTCTTACCTTTCATTTTTAGTCCCATGCTATCTTTGTTGCAGCTTATTACACTACTCTTTATCCAATAATCTTTGTCTCTAGAGGCTGTGGATATGGATTCACCAGTGATTATCCCATTCAAACTTGGTGAACTAGAATTGCATATGCTATGATGTTTTTCCCTTCTCTCGCTTATGTACTTTCATCACCTCGCTCTGGATCTAGAAATGAAACCTCATGAAAGAGAAACCTATGCCCTTGTTTATGGTAACCCAAATCTTTGAAACTAAATTTATTGATTGAATTTTACTAAAGAAAGCTCAAGCATTCAGAAGTAGGGCATGAATTATCAATGAAGTGCTATGAATCATTAGAAGAGGATAACAAAAGATAGCAGAAAGAGTTAGCACAACTGAGATCAATAAAATTGCACCACCAGCTATGACCTCTCCTTTGTACATGCAATTGCCTTAAGCTCTAAGCATGTTTCCTTCCTGTCAAAGAGTTTTCAGCTCTGAAAACTCCAACCTTTTACTCCTTTTCCAAAACTAGAACCTCTTATTATTCAATGGACTGACAAATATTTTCTTATATGTACAATCATTTTATATTATTCATCTCCACCGAAGCTACCTCCATATGTATTTAGAAGTTGTTGTGCACCGATATGAATGTAAACTAACTAACTTGTACTTAGATCTTAGTGGGATTTCTCACTTGTTCCAGATGTGCTCAACTCAGGTATAGATGTAGTTATATATAATACAATTGCTGACATGCCTGATCAAATAATTCTCTTGTTTGTTTGTCCCTATTGTATATAATGTTTTATCATATATAATATTTTAATAAAATCACAAAGATGCATTGCAACATTCTGCTATAATTTCATACTAGCTTTAGACAATTATGAGTTGATTGATTTTCATTATATATCTATTCCAAGTTAGGTATCAAAGTGAAAAAAAAGTAGAAGGAAATGATATCCAAAACCTTTATGATTGAAAATGGAACAAGTCTGGGTAGAAATCATTATTTTTCTTTAGCTGGCCCTCATGATTTGTCTTCTATTTTGATCAAACAAAAATATATTTATGGTTGTGGATCGAGTGTTTAATAAATGACTTATAGTTTGTCTTTACTATTCCTGGGAGTCTATTTCATGCACTACACATCTTAGGTTTGGTTCTCATAAGTAATAGAAAAATATTTGTAGAAGCTTTTGTTAACCTATTTGGATATAAATGGCCAAATAATTGTGTCAGGAAGAATGAAAAGCCAGAAGCAAAAGAACAATGGTAAGGATGTAGTCCTTATTATAGTTGGTACCACTCTTTTTTTTTTTGTTGTCTGCCATCAAACATGAGGCCAATAGCTACATATTGTTTTGAAAATATAATAACATTGTTCTGTGTTTGGCCGAGAAAGATTACCAAATATAAGCTTTCCTAACATTAGTGTCAATCAAGAAACTCAAGAAAGCATTGTAGATGAATTTGGAAGTAAACGAGGAAAGGAAAATTTTTACATCTGGTACTAGTTAACATGAAATTGATTACTGCATTGTATTATTGATGTCTCTTGTGTAATCAAAAGTATATCCCTTGTTTGTTGTTAGATAGTGGTTACCCCATCTTAGCTCGTTTGGAGCACTTCATTTTCTTTTTAGCATAGACTAACAACCCAGAAACTTTAATAAAAGATGAAGTAAATGCTCAACCATATTTGATTGGCTGCATTATTGCCTTCTAGAGCCACCTAACTACATTGTTGCCTCCTAGTCACCTAGAAATTATACTATACATTGATTAAAATCCACACAAGACCTCCAAGTAAAGAAAAATATATTTGCATCATTGGTACCATTTGCATCCTTGTCTAAATAAAGCACCACACTTATGAAGCACCACACTTTCTTTGGCACTCTTGGGCCTATTTCTTCTTTAACTTGCTCTGCTTTATTATTTATTTCCCAACATCTATCTTGTCATAAATACAAATAGAAAACATGCTCATCATTTAAGTATCAAAGGGCTACTTAAGATGTGCATCTATATGTTGGTTTGGTGGTATTGATTCCATGAAAATCCTATGTAATAGGAATTAGTTTCATTGGCAATGTTCTCATGAATTTTGGGTGGGCCACACTACAAAAAATGTAGAATCCTAATGGTTGGCTTGTAATTCCTTAGGCCTAATCAATGAGACTATACTCCATAGCTTGTATAGTTTGGAAGTTTCAATCTACAGTCCTGACATTTTAAATTTGATGTTATTTAATAATTACGATATGTTTTATTTTGAACTCTACAAAGTTTTGTTCTTATAATCATGAACAATATTTCATCTCTCAACTTTCTTTTAAACTTTTCTTTTTATGCTTGCACACCATTTATTGTCATATGTTGTGCTTTGTGTCATCGCCTTGCACAAGTTCTCATATGATTTACCAATGTTGTTATGGGTCACCATAGTATTTAAATGGTTGTTTCATGAGCATTGACTTGTTTTTAGACCTAGAAGAGGGAGGGATGCTCTTCAATGCTTCAAATATCTTCTCTAGAATGATATTAAATGAAATATTCCATTCAAAATTTCTTCACACATTCCTCTTATATCTTCACAAAGGAGGAAACCCAATTGAGAAAGAAATGTCATATTGCAAGGGGTGGAAACTTTGTTTTTCTTGCATTTGTTAGTCCTATTGTTAACATACTTAAGTGGAATACACCAAGGAGTACCACATGATGAATGCTTAATATAATGCATTGTCAAGGCGTACTCTCAGAACTGTCCATTTCTATTTCTTGAGAACAAATGATGATATAAATGTGTTTCGGTAGATGATTGTATTGTTCATGATTTTGTCTCATGTTATATGTATATACCTATTGCATTTGTTATTATTGTTGCACTAGGATAGTTATGTCTCATGGTAAAGAAATAGAAATGGATAGTTCTGAGACTACACGTATGATGATATTGTGAGACTACACTTATGTTGATATTAAAAATGTTTGAAATAGCTTCTAGATTTTATTGTGTAGATATTTTTTGCATCATCATTTCTTATCACACTTTGTGATCCTTCATCAGGATTAAAGAGAAAAAGGATTGAAAGAGAAGTCAATCATTTTGCTCTCTTTCAATCATTTTTCTCTCTTTCATCTTGATGATGGATCATAAAGTGTGATCTGAAACGTTGATACAAAAATTATTTACACAATCGAATGCAATGAACTATCTAATAAGAAAATCTAAAGTACACAAACATGTGATTCTCCACATATGTTGACAAAAAAATGAGCTATATGATGATTGTTTACTGTTCATGTTTGTAAACAATCAATATTTCTGATGGTATCCTTTGGTGTATTCCATCTAAAAATAAACTAGTTTTAGTTTTTCTATCATGTTTAGTTTGTATATGCAGGATTGACCATCTAACAATACAAACAGAAATGGGAAGAATGTGCACGACATGAGACAGTTTATCGCTGATTCTAGGGAATAAGGGCGTAGAGCGTGGATTTCTTATTTAACAGTGTGTTTTCACACCACTATTCAGTTCATGGATATTTTTCTTCCCCATCTTCTATCTGATTCTATAGATGTTTCATTATTTTTTTCTGTATAAATACTAAGTTTGGTTGCTTTAATAGTATGAATGAACAAAAATCTATTTGATACAGGAGTGATGGCTATGATAAATGTTCCTATGTGTGACTGTGGTGATGGAGTGCGTTACACACAGCCAATAATCAGAACCATAAATTTTGGACTTGCAAAAATAAGAAAAAGATTGTTAATAGCACTATATTTGATGTTTACAAATAATAAATATTAATCATTATAGCAATACTAACTTAGATTTTTATTGTAGGATGGCAGTGGATGTGACTACTTTTGGTGGGTCAATGATGCCCCATCTCTATCTACATAATCTGCACCATCTAGACATATACCTATTGCAGATGATGAGTTCAAGTCTTGCAAGGCGCTCGAGACTACTATGGCAAAAGCAGAGGTGACCTATAAAGTCGATGTCAAGTTTCTACGATATTTTGTTTGTGCTCTAATCACACTACTTTGTTAGGTCATTCAGCAGAAATAGCTATATATATACTGTGATGAGGACTACAAGACTTGTTTAATATCAAGCAATGCAATGATTATTTATATTTTTATGCAAAGTTCTTTAGATGTTTATGTATTTTTACTTTTTCTATGACTGTGTAGTTGCGTATTTTCTAGAAAATAAAGCAATCAATGATCTTAAATAAGAAAAAGTTCAAAAAAATAATAATTTAAAAAACTCAAAATAAAACAAATAAAAAATGGACAAAATAAATCACAACATTAAATTAAACATTATTAAATAATAATAAAAAATTATAAAGTCTTTGTCGAATTCCAATTCCAATTCAACATGTAGAACCAAACATGGAACATGGAGTGTCTAATTCCAATTCCAATTCAAAATTGTTGAACCAAACGCGGAAGTTGGAATTTGTCAGTTCCAATTCCAATTTCAAAATTGGCAACCAAACGCAGAAGATGGATTGACTAATCCATCTTCTGGGTCAACCAAACGGTCCAAATTATAACCGAAAGATGCAAAATCAGAATTTCAAAACCTGATTTTGAAATAATCAAGTTTTGAGTCAAATTCCAATTCCCCAACCAAACGGGGCCTTACTGAACTCAAAATTTGACAACAATTATATTTATGGAAGTTGATAAAGTCTTTAAGAAACCCTTTTTTTTATCAATTTCAGGTGAAAAATGTCGTCAGCTACATGGTCAAAGTCTGGAGATCAGATGAAATATGGTGAATATGTCATTCGGGTTGACCATCCACGTTTGGCATTGCAAAGCCATAACCCAAAGCAAATACCAAGCCTACTCATATATCTGATATTATCAAACTTCTGATATTAAATATCGAATATCTGATAAGTGCCGGCCAAATTCAACATTTCGAATTCAATGCTCTTTTCAATTTTATAATTTAGTTTTTTTTTCAATTTTATGATTTTATATTTTTAGGTTATATATTATAAATTTCATTTTTTTTAATATTAATATTAGATGGTAATAGCATTAGTATTATATAATTATTTAAATATTAGTATTGTATTATATAAATTAGTATTATATTATTATTTATTTCTCTATTGCATAATAGTATAATATTTGAATTATTAATATTTATATTATAAAAATAATAATAATAGAGAAAGAGAGCTTCCCTAAATAGGTAGACTTAGGTATGAAAAGGTCTTAGGTGTCTCCTATACACCCAAACTGACTTGTGAGAGTGTTCTACACCTTTTATGATCCTGCAACCAATACCAAACTCACTATCCTTCTTTGAGGATTCTATGTCTCTTAAGTAGAATGGCTTTCTACTAGACACAAACACAAAATAGGAACCTAGATGTTGAAAGGGGGATGGAAAGGTTCCAAAATTATCAAATGTCTCCTATAGGAGTGACCCACAAACCCTTAAAGTGCTTAAGGATTCATACACCAATCCTGGTTATTAGGCTTCCTTGGCTTGTAGCCTTTTGCAGAGGGTTTTGGAGTTTAATTATAAAAATTCTCAAAGGACGTACCAAAAAAATACTAGATCCAGACACCCTTTATTAATATTTTTCAAACCCCCAAAGAATAGACTCCCAACTTGAAAGGATACAATCAAACACTTACTATTGCACTAGGCCTAATTAGACCTAATTGGTTTGATTCCTTGAGGAAGTCTTCACCAGTCGAACACCATTGATAAGCCACTGATTGGAATTTTATTAGGGACCCCTAAGAGACCACAATCCACCATTAGAATTCTTTTTTCCACTCCCGAAGTGCTACTATCATTTCATTCTTCTCTGCACTATTCCAAGCACATAAAGATGCTTGGACTAGGGCTTGCCACCAAAAATAGAAAACTCATTCCCCTACTCCCAGACTTATGGAATCCTAAAGTACATTGACCCTACTTGCATTTTCCTGAGGGGCATGTAATTCCCACGGTTGGAAATTAAGTTAGGGCATGATCTTTGCAAACCCCTGGTTCAGGAAGGTTTTGTATGCACCCAAGAAAGAAATACTTCTAACTTTTGATCCTGATCTCCAATCTGACTCAAACCAATTGCATTGGTTCCCTAACTCATCACTGATATCAAATATTCAAGATACCTTCTTCTTCAATCAAGTACAGATCTGTACACAATCAATTTCAACACATAAAGTAGGGAAAATAAGGTAATTTTATTGATTTCCAAGCAAATGTACATCAACCTATCTTCCACCCACCTAAAAGGGCTTATGAAGACATTTCCCAATGATTCCAACTAATTTTCAAAGGTTGTGACCATTGGGGAACGTTTAAAAATTATTTTGCAACTTTTTACAAAAGTTGCTAAGCAATATTTATTACATAGTACATTAAAATGACTGCAGTTTGGCACTGGCCCAGGGCCATTTTTCCCCATCTTCTGCCATTTTTCATAAATTTCTACAGACCCACGGGAAGGCAGGGTAGATTCATGAGAATGCATTTTTAGTCATTTGTAAAGTCATAAGACTAATTTTCTATATTTTTCAAGCATTTAAGTAAACTATACGAAGTCAACCGCCTGCAAGATTGAAGTTTGACTCCACGGAAATGTAATTTGACTTCGCACAATTGAAAATTGGATATGCGAAAAATGAAAAATTAGTATTGTCTTATCTTATATGTTGTAGTAGATTAGTTTGTTGAATGTTTAACATTGCTTCATATTCCTAACCCACTAGTTTTATTGCACACATTTTGGCATATTCGATGGGACCCACTTCACAGGTCATTTTCATTTTATTGCATCTTTTTCTCTTGCAAACTAACTCAAAATCTAATATTTGTTACCGTTTGAGTGTTTTTTGCAAGTTTTTCAAGTTTTTTCTAGGTTGGAAGGTTAAAAATAAGGAATTGTGTCACTGAATCCAAAGTCAAACTTCACACAAACACAAAATTGTCCTCCTGCGGGATTGAAAGTTGGACCTACGGGAATGTTGCAGGCCTGTGTTCCATTCGTGAGAACGTGTTTTTAATCATTTGGAAATCCATAAGGCTAATTTCTTGTATTTTTCAAATATTTAAGTCAACTGTACGAATTCAATAGCCTGCAGGATTGAAGTTTGACCCCGTGGGATGTGGTTTGCCTTCGCAGGATTGAAGATTGGACTTTTTGGAATGTTGCCTCTGCTCACAGGAACGCAAACCCATGACTCTATAGTTTGGCACTGATTGAGGGCCATTTTTCTCTATTGTTTCCCATCTTTTTTTGTTGTTCCTAAATTTTTGCAGACCCGCGGGAATGCGAGCTAAATTTGTGGGAACGCGTTTTTAGTCATTTGTAAAGTCATAAGGTTAATTTTCTATATTTTTCAAGCATTTAAGTCAACTATATGAAGTCGACCGCCTGCGTGATTGAAGTTTGACCCTGCGGGAATGTGGTTTGACTTCACAGAATTAAAAGCTAGACATCTGGGAAATAAAAATTAGCTCAATAAGACCCTTAAAAATTCTCTCTATTTTTTAAACAACAAATCACAAAGCGCAGACTGTCAGTGAAACTCGTACAAAAAAACATATGTTTCCATAAAATAAAAAATATTAGCATGAAGTGTCGCACGACAAATCCAATAAGTTCGAACAAAAATATAAATAGAAAGAAGACTCGTACGACAGAACATGTGTTGTCATACGATAAACTACTTGTAGACACCTAAATTTGATTAATACATTTAATTAAATTTAGCTCTCTCTAAGGAATTATTAGTTAAATAATTATATATTATTTAATTAATTCATGTTAACCTCCTAGCTCAATTAATTCAGTTAACTAGCTATAGTCTAATTGATTATCTAAATGTCAACTCATAGTCTGATAATTAATTAAATCCCCCTTCGTCTATTAATTTAAATAAATATACTCATCTATTTAAATTAATTTACTTTATCTCATTTTTGATTAAATAAATCTTATTTAATCAATTTGAGCATATGGATCCTAACTTTAACCCCTAAACTAACCTTGATCAACCACCTAACCCATGGTTCTAACTCAACCCAATCTCTTCATACATACTATTTTTTTTAATTAGTTAATCAACCTTGATTAGCTAATTAACCTCTACACTCATTCACTCTCCTCCCATCACATCCTCTTAATCCTCTCATATGTTCTCGAATTCAAACATAATCACTCTCTAAACATTTGCACAATCATAATCCAAGGATTAAGAAATCCTAACCTTCACCCAAATCAACTTTCATGTCACATCTTTCAAATCCTCAACCATATATATTTAAGTCTTCCTTAAATGCTCTTGCATCCCCCTTACACACTTCATCCATCTCTTACATCTTTGTCCCCTCTCCCATCTTCAAAAATGGTCACATTTTTCCATTCTTCAAAACATTTTTCCTTGTGACAATTGTCACAATGAGAGACATTTGAAAAAGCACAATCTATGTGCTCTCTCTCAAATGCATCTTCACACTTCCTCAAGTTTGCATCTTGACCCTCCATTTCTCACTCTATTTGCCTATAAATTGAACTATTTTTCCTTCACAAATCATTCACCATTTATGCAAAGTTATCATGTCTTTTTTAAGAGCTAAATCCATTATCCCAACACCATAATGTCAAGGTCACTCTAGAATCCATACTTTCACACCATTGAAGCTTAAGCATGGATCATTGAGCACATATCCTAAGCAATGGACAAATCTACTCAACAAGAAAGTTCTTCATTAGTTTAGAGAGGTTTGCAAGCTCTTTTACGCCCTTTATTTAATTTACTTTCTTTGCATTGTTTTATCTTATATATTGTAGTAGATTAGTTTGTTCAATGTTTAGCATTGCTTCATATTCCTAACACACTAGTTTTATTGCACACATTTTGGTACGCCCGGTGAGACCCACTGCATAGGTCATTTTTATTTTATTACATCTTTTTCTCTTTAAAACTAACCCAAAAATTAATGTTTGTTATGGTTTGAGTAGTTTTTGCAAGATTTTTGTTTTTTGCAAGTTGAAAGGTTAAAAACAAGGAATTGTGTTACCGAATCTAAATTCAAATTTTGCACAGACATAAAACCGTCCTCTTGCGGGATTGAAGGTTGCACTTGCATGAACGCTGCAGACCTATGGGAACACGTGATAGATTCATGGTAATGCATTTTTAGTCATTTGGAAAGTCATAAGGCTAATTTTCTATATTTTTTAAGCATTTAAGTTAACTGTATGAAGTCAACTACCTCCGGGATTGAAGTTTGACCCCGCGGGAATGTGGTTTGTCTTTGCACGATTAAAGGTTGGACCTACATGAATGCTACCTCTACTCGCAGGAATGAAAACCTGTGACTTTGTAGTTTATCACTCGTCGAGCGCCATTATTCTCTATTTTTTCCCATCTTTTGTTATTTTTCTTAAATTCTTGCAAACCTGCGGGAACACGAGCTAGATTCATGAAAATGTGTTTTTAGTCATTTGTAAAGCCATAAGGTTTATTTTATGTATTTTCAAGCATTTAAGTCAATTATACAAAGTCAACTGCTTGCGGGATTGAAGTTTGACCCTGCGGGAATGGGTTTGACTTTGCGAGATTGAAGGTTGCACCACTTACAAGAAATTAAAATTAGCATTGTCTTATCTTATATGTTGTAGTAGATTAGTTTGTTGAATGTTTAGCATTGCTTCATATTTCTAACACGAGTTTTATTGCACATATTTTGGCACACCTGGTGGGAACCATTTCACAGGTCATTTTCATTTTATTATATCTTTTTCTTTTGCAAATTAACCCAAAAACTAATGTTTGTTATGGTTTGAGTGTTTTTTGCAAAGTTTTTAAGTTTTTTTGCAGATTGGAAGGTTAAAAATAAGAAATTATGTCATCGAATCTAAAGTCAAATTTTGTAGACACAAAATCGTTATCTTACGAAATTGAAGGCTGGACCTGCAGGGACCCTGCAGACCCGTGGTAATACGAGCTAGATTCGCAGGAAGGTATTTTTAGTTGTTTGGAAAGCCATAAGACTAACTTCTTGTATTTTTCAAGCATTTAAGTCAACTATACAAAGTCAACCACCTATGACATTAAAGTTTGACCCCGCGAAAAATGTGATTTAACTTCACAAGATTGGAGGCTGGACCTGCGAGAACGTTGCTTCTACTCGCAGGAACGCAAACCCATGACTTTGCAATTGGGCACTAGTCAAGGGCCATTTTTCTCTGTTCTTTCCCATCTTTTGTCATTTTTCCTAAATTTTTGCAGACCTACGAGAACACAAGCTAGATTCATGGAAGCGCAATTTAGTCATTTGTAAAGCCATAAGACTAATTTTCTATATATTTCAAGAATTTTAATCAATTGTAAGAAGTCAACTGTCTGCGAGATTGAAGTTTGACCCCGTGAGAATGTGGTTTGAATTTGCAGGATTGAAGACAAGATTTGCAAGGAAATCAAAATTAACAGTCTTATTTTAAATTTTATAGTAGATTAGTTTATTGAATGTTTAGCATTTGTTTTATATTCCTAACACACTAGTTTTATTGCACAAATTTTGGCACGTCCAGTGGGACTCACTTCATGGGTCATTTTCATTTTATTACATCATTTTCTCTTGCAAACTAACCTAAAAGCTAATGTTTGTTATGGTTTGAGTGTTTTTTGTAAAGTTTTCAGGTTTTTTACAGGTTGAAAGGTTAAAAACAAGGAATTGCGTCACTGAATCCAAAGAAAATTTTTACACAAATACAAAATTGTTCTCTTATAGGATTAAAGGTTGGACCTACAAGCACACTGCAAACCCGCGGGACTGCGGGCTAGATTCACGGGAATGCATTTTTAGTCATTTAGAGTCATAAGGCTAATTTTCTTTTATTTTTCAAATATTTAAGTCAACTATACGAAATCAATCGCCTACATAATTGAAGTTTGACCCCGCGGGAATGTGGTTTGACTTCGTGAGATTAAAAGCTGGACCTATAGGAATGCTGCCTCTACTCATGAAACGCAAACCTACAACTCTGTAATTTGGCACTAGTCAAGGGCGATTTTTCTCTTTTTTTCTCATCTTCTGTCATTTTTTCTAAATTTTTGCAGACCCGCGGGAACGCGGGCTAGATTCGTCGTAACACCTTTTAAGTCGTTTGTAAATTCATAAGGATAATTTTCTATATTTTCAAACGTTTAAGTCAACTGTATTAAGTCAACCACCTATGGGATTGAAGTTTGACCCTGTGGGAATGTGGTTTGACTTCGTGGGATTGAAGGCTAGACCTACGGGAAATCAAAATTAGCTTAATAAGACCCTTAAAAACACTCTCTAGTTTTGAAATGACAAATCACAAAGAGCAGACTGTCAGTGAAAATTGTACGACAAAACATACTAGCATGAAGTGTCACACGACAAATCTAATAAGCTCAAACGATAATATAAATAGAAAGAAGACTCGTATGACAGAAAATGTGTTGTCATATGACAAACTACTTGTAGACACTTAATTTTGATTAACATATTTAATTAAATTTAGCTCTCTTTAAGGAATTATTAGTTAAATAATTATAAATTATTTAATTAATTCATGTTAATCTCATGGTTCAATTAAGTTAATTAACTAGCTATAGTTCAATTGATTATCTAAATGACAACCCATAGTTTGATAATTAATTAAATTCCCCTTCCTCTATTAATTTAAATAAATATATTCATCTATTTAAATTAATTCACTTTATCCCTCTTTATCCCACTTGTGATTAAATAAATCTTATTTAATCAATTTGAGCACAAGACTCCTAATTTTAACCCCTAAACTAACCTTCCTCAACCACCTAACCCATGGTTCTAACTCAACTCAATCTCTTCATACATACTATTTTTTCTTAATTAGTTAATCAACCTTGATTAACTAATTAACCCCTCCACTCATTCTCTATCCTCCCATCACATCCTCCTAATCCTCTCATCTATCATCTAATCCAAACCTAATCACTCCCTAAACATTTGCATAATCATAATCCATAGATTAAGAAATCTTAACCTTCACCCAAGTCAACTTTCATGTCACATCCTTCAAATCTCCAACCATATATATTTAAGTCTTCCTTAAATGTTTTTATATCCCCCTTACACAATTTATTCATCTCTTTGTGGGATTGAAGGCTAGACCTGTCGGAACACTGTCTCTGCTCGCGGAATGCAAACCTACAACTCTACAGTTTGGCACTAGCCGAAGACCATTTTTCTCTATTTTTTCCCATCTTTTATTATTTTTTAAAACATTTTACAAACTCGCAAGAATGCGAGCTAGATTCGTGGGAACTCAATTTTAGTCATTCGTAAAGTCATAAGGCTATTTTTTATATTTTTCAAGCATTTTAATCAACTGTAAGAAGTCAACTGCCTACAGAATTAAAATTTGACCCTGCAGAAATGTGGTATGACTTCGTGGAATTGAATGTTAGATTTGTGAGAAATCAAAATTAGCATTGTCTTATTTTATATGATGTAGTAGATTAGTTTGTTGAATGTTTAACATTGTTTTATATTCCTAATATACTAATTTTATTACGCACATTTTGGCATACCCAGTGGGACCCACTTCATGGGTCATTTTCATTTTATTGCATCTTTTTCTCTTGAAAACTAACCCAAAAGCTAATGTTTGTTATGGTTTAAGTGTGTTTTACAAATTTTTTGAATTTTTTGCAGGTTGAAAAGTTAAAAACAAAGAATCATATCACTGAATCCAAAGTCAAATTTTACACAAACACAAAACCATCCTCTTACAGGATTGAAGGCTAGACCCGCGGGAATGCTACAAACCTGCTAGAACGCAGGCTAGATTCGCGGTAATGCATTTTTAGTCATTGGAAAGTCATAAGGTTAATTTCTTATATTTTTCAAGCATTTAAGTCAACTGTACAAAGTCAACCACCTATGGGGATTGAAGTTTGTCTGCATAGGAATGTGGTTTGACTTCGCGAGATTGAAAGCTGGACTTACGGGAATGTTGCCTTTGCTCGCAGGAATGCAAACATGTGACTCTACAGTTTTGCACTGGCCGATGGGCCATTTTTCTCTATTTTTTCTCATCTTCTATTATTTTTTTAAAATTTCTACAAACCCGTGGGAACATGGGCTAGATTTGTCAGAACACGTTTTTAGTCATTTGTAAAGTCATAAGGATAATTTTTTATATTTTTTAAGCATTTAAGTCAACTGTACAAAATCAACTGCCTGCGGGATTGAAGTTTGACCCAGCGTGAATGTGCTTTGATTTTGCGGGATAAAAGGCTAGACTTGTGAAAAATCAAAATTCGCTTAATAAAACCCTTAAAATGCTCTCTATTTTTGAAATGACAAATCACAAAGAGCAGATTGTCAGTGAAATTCGTATGACAAAACATATTTTTCTATACGATAAAACATACTAGCATGAAGTGTTTCATGACAAATCCAATAAGTTCAAATAATAATATAAATAGAAAGAAGACTCATATGACAAAACATGTGTTTCCATACGACAAATGACTTGTAAACACCTAAATTTGATTAATATATTTAATAAAATTTAGCTCTCTCTAAAACATTATTAGTTAAATAATTATACATTATTTAATTAATTTATGTTAACCTTTTAGCTCAATTAATTTAATTAACTAGTTATAATCCAATTGATTATCTAAATGATAACTCATAGTCTGCTAACTAATTAAATCCCCCTTCTTCTATTAATTTAAATAAATATACTCTTTTATTTAAATTAATTCACTTTATCCCTCTTTATCCCACTTTTGATTAAATAAATCTTATTTAATCAATTTGAGCACGTGACTCCTAACTTTAACACATAAACTAACCTTGCTCAACCACCTAACCCATAGTTCTAACTCAACTCAACCCCTTCATACATACTAATTTTTCTCAATTAGTTAATCAATCTTGATTAACTAATTAACCTCTCCACTCATTCTTTCCTCCCATCACATCCTCCTAATCCTCCCACCTATCCTCTAACCTAAACATAATCACTCCCTAAACGTTTGCACAATTATAATCTAAGGATTAAGAAATCCTCACCCTCACCCAAGTCAACTTTCATGTCACATCCCTCAAATTCTCAACCATATGCATTTAAGTCTTTCTTAAATGCTCTTGTATCCCTCTTACACACTTCATCTATCTCTTACATCTTTGTCCCCTCTCACATCTTCAAAAATGGTCACATTCCCCTATTTCTTTCAAACCTTTTTCCTTGTGACACTTGACACAAAGAGAGACATTTGAGAAAGTATAATTCATATGCTCTCTCTCAAATGCATCTTCACCCTTCCTCAATTTTGCATCTTGACTCTCCATTTATCACTCCATTTGCATATAAATTGAATTATCTTCCCTTCACAAATCATCCACCATTTATGCAAAGTTGTCATGCCTTTTTGAAGAGCTAAATCTATTATTTCAACACCATAATATCAAAATCAATTTAAAATTCATACTCTCACACCATTGAAGCTTGAGCATGCATCATTGAGCACACATCCTAAACATTGGACAAATCTACTCAACGAGAAGGTTCTTCATTGGTTTAGAGAGGTTTGCATACTCTTTTAGGCCCTTCATTTGATTTACTTTCTTTGCATTGTCTTATCTTATATGTTGTAGTAGATTAGTTTGTTGAATGTTTAACATTGCTTCATATTCCTAATGCGCTAGTTTTATTGCACACATTTTGGCACCTTTGGTGGGACCCACTTCACACGTCACTTTTATTATATTGCATCTTTTTCTCTTGCAAACTAACTTTAAACTTAATTTTTGTTATTGTTTGAGTGCTTTTGCAAGGTTTTTGGGCTTTTTGCGGGTTTGAAGGTTAAAAACAAGAAATCGCGTCACCGAATCCAAAGTCAAATTTTCCACAGACACAAAACCGTCCTCCTGCGGGATTGAAGGCTGGACCTGTAGGAACGTTCTAGACCCGCGGGACACGGACTAGATTCAGGGGAACACATTTTTAGGCATTTGGAAAGTCATAAGGCTAATTTCTTGTATTTTTCAAGCTTAAATCAACTGTATGAAGTCAATCGCCTACACGATTGAAGTTTGACCTCGCAAGATTGTGGTTTGACTTCGAGGGATGGGATCGAAGGCTGGACCGACAGGAACGCTGCCTCTGCTCTCGGGAATGCAAACCCGTGACTCTACAGTTTGGCACTGGTCGAGGGCCATTTTTATCTATTTTCCCCCATCTTCTGTCATTTTTTCCTAAATTTCTACAGACCCTCGAGAATGCGGGCTAGATTCGCAGGAGCGCATTTTTAGTCATTTGTAAAGCCATAAGGCTAATTTTCTATATTTTTCAATAATTTAAGTCAACTATATGAAGTCAATCGCCTGCAGGATTAAAGTTTGACCCCGCGGGAATATGGTTTGACTTCACAAGATTAAAGGCTGGACTTCTAGAAAATAAAAATTAGCTCAATAAGACCCTTAAAAATTCTCTTTATTTTTAAACAACAAATCACAAAGCGCAGACTGTCAGTGAAACTTGTACAACAAAACATATGTTTCCATACGATAAAAATATTAGCATGAAGTGTCGCACGACAAATCTAATAAGCTCAAACGAAAATATAAATAGAAAGAAGACTGGTACAACACAACATGTGTTACCATACGACAAACTACTTATAGACACCTAAATTTGATTAATATATTTAAATAAATTTAGCTCTTTCTAAGGCATTATTAGTTAAATAATTATACATTATTTAATTAATTCTTGTTAACCTTGTAGCTCAATTAATTCAATTAACTAGCTATAGTCTAATTGGTTATCTAAATGACAACCCATAGTGTGATAATTAATTAAATCACTCTTCCTCTATTAATTTAAATAAGTATACTCATCTATTTAAATTAATTCACTTTATCCTTCTTTATCCCACTTGTGATTAAATATATCCTATTTAATCAATTTGAGTACTGTTAGGAATAAGGTGTCTCAACCTTGGATAATTCCTATTCTTATTATTTGTTTTGTAAAATGTATTTCTTGCAAATAATGTAATTAAGTGTGAGTGTACATGCCTAGTTGGCATGTTGATGTGTC
>MU225425.1:1334876-1348075 GCA_018584345.1 Thuja plicata
TCTCAACCTTGGATAATTCCTATTCTTATTATTTGTTTTGTAAAATGTATTTCTTGCAAATAATGTAATTAAGTGTGAGTGTACATGCCTAGTTGGCATGTTGATGTGTCACTCCACTTGATGTGTCTGCATCTTGAATTGTGTGTAAGGAGATCATGGCTGAAACGGTTATGACGGATTCCTATGACACGTAAGAGCTATTTCTAGAAGTTTCAATGACGGGTGAAGACATGCAAGACATGTGGCAACTGATAAAGTTGAGTATTGTACACTCTTTTGCAATTGTGGGGTTCGACGCATCACCCTGAAAAAAATTTGGGTTCCTATTTTCTCGGAGAATGATAAAACCCTAATACGACTATCTTTGGAAGTTGCCCTAAAAAGGAAAGCGCATGATATAAGTGTTTTTTAGGGTTGCAAACTGGGATAGGAAAATATTGTATTGTTGGTATGATCTGGTGCTGGTGGATTTTTCTTTGTGTCGATTGTCTCCTAAAAGAACTTGCATTGCAAGTGTGTTGTAACCGTTGTGTTGAAGATAATACATTGTGCAGGTTTTAGAGTGCTGGGGTTTTTTACCGAAAGGTTTTCCCCAGGGTAAATCATTGTGTCATTCTCTATTTTCTATATGCATGGTATATGGCTGCAATATCATTGTTAAAGTAGTTAACGAATCTGAAATTGTAAGGATTTACAAGAATTTTCACAATACTTTCCTTTAGAGATTAGTGTAGGAAGCTATTCTCGCACCTGAGTTTTCTTACAAGTGGTATCAGAGCCTGATCAACTTTTGATCCTAGTTGTTGGGTAGGGTTTTTTGAGCTAATCTCAAGTTGAGTGGGAGTTTTTTGTGCAAAGCATTCTAAATCTTATTTGTAGATTGAGATGGCAAGTTCCTCATATAGTAGAATGGAGGTGGAGAAATTTAATGGCACTAATTTTGAGTTGTGGAAACTCAAGTTGGAAGACATGTTCAAAGACCGCGATCTATGGGAGGCTACTTCACTTGATGTGAGACCTGTAGTGATATCTCAAGCAGATTGGGAGATCAAGAATCAGAAGGCTAAGGGTCTCATCAGACTCTGTCTAGCAGATGTCATTCTTCTGAATGTTCTTGATGAGACTACTGCAAATTCTTTGTAGAAATGGCTTGGGTCTATGTATCAGGACAAATCTCTGGTGAATAAGTTGTTCTTGAGAAAGAAGTTGTATTCTTTAAGAATGGAGGAAGGTGGATCCATAACTGATCATCTCAACACATTCAATTTATTGATTGCATAGTTGGCATCATCCGATGCCAAGATCGAGGAGGAGGATCGATGTATGACCTTGCTTTGTTCCTTGACAGATTTGTGGGACCATCTTGTGATGGCTCTCAGAAGTACTATAGTCACATTCCATATGGATGATGTGGTTTTTTCGCTGCTATCTGAGGAGATGCGAAGAAAGACTTCAGATTCATCTAAGGAATCCCTTGCTATTCGCGGGAGATCCAACAACAAAGGAAAGCAGAATGACAATAAGTCAAAGAAGGGCAGATCCAAATCCCGTGGGAGTTCTAAGACTCCTAGAAATTCCAAGGAAAAATGTTGGAACTATGATAAATATAGGCACTTCCGGAGGGACTGCAAAGAACTGAAGAAGAAGAAGAAAGGCTCAGATTCAGCTTCCGAAAAATCTCAAGAAGATGGAGATACTTTTATTGCAGCTTTGGCAGCCCATGCATCTAATGATGTGTGGTTGGTAGACTCGGGTGCTTCATTTCACATGACCTCTCATCGAAACTGGTTCTCAAAATATGAAGAGTTTGATGGTGGAAAGGTTTACTTGGGTGATGATTCTCACCTAAAGATAGTTAGACGCGGAAGGGTCACTATCAGATTTCCTGATGGACGAGTAAAGGGAATCAACGGAGTTATGCACATTCTGGGTTTGGCACGAAACCTATTATATGTAAGTATGTTGAATGATGTAGGTGTGCAAGTTGTTTTTTTGAAAGATGGATGCAAGATGATGAGAGGTTCTATGGTTCTCGCTAAAGGTACTAGGAGAGGTACTTTGTTTCAGCTTGATGCATGCATTGCTCAGTGCAATAGTTCTTATGTTTCAAAGAAGAGAGCGGCTATCACTTCATCCCTACCATCTAAATGAGTAGTAAAGAAGACTGTGGCAATGGGTTTCGATGGCAGTGTAGTAAGTGTACCTAAGGGTGCAAACACTTTGGAAGGCAAGCTTCCTGCAGAAAAGACAATGTTGTGGCATATGAGATTTGGTCACATTGGTGAGAAGGGTCTTAGGACCTTGAAAACTAAAAATCTTGTTGAGGGGCTAAATGAATGTAATCTCAAATTTTATTTCTGTGAACACTGTGTTTATGGTAAGCAAAATCGTGTTCAGTTCTACTCTAGTTCTCATAAGTCTTCTAGACTTTTGGATCTTATTCATTCTGATGTATTTGGTCTTGTAAAATTTCCTTCTATCTCTAGTTCTATATATTTTGTATCTTTTATAGATGATTATAGTAGAAGGACTTGGATATATTTCCTGAAAAGTAAGACACAAGTTTTCAGTCGATTCAAGGAATTTAAGGCTCTCGTGGAGAATCAGACTGGTAAAAGAATCAAGTGTGTGAGAACTGATAATGGTGGTGATTTTTGTTCCATAGAGTTTGAATAGTTCTATAAAGAACAAGGAATCAAGAGACATAAGACAACTCCTTACACCCCGCAGCAAAATGGAGTTGCAGAGAGAATGAATAGGACACTAATGGAGAAGGCTAGGAGTATGCTTACTGGAGCTGGTTGAGAACAAAGGTTTTGGGCCGAAGTTGTGGCCATTGCTTTCTATCTGGTTAATAGATCTCCTACATCAGCTCTTGTTGGTAAGACACCCATGGAGGTGTGGTCTAGTAAGAAGCCTTCAATTAAACATCTTCATGTTTTTGGTTGTGAAGCTTATGCACATATTCCAAAGGAAAAAAGATCTAAGTTGGAAAACAAAGCTGTCAAATGTATTTTCATCGGATATAGTGTTGGTGTGAAAGGATACAAGTTTTTGGATCTTGTGACTAGTAAGGTGTTGCATAGTAGAAATGTTATTTTCAGAGAGCTAACATCTTCTCCTATTGTGCTACAACCAGATGAAAAAGAAAAGGAAAAAGATGATGTTTAGTTTCCTCCTACCCCTGAGAAGACTGAATAGAGAGACCATGTTGGGTCTAATGATGAGGAGAGCTCTAGCAGCTCTGATAGTTTGGAAGAAGAGGAAGAACAACATCAACCTCAACCCTTGAGGAGATCCATGAGAGAAAGAAAGCAACCAGAAAGGTTTGGTTATTCTATGTTAGATTCCAGTCATGCTTTTGCTTTGATTACTAACACTAATGAGCCTAGATTTGTGAAAGAGGTTTTGGTCATGGAAGATGCAGGTTCCTGGATTGATGCTATGGATGATGAGATGGCTTCATTGGAGAAAAATAAAACTTGGGACCTTGTACCTTTGCCTAAAGGGAGAAAATCTATTGACTTTAAATGGGTGTTCAAAAAGAAATTTTGTGCAGATGGCAGTGTTGAAAGGTACAAATATAGATTGGTTGCAAAGGGGTATTCACAGGTAGAGGGAATAGATTATGGTGAAATATTCTCTCTTGTTGCAAAGTTGACATCCATTAGATTTCTATTATCTCTTGCTGCATCATATGATTTAGAGATAGAATAGATGGATGTGAAGAGAGCTTTCCTTCATAATGATTTGGAGGAAGAGATTTATATGTCACAGCCTGAGCACTACATTGTTAAAGGTAAAGAATCCTTAGTTTGGAGATTAAAGAAATCTCTATATGGTTTGAAGCAATCTCCTAGAATGTGGTACCTTAAGTTTGATGCCTTTGTTTTGTCAATTGGATTTGTAAGATCAAAATCAGATCATTGTGTTTATTTTAGAGTTGAAAATGATCGCCTTCTTATTGTTGCATTATATGTTGTTGTTTGGGAAGGGTAAGGGTATGATTTCTGATTTTAAATCTCAGTTGTCAGCACAGTTTGAGATGAAAGATCTTGGGGTAGCAAGGTACATCTTGGGTATAGAAATCAGTAGAGACAGGTCTAATAGAAAACTTTGGTTGAGTCAGAGTAAGTTCAGATGGTGCTCAGAGTTTATGGGCCTTTTGGCCTATAGCGATTAGTTCTTGTTATGTTCTTGTTGCTCTTACAAGGTGTTCGACAAGTGGGAGAATGTTAGGAATAAGGTGTCTCAACCTTGGATAATTCCTATTCTTATTATTTGTTTTGTAAAATGTATTTCTTGCAAATAATGTAATTAAGTGTGAGTGTACATGCCTAGTTGGCATGTTGATGTGTCACTCCACTTGATGTGTTGGCATCTTGAATTGTGTGTAAGGAGATCATGGCTAAAACGGTTATGATGGATTCCTATGACACGTAAGAGCTATTTCTAGAAATTTCAATGATGGGTGAAGACATGCAAGACATGTAGCAACTGATAAAGTTGAGTACTATACACTCTTCTACAATCATGGGGTTCGAGACATCACCCTGAAAAAAAATTTTGGGTTCCTATTTTCTTGGAGAATGGTAAAACCCTAATATGGCTATCTTTGAAAGTTGCCCTAAAAAGGAAAGTGCATGATATAAGCATTTTTTAGGGTTGTATACTGGGATAGGAAAAGAGTGTATTTTTGGTATGATCTGGTGCTACTAGATTTGTCTTTGTGTGTCGATTGTCTCCTGAAAGAACTTGCATTGCAAGTGTGTTGTAACTATTGTGTTGAAGATAATGCATTGTGCAGGTTTTGGAGTGCTGGGGTTTTTTACCGAAAGGTTTTCTCCAGGGTAAATCATTGTTTCATTCTCTATTTTTTGTATGCATGGTATATGGCTGCAATATCATTGTTAAAGTAGTTAACGAATCTAAAATTGTAAGGATTTACAAGAATTTGCACAATACTTTCCTTTAGAGATTAGTGTAGGAAGTTGTTTCCGCACCTGAGTTTCCTTACAAGTACATGGCTCCTCACTTTAACCCCTCAACTAACCTTTCTCAACCACCTAACCCATGGTTATAACTCAACCCAATCCATTCATACATACTAATCTTTCTCAATTAGTTAATCAACATTGATTAACTAATTAACCCCTCCACTCATTCACTCTCCTCCTGTCACATCCTCCTAATCCTCCCACATGTCCTATAATCCAAACCTAATCACTCCCTAAACATTTACACAATCTTAATTCAAGGATTAAAAAATCCTAACTCTCACTCAAGTCAACTTTCATGTCACATCTCTCAAATCCTCAACCTTGTGCATTTAATTCTTTTTTAAATGTTCTTGCATCCCTCTTACACAATTCATCCATCTTTTACATCTTTGAACCCTCTCACATCTACAAAATGGTCACATTTCCTCATTCTTCCAAACCTCTTTTCTTGTGACACTTGTCACAATGAGGGGCATTTGAAAAAAGATCAATCTATGTGCTCTTTCTCAAATGCATCTCCACCCTTCCTCAAATTTACATCTTGACCCTCCATTTCTCACTCCATTTGCATATAAATTGAACCCTCTTCCTTTCACAAATTATCCACCATTTATGCAAAGTTACCATACCCTTTTGAAGAGCTAAATCCATTATCTCAACATCATAATGCAAAAATCACTCTATAATCTATACTCTCGCACCATTGAAACTTGAGCATGCATCATTGAGCACACATCCTAAGCATTGGACAAATCTACTCAACAAGAAGGTTCTTCATTGGTTTAGAGAGGTTTGCATACTCTTTTAGGCCCTTTATTTGATTTACTTTCTTTGCATTATCTTATCTTATATGTTGTAGTAGATTAGTTTATTGAATGTTTAGCATTGCTTCATATTCCTAACACACTAGTTTTATTGCACACATTTTGGTACGCCCAGTGGGACCCACTTCACGGGTCATTTTCATTTTATTGCATCTTTTTGTCTTGCAAACTAACTCAAAAGTATTTTTGTAAGGTTTTTCAGGTTTTTTGCAGGTTGGAAGGTGAAAAATAAGGAATTGCATCACTGAATCCAAAGTTCAAATTTGCATAGACATAAAACCATCCTCCTTTGGGATTGAAGGTTGGACCTGCAGGAAAACTGCAGACTCGGGGGAACACGGGCTAGATTCGTGGGAACAAATTTTTATTCATTTAGAAATTCATAAGGCTAATTTCTTGTATTTTTCAAGCATTTAAGTCAAATGTACAAAGTCAGTCGCCTGCAGGATTGAGGTTTGACCCTGCGAGAATGCGGTTTGACTTCGGGGGATTGAAGGCTGAACTTGCGAGAATTTTGCCTCTGCTCACAAGAACGCAAACCCACAACTCTGTAGTTTGGCATTGGCCAAGGGTCATTTTTCTCTATTTTTCCCCATCTTCTTCCATTTTTCTTAAATTTCTGCAGACTTGCAGAAATGCAAGCCAGATTTGCAGGAAGACATTTTTAGTCATTTGTAAATCCATAAGGCTAATTTTCTGTATTTTTCAAGCATTTAAGTCAATTGTACGAAGTCAACCACCTACAAGATTGAAGTTTGACCCCACAGGAATGTGGTTTTGACGTCGCAGAATTGAAGGCTTGACTTGCGGAAAATCAAAATTAGCTCAATAAGACCCTTAAAAACACTTTGTTTTTTAAACAACAAATCACAGAGAGTAGACTATCAGTGAAACTCGTACGACAAAACATGTTTCCATATGACAAAACATACTAATATGAAGTATCACATGACAAATCTAATAAGCTCAAACGATAATATAAGTAGAAAGAAGACTTGTATGACAAAACATGTGTTTCCATACAACAAACTACTTGTAGACACCTAAATTTGATTAATACATTTGATTAAATTTAGCTCTTTATAAGGCATTATTAGTTAAATAATTATACATTATTTAATTAATTCATGTTAACCTCCTAGCTCAATTAATTCAATTAACTAGTTATAGTCCAATTGATTGTCTAAATGACAACCCATAGTTTGATAATTAATTAAATCGCCCTTCCTCTATTAATTTAAATAAAAATTAATTCACTTTATTCCTCTTTATCCCACTTGTGATTAAATGAATTCTATTTAATCAATTTGAGCACATGGCTCCTAACTTTAACCTCTAAACTAATCTTGCTCAACCACCTAACTCATGGTTCTAACTCAGCCAAACCCCTTCATACATACTAATCTTTCTCAATTAGTTAATCAACCTTGATTAACTAATTAACCCATCCACTCATTCTTTATCCTTCCATCACATCCTCATAATCCTTTCACCTGTCCTATAATCTAAACCTAATCACTTCCTAAGCATTGCACAATCATAATCCAAGGATTAAGAAATCTTAACCCTCACCCAAGTCAACTTTCATGTCACATCCCTCAAATCCCCAACCATATACATTTAATTCTTCCTCAAATGCTCTTACATCCCTCTTACACACTTTATCCATCTCTTACATCTTTGTCCCCTCTCACGTCTCTAAAAATGGTTACATTCCCCCATTCTTTCAAATCTCTCTCCTTGTGACATTTGTCACAATGAGAGGCATTTGAAAAAGCACAATCCATGTGCTCTCTCTCAAATGAATCTCCACTCTTCCTCAAGCTTGCATCTTGACCCTCAATTTCTCACTCTATTTGCCTATAAATTGAACCCTCTTCCCTTCACAAATCATCCACCATTTATGCAAAGTTATCATGCCCTTTTGAAGAGCTAAATCCATTATCTCAATACTATAATGTCAAAATCACTCTATAATCCATACTCTCACACCATTGAAGCTTGAGCACACATCATTGAGCACATATCTTAAGCATTAAACAAATCTACTCAACAAGAAGGTTCTTCATTAGTTTAGAGAGTTTGCATACTCTTTTAGGCCCTTTTATTTGATTTACTTTCTTTACATTGTCTTATCTTATATGTTCTAGTAGATTAGTTTGTTGAATGTTTAGCATTGCTTCATATTCTCAACACACTAGTTTTATTTCACACACTACTAAATAGAGAATTTTTATACGAGCTGCAACAAGAGACAATACGACAGTGATCGCAGTTTTGTCAATAATGGGTGAAAAATCTTAAAATGAGGCAAAATTTGATTTGTATTCCCATGGTGGGCGCCAAATGTGTGTGTGGTAAAATGTGTGATCAAATCTGCAACCAAATACTTCAATAAACCATTACATTAAAAGGGGTTAGCATCAAGACAAGAATCAAAATATTGTATAAATACCCTTGAAATCAGCTTATTGCTTCCTAGTTGAAGCGAGTGTGATTCTCATGAGTGCTCATTAGATTAGACATGGAGAGTCAGTGACTTGACTACCCCAAAATGAAAGATTCAATGCAAGAATGAGCAAGATGCATATACTTGCATACTTTTCTCTCAAAAGCTTTGAAAATGAAAGTGTATAATCTAGGAAGCTAAATGCATAGTAACCATGAAGAATCAAGCGAAAATAAAAATACAAACTACTAAGAACATGAGCAATGCCTCTACCATTAAACTATGAAAGGAAACTAAGATGTCATTATACCAAGCAATGAAACTACAAATGTATATGCAAATAAACTACTATGAGAGTAAGAGCTAAGAGCGCATAATAAAACCCTAGAATGAAAATAGTATTATAACTCTACTCTCCAACTATTCTTGTTATCTCTAGCCATGAACAAAGGGAGCTATCCCTTTTATAAGAAATTTCAATAGATGAATGATTGCGATTAAGAGGCAAAAGGAAATGAGCAACGATGGAGATGCAACTTCCCCCTATCCATGTGAGCTTGATCCAAGTGATTTGATTGGTCAACCTTGTGGAGAATAAGACATAATTGGTATTTTTCCTTTTTATTTGTTTTATTTGATTTTTAATGTGCTCACACATGTGTGAATGTGTTCTTTTTTATTTAAAAGGGATTTTAGTACTTTTTTATTAATCCCAATGTTTTATGCAATTTAAGTAATTTAGGCTTGATGATTGATGATTTGATTCAACAAGTTAGGATTAAAATAATGTAAGCAAATTTGATTAATTTATCTCATAATTAGTGTTTAGGCTCTAGCTTATGAATGTCTTTGATTTAATTTTTATCAAGACTAATTAATCAAAAATAGGGGCTATAGGTTTTTTAGACCAATTTTAGGTGATTACACGCGCAGTTTTGGTGCTCTATGAAGGTGTACTCGATTCTATTAAAGGATTACATATTTTGGTACACTTGTGTGATTTTAGTAATTAGTGGTGCATGGTGTCTTTTATTGGTTACTATTGATTTCTATTCCTATAACATTCTTCCAAGTGTTCCTGATATCTAGACTTTCTTGCAGTTCATCAGTTAGCTATCGATGTCGTATTCTGGACATGTTTTATCTAGTTTCATCTATCAGTGGATTCGTAAGTTTTGATGATCAAGACATGGTCTTGGATGTGGTGTTCTGATAGTTTTGATAAATATAATGGGCATTATAAAAATCTTAAGTGTGAACTAGATATGGGTCCTGGTGTAGCATGTTGTAATTTTTTCTTAAGTGTGTCCTAAATTTAAAATTGGTAGTAGTGAATTAAATATAATTGTAATATATTTTTGATTTAAGGATGACACATTCTTTTGGTGTGGCTAACATGTGTATGATCAAGTATCTATATAAATAAAGAAAAACATTTTGTATATGAGGTATGAGAGTGTGAGTGTGGAAGAAGATAAGTGAGTTGTAAAGGGGTCTTTGAGAAAGTTCTTGACAATGATGTGTGCAAGCTGAAGCCAAGTGTGCAGGAAGATTATTATGAGATCAAGAAAGACATTTTATTACAAATTTACAGTAGATCAGATAATGGTATACAAAGAGAAGACCAATAATCATATCTATTGTTGGATGTGGTAATTGAGCTTAATTATTGAAGTATTTCATGCATATTCAATGATAATCCTTAAAGAATCAGAAGTTGTCATTAGTATACAAGAAGACAATTTTGGTCAGTCTGTCAACATTTACCAAGTGACAACATTCAGTGAGTGACAATGATCACCAAGCGCAGTGTTCACTGAACACAATGGTCACTAAAATGCTTAGTACACTGAGAAAAGACATAACCAAACAGAGATATAACTGAGCACCAGTCTATAGAGACATAACCGAGCAGAAACATCACCGAGCACTAGTCTAACCGAGAGATAGTTTTAACATCGAAAAAAGTGGATCTAAGCTACACATCAGCTAAGCACTTTAGTCTTTAAAATAGCTTTATGCTTAGCTGGACAACCATTTCTTGAGGATCAAGAAAAGTGTAATTGATGGATTTAATCAGTTTAACTGATTGTATTAGATGAATGCAAACTAGGAGATCAAGGTCAAGTTGTAAACCTTTGATCTTAGAGTTATTCAAGAAAAGCGTGTAACCTAATTAATTCAATACATTGTATATATAGATGTATAATCAATCAATAATATGATGATTGTAGCCACACAAGGACATCTATGGATCAGACAGAGGTTTTCATGAAGAAGAACAAATAAAGAAGAATTCAGTTATGAAGAACTAGATTCAAGACTACTGAGTAGAACAGAGGTATTATCCATCACAATAGGTGATATAAAATTTTGTGATCTTAATGGATCTGTAATCATAAATTCAAGATTTCAAACTATCAGGTCATAAATATTTTTGTCTACTCTCTAACAATTGTAGCAAACAGAAAAAATCCTTCAAGAAGGTGGACTTGACAGTCTTACTATAAATATCTTAACCGAGTGCACACATAAATTGTGTTGCTAAAATCTCTTAACCAAGTAGACTTAGCAAGTCTAACATGTTACTCCTAATAGGGTAAGATCATCATAAGTGATCACAATTTCTAGCCCTAACAAGCACCTTCCATTCTACAGATAGTGAAGCTTTGTGGGTTTCATCCCCACCACAGTTTTTACCTTCTAACAGGGTTTTTCTATGTTATCAATTCTCGTGTCATGAGTATATGAGTTTCATGAATGTTTTTATGTTTGTTTACATGCACTTACATTTATATTATGATATTACATGCATTAAGTAGAAAATCTATAATGGTCGGTGATACAAGTTATGAGTACTAAGGTTAATTGGTAAAAAAATTTAAGGGTATTGATTCACCCCTCCCCTCTCAGTACACACCCTTCCATTATTCCAACAATTGGTTTCAGAGCTAGATCTCTTATTTGGAAAAGTTTAAATTACTTGAGAGAAAATATCATATAATGAAAAGGTATAAGCTTGAAAAAATATTGAGAATCAGAAGTTGCAGATACAAGTTTTCTTTGATTAATACAAAGAAGCAAGAAACAAGATGAAAGAGCTATTGGTTGAAATAAAATTCATGGCATCTCGCTACAATGAAACTAACTATCATGAAGAAGAGATACATTATTTATTTGATTCATCTAGATCTGGATCTGGATCTGGTAATACGTCTGACACATTTGTGATGAACTCTAACTGATTCAATTTTTGAAGATGACTAAGTTGATGATCACCGAGCTACAGAAAGTAAATGCAAGACATTAAATCAGCCAATGTATTGTATTTTCATTGATGTCAACTTGATATAATCTGATTGGTCATAAAGATATTGTCAAAGACTTCAAGAAACCAAAGAGATAAAGTTTATGTTATTGGTAAACATAAAAATCTAGTGTATACCGAGTGATAGTAAACACTAATGGATGGTGCACACTGAAGGACAAAGAACCCTGAGAATTCACAGTGTATACCAAGCACCCCAACCCTGAGCATAACTAAAGTGAAACTATAGCAGATTCACATTTTTACCCGATAGATAGACAACACCAATGGACAGTATTGATGGCCGAGGACAACTAGAGTCAATGACGGAGAAAACTAAGAGTTTTTCACCGATCAAAACTGGAGTTAGGAAATGACAAAACACTTAGCTGGAAGGAGCTAAATATAGAGTTAACTGATTGATTGGTTTGTTTTTATCGACCAGTTGAACTAAATATTTAAAGCTATTTTTATTCCCAGTTGTCAAGGAGAAATATACAAGATAAAACTAAAGCTAATCTTTAAAGATTAAAGAAAATGCATGGTGAGATTTGTGGATCAAGAAAGTTATCTAAGTCAAGGACAAGAAAGACAAGGAGATGAAATGGTGAAATCATGTTTATATAAATAGACAATTAATTCATTATGAAAAGGGGAATTTTGAATATAATTCTGGTGAAGATAGAACTCTTCATGCAAATCTAATCATACAGGCTAAAAAATAGAGCCAAGAATTTTGCAGATACCGAGCAACAGAGAAGCAATAGCATTCACCGAGTAGAAAGAAGGGGAGAAAAAGGAATTGAAGAGAACATTGATCAGAGAGGTATTATGGACTTACAATAGATCTGAAAATCTGCAAGTTTAAGTTGTATTAGTGAACAGATCATTTACTATTTTAGTTTAACCATTGATTCAGAAAATCTCTTAACCGAGTAAGATTTAACCGTCCTTAATCACATTTTCTATTATGGTCAATGGATCTCCAACTTCGTTCTTTAAATCCTCTCAGGGTTTAAGACAAGGAGACCCATTGTCTCCTGTCCTTTTTTCAATAATGGCAGAATGCCTTGGCAAGTACATGGAAAATCAGGTTAGGAATGGAGACATCAAAGGGCTTAATCCTTCATTGGATAACATGGTATGCTCTCACCAACAGTTTGTTGATGATTCGGTGATTATGGGGGAAGCTTCTGTTAAAAATGCTAGCAGTATAAATAAAGCTCTGAATAACTATGGGAAAGCATCTGGTCAGCTAATTAACTGGGGGAAGAGTTCAGTGTATTTTTTCAATGTGCCGGAGAGAAGGAAAATGAGAATATTAAGGATTTTAGGTTGTGATCAAGGGATCATACCGGGAACCTATTTGGGCCTCCCTCTCTGTTTGGAGCCTCCTGAGTCCTTTTGGAGTACCCTTGTGGATAAATTTCATAAAAAATTGGCTGGATGGAAAAGGTTGATTCTTAGTCAGGCTGGCAAAATTCAACTCCTTAGAGCTACTCTTCAAGGTCTCCCCCTTTATGCTTTAAGTTTATTCAAAATTCCCAGAAAGTATAGTGAAGCTATTGAAAAAATTCAAAAAAAAAATTTATGGACTGGGATGGAGAAGAAGAAAAGGA
>MU225425.1:1370868-1388193 GCA_018584345.1 Thuja plicata
TCTTGCATTCTCTGGCCTATCGGCCGCCATAGCTTCTGAATCCTTCTATCTTCTGTCTGTTTCATTCTGTGTAATAGTCTTTGCATGCAGGTGATCTTGGTTGCATTGCATTTTAGCAATCTCAACAGCATAAACTTTGCTATACTTTTCTTTGTTGAAAGGGACCAAGACTGCCTTGTTGTAATTAAAGTATAATTACTCATGGGGAATCACCATAAGCACACAGCAGAGTCTCTATTACTCAAGTTCCTCCACTCAAGCATGTTTGAAACTGACAAAGATAAAATTTGAAAAAAATGACAATAGAAAAAGTACTAAAATATCAAAAAAGATAATTGAATGTGCTAGGGAGGATAAGTATCCAGAACTTAGAAGGGTATTTGTATCAATAATTTTTAACCTATTTATCATCACTCCACTCTTGCTTTAAATTTTGGACCTATGGCAACCAATGATAGAATATGGTGCCATGCTCCATGTAATTTTAAGAGCAGGCTTAGTCCAATATTATCAGAGTTGCTAATCTAAATATCAGTAAGAATCCAACATAGTTTATAAGTCAAACAGTACTCTAAGCTTGGTGGCACAAGGTAGCATGCATTAAATAAGAGATAACATATTCACTATTTACTATTAAGTATTAACTAGTTTATTGAAAAACAAAAATGAGCATTCTCAATCACTAAAAAGCACAATTGTTTACATTTTTTTAATATTTGTCATAGTACAGCCTTAAATCAATAAAGGTAAAAATTTGTGAGCTTCAGGCAGTCACAATGAATTGCTTAGCCCTGATGAACTTTCTTGAGAAAATTCAAGGTCATCTTCCATTCTTAAGGATGCTTCTATCTTTGCCATCCATTGACTACAAGATGAGATTATGGAACTTAATGCTCCCAATTAAGTTATGAAATTTTTAAAATTGGAGATGGAAAACTTTACTAACAAGCAAACTAAGGTTCTATCTAAATACAAAGATGTTAAAAGCAAAAGGTTGCTGATAAAAAGCAATTTGTGCAGAAGCAGATTGACAATACAACAATGGGTGGAAGATATCAAGAGAAGAAAGCCCCAAGCATTGTGCATACAACTGCTTGAAGAAGATATGGCTATGTAGGCAAAGATCTGACTATCAAAAAATGTGGCCTTTTGAAGCCTGCCAATCCTTCCATGTAAAGTTTAAGCTTCAATCAGAATACAATGGATTTGAAGGATCTTTTGTTCAAGACAGCATGTGTAGAATCTCAGTCTATGTTTATCATTCATTTTAGTGGCCATATTTATCTAGTCCCCATATTTACTGCTTCTGATCCATTCACCACAATAACCATCACAACAAATTTCTTATAATAGTTACTATTCCTTCTCTTATATATATTGGAGTTTGTTTTCCTAGACATGTCCTTTAACTTTATTATCTTCTTTGTAACCATGGGATCTGAGATATGAGATCTCAGCTTGCATTCTTTGGGAGGAAACTCAGTACTACTTTAATAGGTCATTCGCTAACAAGAATAAGATTTCAGATGCCTAACTAAATGTTGTCATGTGAACATATATAATGATATTAAATGCAAGATTATGCACAAAAGACTCATTATATGTGAGCATATATAATGATATTAAATTGCAAGATTATGAATGTATTCTACTACTTTAGGTTTTTCTTCAAGAAGCATTGAGTATGTGCATTGATTGGTCTCCAAATACATATTAAATATTCTGCAAAGATTTAGTCTACTCCACTATCCAGTTACATTAATGAATTTTCTGAAAGATACCAACTTATAAAACTTGCAAGACTCAACAGCAAATGAATTTTCACACTTTGTTTATCCGGTTAGGAATGAAATTACACTCAGAAATTACTTCTTTAGATCATCAATGCATCATCACAAAACTATCTGTAGTTACAAAATATCTTCTTCACATTACATTCACTAGAAAAAGCAACTCCTTTAATGCTTGATTCTAATTCTTGAAATTTTTCTATCCAACCATTGAAGTCTTGTTAAAATTCTTGTTCACATCTGCTTTGAGTATTTGTTTATTTATTTGTTTGTTTATTTCACAGAATTTTCATGCTAGTATCAGGATATTTCAGGCTTCTAAAGGATATTCCAAAGGCCGTGTGGCAATATCTCATGTCTTACATCAGTTTCCACTACCGGGCATTGCAGGTAAGGAAATCTTCCCTAACATTATTATTAGGTATAATTTCCCGTTGAAGAAAATTTTCAATTTGAAAATAATGGAATCCCTACATATATGTGTTGGATTATAAGCTACAATAAATAGAAAAAATATTTTATGAGTTTATATGAAATGGGTATCTTTGACAAGTTAATAGGGTCAGTACCAGAACAATTTGTTAGGTCTGGAATTCGACAACCAATATCCTTATTATGGAATACAACTCATATATTAAAAATTAAATAGTACTAAGAAGAAAACAATGGTAGTGTAAGTGAGGCAAACATGATTAAATGTTTTGAAAGAAATTATAGAAGAATTTTTGCATTTGAATTGTGCACGAAGTTTATGCATTCAACTTTGGTAACATTTTCCTTAAAATTGTAAAAGTAAAAGTAAAATTGTTGTTAAACTATGAACTTAAATATATAGTAAAACTAATTTGTTTTCATTTGACTTTTTGAAAACTATGGAAAAATAAAACAGGTCTTCATAGAAGTTTAAATTTGTGTTGTTATGACACCTATGCTAGTTTTGGCAACAAACATAGGCTTATCTTAGCATAAACTTTGTGAAGTTTTATCTTGTAGTAGAGAAAATATAATGTGATTATATGGATTTTCATATCAATTTTAGCTTTTAGTAGAGAAAATATAATGTGATTATATGGATTTTATATCAATTTGTTTAGATTGATTAACTCCTTATTCTCTTCTCGCAGGTGAAAGCTCTGAAGAAGAATTAGATGAGGAAACTGAATCTAGTATCATATTTTTATGCCTAATAAATCCTCCTAATTGTTTTTTCAACCAAAGACAAGTGAATAATTTTTTTAAAATTTGGCTCCTTACAGTTCTTTTTTAGTTATTTTGTTGAGCATCAGATGGTGTGGAAAATAGGGAATTTTTATATTATTCTTATGCTTCTTTATTGCATGTACCACTTACATCCAGAGCCTAAGGTTAAAACTGTTAAGGAAATGACATATGAGTGGGAGCTTCTAAATGATGTCAAGGTAGTCTGGCTTCAGAATCTGAAGGAGGTCACTGATGAAGAATATTCCAACTTCTACCATTCACTTTCAAAGGTTTGTGAACTACAACTTTAAAGTTTGGTTAGTCTATTTTCATAATATTGTGAATGTGTCTACTAGGATGATAATAAAGGGGTCTTTAACAATAGACTCAAAGAGAATGGATAAGACATCAGAAGGATTTTAAGCCATAATGTTTTGAATGCTAAATCATTTAACAATCCTGATTTTTTTGGTTTTTAATAATGTTAGCACTCAAACTTGGACAAAATGATTTGTAGTATTAATATTAGATTGTCAACTTCAGATGATATTTTTCCTTAGTAATAGAAAAAATTTGGTCAAAACTTAGATTGTAACAGCTAGAACAACACCATTTTCAAGCAAGGAAGTGTGATCCCCATTGCGTGCAGGAATGGGGAAAAGTGGTGCAAGGTGTATTGTCAAGGCTAATCAATTTTTTGCACACATGCCTGAGAAGGTCTGCATCAATATGATGTAAGTTTCCATTAAGCTTTACTTTACCTTTGTTATGTAAACAAATTTTTTTTGGAAATTTTGAATATTTTATTTACAACAACATTTATCATTGATTGACTAGTGTGTCTACCAGTAAATGTTTATATAAGTTCATATTTTTGGACATACATTAGTTTGTTGGACAACTTCATCAAACATTTCCATGTTAGGTTTCAATTTCCTCATAGACAATGTTCTTTCTCTCTCCAAATTAAAATATCTAACAATTACTTCTCTAAATTTTTATTACAGTATCTGCAACAAGATTCAGCAATGGTCACAATATGTATGTTAAGTTTTGTGAAATTTTGTAATAGTTACTGTTTGCAACGTGTATCATTTGGAACAGTTTTAATTTTTCATCTATGCACAAAGATTGGCTTCCTGCGTTGACATCCCCTTAAACTCTATGCTAGAAGACTAATGTTTTAATTATGTTAACTATGCTGGTTTCATTTTGTCAGCTTTTGAAATCAGCAACTGAAAATAGTCAAGATTTGCATTGTGCAGCGAACAATGTCAGAACATTTACTGAGCACAATGTTCAATATCAAATTTGTAATCATCACTTTTTTTTACCATATAGACAAATGTGTTTATTGGATTTTCTTATCTTCAAACAACTCCTGCAATGCTTTATACTTATCCTTTCTTGCACAAGACGGGACTATAGCTCTGTAGAGCTCTTTTTTAATTATGAAAATCTATTAAAATGTTTGCAGTTGCCTCATTTAACAGCTAGTAACCAGTGTCAAATAACTTCATAATAAACCATTATGCTAATAGTAAAGTAACATAAAAAAATACACAACCATATATATTAATCTAAAGTAGCACAAATACCTGAAGATAAATATCTAGACTAATCACCGACCAGGATGTTGTTAGTGATTACTCTGGATATTTATTTTCAGGTGTTTTTTTAACATTCCATATTGGTTGAAGTTTTGACAAACTTTGGTTGAACCCCTCACCAAGAATGGTCTACATATCAACCATTTTATGTCAAAATTTAGCGTTGTGGGTTTGGCATCTTGGTCGAATGGCCCAAACATTTCGACCGACATTGGTCAAAAGTTCATCGAATAAACTTCCCAATTGCAGATGTCAATTTTGACCAAGATTGGCATAGAACATTTGACCATAAAAATGATGTGTCAAAATTTTGACTAGAAAAATAGCGACAAGACCATTTGTGGATCATTCGACCAATCCTAGTAGAAAATTTGACCAATTAAAGGTCAAAAATTGACGTCAAATGTATTAGTGAATATATTGAGATACTCAAGAGTATCAAAATGTTTTTACTTTTTGATAGCATAGTGAATGCACAAGGTAAAAAGACTAACCAATGGTGTTAAATCCTCTAACAAGGTCGCACTTAACAGTATGTTTGTAACCTTTAACAGGATTGGCTCTTCACCGAGCTCACTTTAAAAGAGTGAAAATTTTGGGTTACCGGTCCCAAGTGGTTTTTCCCTTAATAGGGTTTCCACGTTAAAAAATCATGTGTCAATTATGTGTATGGTTCATTTCTTTGATGTTTTTCTTTACACATTACTAAAATAGGATTGATCAGTAAACACTAAGTTTATTTACTGCTATTCAGTAAAGGCTAGGAAAAGATAAACTACTATTTGGTAAAGCTTAGAAAAGGATAAACAGTATATTCACCGAGTAGTATATATGTGTTAGATTTACTTAAAGGAATACATAATGTAGGACTGAATGATAACTAGAGGTATTATATTTCTGATATAAGTTTTGTTTGGATTATTGGATTAATTTTTGAGGCCACTGATTCACCCCCCCTCTCAGTTATTCTAACAATTGGTATCAGAGCTAGTATGCTTAGAAGAGAGTTTCAAGACTCAAGCTAAAGATCACAAGATGAGTAAAAGGTATGTGCCTAAGTTGAACAAAGACAACTTTGCATCATGACAAAGCAGGATAAGACTCCACCTATCAGGTATTGGAAATGATGTCACATAGTACTTTGATACTAAATTTATTTTACCTACTGGACCTCTAATAGTTGATCAATTGAGAGAGAAACATGAACACAATTCTTTGATGATATAACTTGCTTCTTCACTCTCTGATGTTGAATTTTAAGATGTCAAATCATGCACCACTACAAAGAAAATGTGGGACAAACTCAAGCTATTACATGGAGGAGATAAAAATGTGTTGAGGGCTAAAGTTGAAAGCCTAAGAGGAAATTTTGATGACCTAAGAATGAAAGAAGGAGAAAACATCACTCAGTACAGTAGCAGAATCAAAGAGGTTGTTAATGCTATCTAAGGAATAGGAGGTGTACTTGAAGAAGAAACAATGGTAAGTAAAATTCTAAGAACCTTACTGCCTATTTATGCTATTAGAGTATCTGCAATTAAAGAAATGATAGCAGTTGCAAATAAACATGTCACTCTTGATAGTTTTATTGGTAGACTTATTTCATTTGAGATGAATAACTATGACAACAGTGTCTTACCATCTATTGAGTCTGCATTCAAATCTTCTCTAAAAATAAGTAAATCAAGTCATAAACACACTATGAGAAATAATAGTGAAAGTGATAGTGATGAACAAGAACTTGATGAAATTGAACCACTAATGGCTAGAATATTGCAAAGAGGCAAAGGTAGATACAAAGGTAAGTTACCCTTGGTATGGTTTAATTGCAAATAAATTGGTGACTTTTCTACTAGATGCCCTAATAAGAGAAAACATGAAAGAAACAATGACAGAAGTGATGACCGAGATTACTGAAGAAACCAACAATCTAATAGAAGAGATAAACAAGAATACAAGGATAGAGGCAAGAAGGCATGTTACTTGGTTAAGAACAAAGCTGAGAATACTGACACCGAATATGATGAAGACATTGAGGTAGTATTTGTTGCTATGAAGGATGATTCAAACGTAGAAGAAAGGTATGTTGAAACTGCACTCATATCTAAGGTTAGTAAAAATGATGTTTGGATTATTGATAGTGGTTGTACTCACCACATGACTGGAGATAAAGAAAATTTTGAAAATTTTGAATATTATAATGGTGGATCAGTTAGGATGGGCAATGACTCACCTTTTCCAGTTGAAGGAAAAGGAACAATCATGTTGAATAATCTGATCAGATGTGAAAATTCATATTGGGTGAAAGGACTTAACTATAATCTATTGAGTGTTTCATATTTCAATAACACAGGACACCGAGTTGCATTTAAGAACAAAAAGGTAAAGATCTATAATGAAATAGGAAAGTTGATCGGTACTGGTGAACAAACAAAAGGTAACCTATTCTATCTTGATAATATTGAGACCACTTGTTTATTGGCTAGAAATGAAGACATTTGGTTGTGGCATAAAAGGTTATGTCATGTGAATTTTGACAACATGGTTAGGATAATCAAGAAAAGAAAAGTAAGAGGCTTGCCGAGCATGTCAAAACTCGACCATGTCATGTGCAAGAATTGTCAAAAAGGAAAAATGACAAAGTCTAGTTTTAAGAGAAAAACCTAAAAATCTAATGTTATTCTAGAGTTATTTCATACTGACTTATGTGGACCAATGAGAACAAAGAGTTATTATGGTGATAGATACTTCATTCTATTTGTTGATTATTACTCTAGGATGATGACTGTTATGTTCTTAAAAGAGAAATTAGAAGCATTTAAGATGTTCAAATGGTATAAGCTATAGTTGAAAAAAAAAGTGGAAAGGAAATGAAATGTCTAAGATCAGATAGAGGAGGAGAATTTATTTCTGATGGATTCACTAACTTTTGTAATGAGAATGGAATTACAAGACAGGTTTCTACACCAAGAACACCACAACAAAATGGGATTTTTGAAAGAAGAAATAGATCAATTGTTGATTGTGCTAGAACATTGATGATTGAAAAAGGCATCACACAAACATTCTAGAGAGAAGTTGTCAATAATGTTGTCTATACACTAAACTGAGTTCAATTGAAGAAAGACACCAATAAGACACCCTATGAGCTATGGTATGGATACACACCAAATGTAAGTTACTTTAGAATTTTTGGAAGTCAATGTTATATATTGAAAGATGGTAGAAATGGGAAGCTTGAATCCAAAAGTGATGAAGGAATGTTTCTAGGTTATTCTACCAAAAACAAAGCTTATAAATGTCTTAACAAATCCTCTAACAAAATTATTGAAAGTGCAAATGTCAATGTGGATGAATTTGCTAAGAAAAATGATGAGAAAATCAAAAAGGAACCAGAATATTACAAAATATTTTTCTACAGTGAAGAGCTTGACACCTTGCACGAGCAACAGTGTATCGCTATCAAGCGATAAAACAATGCAACTGAGCATCAGGCTGCACACACCAAAAATCAGGAAAATGCTCACAATGTTGAACTGAGCGATGATGAAGACCAAAATGAAGGTAAAAATGATAATTAGAATGAGGAATATATATATGAACCTATACTTTCCAAGTATGTCAGAAGACACCATCCGCAGGACCAAATCATAGGAGACAAAAGGGCTGGAATGAGAACAAGAAGTAAGTCACTTAGCACTAGATGTTTGATTTGTGATTTTGAGCCTAAATCTATTAATATTGCACTTGAGAATCAGGAATGGGTTAGTGCAATGAATGAAGATATTGAACAGATTGAGAAGAATAAAACATGGACATTAGTACCTAGACCGAGTGACAAAATTTTCATTGGTACCAAATGGATATTCAGAAACAAACTGAATGAGAATGGAGAAGTCACAAGGAACAAAGCAAGATTAGTATGCAAAGGGTATGCACAAGAAGAAGGTATTGACTATGGAGAAACCTTTGCACTCGTTGCTAGACTAGAAGGATTAAGAATTCTACTTGCTTATGCAACATTCAAAGGATTCAAGGTATACCAAATGGATGTCAAATCTGCATTTCTAAATGGAATACTAAAAGAAGAGGTATACATTGAACAACCTAAAGGGTTTGTTGATCCTAACAAAAGGAATATGGTATGTAGACTACACAAAGCCTTGTATGGATTGAAACAAGCACCGAGAGCATGGTATGAAAGAATTCACTCTTATCTCATTAGTATTGGATTTATCAGAACAAATGATAACAGTAATCTGTATTTAAAATGAGATACTGATGATAAAATTTTGATTGCTGAGATATTTGTTGAAGATATCACATTTGGAGGTAATGATATGTTATGCAAATAATTTGCTGATGAAATGAGCAAAGAATTTGAGATGTCAATGTTTGGAGAGATCAAATTTTTTCTTGGTCTGCAGATTCTACAACAAGATTCATGAATCTGCATCACTCAATCCAAATACATCAAATAAGTGCTGAAGATATTCAAGATGGAAGTTTCCAAACTAGTTGGAACACCTATGGAAACTAGATGCAAATTGACAAAGGAAGACAAGTCAAATGAGGTAAATCAAACCTTATATAGATCAATGATTGGAAAACTAATGTATGTTGTACATACTAGACTAGATATAGCACATGCAGTTGGTATAGTTGCAAGATTCTCTGCTAATCCCAAGGAATCACACATGACTTCTGTTAAAAGAATTCTAAGATATGTAAAGAATACCAAAGACTATGGCTTGTGGTATAATAAAGAAGACAAATTTGAGCTACAAGTCTATACAAATGTTGATTGGGATAGAAACATAGATGACAGAAATAGCACAACATGAAGAGCATTATGTATGGGTGACAGACTTGTCACATAGATAAGTAAAAATAAAGGATGCATATCTCAATCAACTATAGAAGAAGAATATGTGGTTGTTGCTGCAAATTAATCTAACATTGCATGGATCAAGCAATTACTAAAAGGTGTGAATATGGAAATTCTTGAACCAGTAATTATCTATTGTGATAATACTAGTGCTATCAACATCTCAAAAAACCTGGTAATGCATACTAAGACAAATCACATAGCAACAAAGTATCATTAGTTGAGGGAACAAGTACAAGAGAAAGAGGTGATACTAGAATATGTGCAATCCAAAGAACAATTAGCAGACATATTCACAAATTCATTGCCAAAAGATACATTTGAGTACCTGAGGAATAGACTAGGGGTTCGAGCCTTGTCTACTGGTCACTAAGCTGACTAGAAGGCTACATTAGCCTATACATTATCAGAAGATCAATCATGTTGATGCAAGATGAGATATGGAGAGGAACAGTCAAAGGGAGAGAAAACATCAGAAAAAGATGTTTCCACAAAAGGAGAGAAAGATTAAAAGAAACAACCATCCATCAAAGGGAGAGAATTGGAGAAAATTTGACACTGCATATCTATCCATAAAAGGGAGAAGAGATTCTACAAAAAAGGGAGAGACAGATTTAGAAGACAGAATTGCTACATCTATCCATTGAAGGGAATGAAGAAAAGCACTTTGCAAGAATCAAATCTAAGCTAGAAAGACCTTACCAAGAGCCAGATATTTGAATTGGTTATAGAACAATAAGTTTGGTATGTAATGGCATGTTCTACATTACATATTTCATATTGAGTTGATAGTATGTTTCCATTAATGCCAAAGGGAGAGATTGATGAACTATAACTGATTTTGAATGTTTGAAAATGATTAAGTTGATGATCACTGAGCTGCAAAAAGTAAATGCAAGGCATTAAATCAGTTAATGTATTGTATTATCATTGATGTTAACTTGATATAATATGATTGGTCATAAACATATTGTAAAATACTTCAAGAAATGAAAGAGATAAAGTTTGTGTTATCAGTAAACATAAAAATCCAGTGTACACTAAGTGACACTAAACACCAATGGATAGTGCACACTGATAGATAAAGAACCCCGAGCACTCACACTGTATACCGAGCACCACAACCCCAAGCATAACTAAAGTGAACCTTGAGAAGATTCACAGTGTTACCCGACGGACAGTATTGATTCTCGAGGACAACTAGAGTCAATGACCGAGAAAACTAAGAGTTGTTCACTGATCAGAACTGGAGTTAGGAACTAACAAAACACTTAGCTGGCAGGAGCTAAATATAGAGTTAACTGATTGATTGATTTTTTTTATTGACTAGTTGAACTAAATATTTAAAGCTAGTTTTATTCCCAGTTGTCAAGGAGAAATCTACGGGATAAAACTAAAGCTAAGCTTTAAAGATTAAATAAAATGCATGGCGAGATTTGTGGATCAAGAAAGCTATCTACGTCAAGAACAAGAAAGAAAAGGAGATGAAATGGTGAAATCATGTTTATATAAAGAGACAAGTAATTCATTATAAAAAGAGGAATGCTGAATATAATTTAGGTGAAGACAGAATTCTTCATGCAGATCTGATCATACAGGCTAAAGAACAGAGCCAAGAATTCTATAGGCACCGAGCAACAGAGAAGCAACAACATTCACCGAGTAGAAAGAAGGGGAGAAAAATGAATTGAAGAGAACATTGATCAAAGAGATATTATGGACTTATAGTAGATCTGAAAATCTTCAAGTTTAAGTTGTATTGGTGAACAAATCATTTAGTATTTCAGTTTAACCATTGATTCAGAAAATGTCTTAACCAAGTGGGATTTAATAGTCCTTAATGTATTGAGATACTAAAGAGTATCAAAAGGTTTTTGCTTTTTGACAGCATAGTGAATGCACAGGGTCAAAAGACTAACCAATGGTTTTAAATCCTCTAACAAGGTCGCACTTAACAGTGTGTCTGTAACCTTTAACAGGGTTGGCTCTTCACCGAGATCACTTTAGAAGAGTAAAAATTTTGCAGTACCGGTCCCAACTGGGTTTTCATTTAACAGGGTTTCCACATTAAAAATCCATGTGTCAAATATGTATATGGTTCATTGATTTTATGTTTTGCTTTACACATTACTAAAAAAGGATTGTTCATTAAACACTAGGTTTATTTAGTGCTATCCGGTAAAGGCTAGGTTAAGATAAACTGCTATTCGATAAATCTTAGATAAGGATAAACAGTATATTCACTGAGCAATATATATGTGTTAGATATACTTAAAGGCACACATCTTGTAGTACTTAATGATAACTAGAGGTATTATATTTCTTATATAAGTTTTGGTTGGATTATTGGATTAATTTTTGAGGCCACTGATTCACCCCCCTCTCACTTATTCTAACAAATTGAAGGAAGCATTACAAATCTAAATGAAAACAATCAACATTTGACAGAATAAGTGAAAGTAGTGCAGATCAGTCAAGAGACATAGATGGTAAGAATGATTGATGTTATGAATAATGAAAGACAAGTTGAACAAGAAAGAACTTTAGCTATTTATGCCAGGAGGAAGATTACTGAAAAGATGCAAGAGAAAGAATCTGAGATACAAAAACTTACTGAACATCACATTGAGATCACCAATTAAATAGTTCTTATGAGTCATGAGGCCAACCGAGTAAACATAGAACTTAATGGAAAAATGGAAGTTATTGGTGAACTAAAATAAGAAAATAAGAAACTGAAGCATGAAGCAAAGATTCAACAACAACATAATGATATGATCAAGAAAGCCAAAGATAGTACAAAAAGAATGGATGAATTTCTGAATGGACAAAGAAGACTCAACAACAATATCAGTTTAGGGTATACCAAACATGAAGAAACATCAAACCGAGCTGATCAAAGGAATGTCTACTCAAATCCAAGACCAAAGAAGTGTTCATGTAATCACTATGGAAAACCAGGCCACACATCAAATATTTGCAAGAGAAAAGCAAAAGGTATTCCTAAAACTACTTCTACATTCATAGGTAATTGTTATAACTATAATAAGCATGGACACAAAGCACATGAATGCAGATCTAAGCTTAAAAAACCAAAGAAGAAATCTTATATGGAAAAACATTGTTCTAATTGCAACATACATGGCCACACATCTCATGAATGCAAGAAAAGGATAAAGCAAGTCTGGAAACCCAAAGAACAAGAAAATGCATATCAACCGAGAAGAGTAGGTAACAAATATGTTTGGGATTACAACACCTGGGTAAATTTCACATCATGTGGTAGATATGGACATATAGTTGCTAACTATATGATGAAATTGATAAGAAGATCTAGAAACTGGACTAACTCCAGAATGACATGCTTACACTGTCATAAGGTCAGTCACCTAAGCAAGGACTGTAAAGATCAAGTGACAGAGTCAAGAACTTTTTCAAATGGAAATACTATTGAAGACATCAGAAGAATGATAAATCAAATGTGGAGGAGAGATTCAAATAGTGATAATACTGGACCAAGCACTATAGTTGGTGACACCTCATCTAATGGATTAGGTGATTCCACCACCCCCACCTAAGCAATACAAGTATGGAACTGCACTTTACAAAGATATATTTTACATCATTTCCAACATTCATTGATAATATGCCAAATTATCATGAATGAAGATGCACTATGGTATTATTTGTTATGTTTTGTAAATCTAGTCTAGTCGGTTAATATAAACCAAGCATAAACTGCATGTCGGTAAACATATGAAAGATAACTGAGTTGACACTATACACCGAGCATCATCGGTAAACATGTGGGAGACAACCGATTTGACACCTCTAGTATTGAATAATCACCGAGCTAAAGTCTTTGGTGTGTTAACCGAGCATCTACACTTTGTCAATTGAGTGGCAGGTAAAGCACTTAATGCATCACTTAGGTCATATTTTTATATAAAAAGGGAAAACAAGAGCTCATTCATTCACTCAGCATTTACAAGCAGATTGCAGAGTGAGAAGAGCGATTAAAAATGATCATATTGCAGAGTGAATAACAATGATTCCAAAGCAACTCCAATAGATTTCAAGCACTCATCACAATCATCTAGTAAGTACCAAGACTTATCAAGCTCACAATTCATTTGTGAAGAAGCCCTAATTTTACGAACAAATGGCATCCACCTCACGAACCTAAAAAATCAAAATGGAAAAAGATAAAAAGTTTCTCTTATCAAGAACTCAACCTGTGAAGAACCAAATTACAAGTTCTGTCCCGAGGTTGCTTCACAACCCAATGACAAGGGAACATTCTAGAGTATCCCACCTAGAGGTTTGTTGTTCGAAGACATCCAAGCATACATTCACTGCAAGGTTGCAGAGATTGGAGACATTGAGCTTGAAGAAGCTTATCAGAAGCTATGCAATGATGGAAACCTAAAGGATGGGTACAAAAACATCAAAGTAAAAGGGTTAACTATTTCCCTACTATTACCAAAGGAATTCAAGACCGAATGGGTTTGTATTGTGCTTAGCTGAGTGCATGGTGGTAAAATGTGGTTGGATGAACCTAAGACAATAAAAAAGGATGTGATTCATGCAGTCACCGAATACCCAATCACTGAAAAGACAAAATCCCTAAGGCACCCAAGTCACCCTAAGATTCAAAAACTAATAGGATCCGAATGGGACAGTAGATGTCTGAAATTGAACTCAATCACCAACCTTGAATTGAATTTCAGTGCATATGTGGTTGGATACAAGGTATTTCAAGAAAGAAGAATGAACAACATTGCTTGTGGAGCTGTTTCCATAGCATACAAATTTGTGAAGAAAGGAGTGCAACTAGACCTAGCAAAGCTACTGCTAAAGCAACTGGAAGAAAACATGAGAACTATTAGATCATCCTGATATAATACATGTAATTTTGGTTCTCTAATTATGTGCATATTCTTTTACTTTTAGAACTTATTTCCTTCAGTCAGTAATGTCACTTGGGACACAATCTGACCAATTACTGCATAGATTAGTGATTTCATTAAGTCACAAGGAGATAACTTCACACCTTTAATGGATGGATACTATGCCACATTCAAGACTAGGATGTAGAAGAGGATGAGAATCCATGCTCAACTAGTAGAGAAATACAAGGATGAGATACGTTTTATAGTGGACACTGACACCACTCTCATCAAACCTGCACAACTGAGAACAACATGGTTACCACCACTTGAATATGAAATTTATATAGATGAGGCTATGAAAGCCATTGAAGCCCTACTAAATGAACCAGTTGACAAATCTATAAGTAGATTTGGCACATATGAAAAAGCCAAGTCAAGGATAAAGACCGGCTTAGTAGTCAAGAAGATAGGGAAGAAGAAAACTCAAATGGTGAAAACACTCAAGAAGAAACTCTTGGTAACTGATGAAGAGTTAGAAAAAATAGAGGATATCACCGAGGAACAGTCACCTGTTGGTGAAGGAGAAGATTTAAGTAAATCTGAGTCTACCAAATCAGATGCTGAGCCACCAAAGGAAAAGAAATCAAAGGTTACTAATGTAACAACTGCATCTAGGACTAGGAGCAAAATAGCTAAGGCAGACTCTCCACCCTTGAAGAAAGGCACAATGAAAACATATATGAAAATAAAAGCCTCAACCGAGCCTAGAAAATGAAAAAGATATGTGAGAGGAAGAGAGGACAAGGATGATACTACATAAGTAGAAAGAGAACAAAGAATACAAGCAGAAAATGCCAAAATACTGAAGATAGTTGATGAAATTGCATATTCAATCATCAATACAGGCAGCATATCAAATCCTAAGATTAGACAATGGGGAAATTTGTCCATCGAGGATCAGAATAAAATTGAAGAAGAAATCATTAAAATTATGGTAGCTTACAAGTATGTACCCCTACAATTTGGAACTCATATTCCAAAGGAGCTACAAGATAAAATATCAGCAAGGTGGACATATGCATTGCATATGGAAAAACAAATGAGAGAAATAATCTTAGTTAATTTCATGCCTGACTCAACAGTTGAAGAAATTGAACTAACAATGCAGGAGCATGCAAATAATTTTTTGGCAAAGACCAGAGCATACAAGGTATTGGAGAATAAGCTCAAAGATATTGACACTGATAGCAATAAGATTTAGACTCAAATCTTTAATCCACCCGAGCAGATACTAGCTATAACTGAAACTTCTCACACCGAGGAGAACGAGGCCACACCAAGCCCCGAGCATATTTTCATCAATGACACTGAGGATATCAATCTCATTGATTCGACAACATAGGCAAGTAAGTCCATGGATGACATTCCTCAAATATTGAAATCATTAGGATAAACACTAGATATAACTATAAAAGATATAACTAAAGGTGATTCTGATCATAATGTCAAGAATGATGAAGATGTAAGTATTGCCACCAAGAAAACAAAGAAATAGGACACTAAAAATGTTGCACAGGCACAAATACCGGGTAACATGCCTTTATTGATACAATATATCAATATAATAATAGAAGTAAAGGAGAAAACACCTGAGCTTGAAATAGACACGCCGATGGAAAAAGGTGATGAACAAGGGTAAAAGGAAAAGATATATAAAAGTGGAGAGAAATCAAGTGATACACCCATCGAGGATAGTGGAAAGGAAGACAAGGTTGCAAGTCAAGACAAGGTTGATGTAGAGATGTCTACAACCGACCAACAGGTATTGACCGAGCCACCTAGAAAAGGTACCACACCTCCCGAGCAATACTAAGCAACAAAAGGCTCTTGCTATCATACAACATTCCCCTACTATCAGCAACATTCCAAAGAAGAAGAAGAAGAACGAGAAGAATAAAGCCACAGTAACACTTGAGGAGATAATATAAATACTCAAATGTGATCCAAGAATACTTGATTACAAGTCACTAACAAGGTATGGGGAGCTATGCAAAAGGAAAACTCAACATGACAAGCTCAAACTAGAACATAGAAATACAAAAATCCTGGAAATAACAAAGGAGATACTACTTTAGGTAGTTCCTAACACACAGATTGATCAAGATGCACCCATCATTGATCAACTGGCAGTTCTTATTAGTAATAACTGAGGGGGGGGGTGAATCAGTGGCCTTAGTAATTTATAAAATTTAAACTTTAATCCACCAATCAATACTTCTCAAATTATTAAGTCCCAACAAGATGCATGCCTTTGAAATACTTGAAACAAATAATTGTCTGTCGGTTTACCTTGTCTATCCTTATTCTCCTTGATAACAGATAAGAAATAAACTGTATTTATCGATACTCAGTAAATGTGTAGAGTATACCAGTTAATCAATAAATGCATATGTAGAATGTAAAACAATAAAGTAATAAACCATACACACATAACACAAGGATTTTAACGTGGAAACCTTGTTAAGGGAAAAACCACTGGGACCGGTACCCCAAATTTTCACTCTTTTGAAGTGAGCCTTGTTGGGAGCCAACCCTGTTAAAGGTTACAAACACACTGTTAAGTGCGACCTTGTTAGAGGATTTTCAATACATAGGTTGTCACTTAGTATATGGCATCTATGCTACCATCCTTGAATCAGTCTCATGACTATCAATAGGCTTTATGCAAATCTTACTACCATCCTTGAATCAGCCTCCTTCTTAGATTGCCAATAGGATTTAGGTAAGACCGGTGCTACTATCATGAGTCAACCTTTTGGTAATCTATTAGGATATACCTCAATTACAAAATACTGTTAAGTCCTACTCTGTTAAGAGACTTAATGCTTCAATGGTTAAACTGAAACAAAATGACCTGTTTCTAATGCAACTTAATTGCAGATTTT
>MU225425.1:1419290-1432870 GCA_018584345.1 Thuja plicata
TGGGATCCAAGAATTCAAGAGCAAAAGAATCCTTATTATAGGCACATTGAGAGCATATGAGGAGCATTTGAGAGCTTTTTGAGAGAATTTTAGCATTTGCATTACATCTAGCATATCATGTTTAGGAGAATTTGTTATTTTCTCATATAATCTTGGAGCATTTTTGAGCATTTTGAGAATTCTAGCTAGATTTGAGCATTTAATTTTCATACATATCTCGTTATAGGATTTTCCTTGAAAGAGATTAAGCCTGAGAGCTCTCTTAACAAAGCTTGGATAGAGAACCATGAGATGATATAGATTATTTAGTTTCAATTCTTAGATTAACTTGTTTATCTTTCCATAGAATTGTTGCTTTCATTCTTAATTTCATGAAGGTGTATTTTCTTACACACAATAACATTCAACATGAGATGCTTTCGCATTGAATTTCTCTCGGTTATTTATGACGGCTCACTTGAGACTTGTATTCAGGAATTTTAAGACACTGTAACTTTTGAAAGTGATACCTTGTTCTGATAATAATATCTTGTCTAGAATTTAGTTTTGAACTATGGGATTTATCCTCTTTATAAATAAAATTGGAAGATTTTACACTCTCTTTGTACATTAGGTTTCTTTCATATTTTACATGAGTACCTAACATTGCTTATCTTTTTGAGACCCATTTCTTTCTTATCAAAGATGAATATAAGGGGAATGTTAGTTGAATTAAGTATTGTAGCTATCATATTAAGTTTTCTTACATGTTGTTTCTTTTTTATTACATAGGTAAGATAGAATAATGAACTCACATATATTCTTGTTCTTTAATGCTCTTGCATTTGAATACTTAGAAGTTGTTCTCTTATATTTTAGTCTTGTACTTTTTCCTCATCCTCAATAAATTTGGAAAATATGAGGCTATATATAATTTATTTATTTCCTTTAATTTCATATACCATAAACATAGATAGAATAATGTTATTATTATAATTGTTTACATTAAATTTATTATCATCTTGTTGCTTTGTTATTCTAGGTTATAATAAGGATCAACAAATCTTTCTCAAATATAAAAAGATTCTCTTTCCACTACCAAAAAAAATTATATGACTACTACTATTATTATAATTATTTTTTATTAAATATAAAGAGATCTCGTTACACATTTGTCTGACTGATAATGGCCAAATAGTCCCAAAATGAAGTACTAAAATCATAAATGTGTCCACATATATATTTTTACATCATGCATCATATATTTTTACATCATTTGTTGAGAGTCTAGTATATCATAAATCAGATATAAGTAACTAGAAACTAATAAAACATAATGAAAAACTAAACATCCTATCTCTCCTTAAACCAAGCTTCCCAAGGAAGAGGGCCATCTAAGTTTTTGTAAATCAAGATATCTGCATTAAGATCTTGTTGAAGTAAATTGCCTTTTGGGACAACAAAAACAAGTGGTACAACCTATTTTGGTACTTTTTCCTTTTCTTTACACCTATGTTCTTCTACCTCCGCCATGAATTTTTATAGTCCTACCTCAAATGAAATCTTGTTTGCAGTTCTTTGAGACTAAGTGTGGCCACAATAGATCTTGTTTGTGAACACCCTCACATGTCTGCCTTTGATAATTATTTCTAAATTATCCTTAGATAGCCTCATAATCACAGTCACTTGACAAGAAATGTTATCTAAAATGAGTCTCCTAAAAGACTTAGTAAGAAATCTAACACGACCATTAAAAATATCATCATTCCTAGCTTTCCAAATTAACCAAAGAATTTCACATGAAAAAATAGATAAAAAACCATTAGTTTCCTTCTTGATGCATTGGAAAAAAACCCCTATGAACTCCCAAGGAATGACATGGACACCAATTTTAAGGCCAAATATACTCCTGATTTCTTTAGCAAAAATACATGAAAAAAATAAATGCATTGTTTTTTCAGGCAACATACAAAGAGGGCAGATGTTGAGTTCACAATGATCATTAATGAAGGGGAGTTTATGTAGAAGAAAAATCCAAGAGAAATATTTAACCTTGGGTTCAGCTGGTCTAGACTTGAAGTTTTCCAAGAAGGCATTCCAATTAACAATGTCACTTTCGATGTTCCAGGAAGAGTTTGTTAGGAATAACAGTCCACAAGACAACTAAGAGGGGGGTGAATCAGTTGTGATATAGATTTTTCAACTTTATACTTTATAAACCAAATCTGCAAATGTAAATGATAACACAATAATAGACAACACCAAAACACAAAAAATTTTGTCGAGGAAACCCTGTTAAAGGTAAAACACTGATGGGAATTAACACCCACAAATAATGTACTGAGAGTATAGTATCCCTGTTAAAAGATATTAGCCCTGTTAGGAGCTTGTTACAACATTACAGTACACAATCCCTATTAGGAGTCAAAGGAAATAGTAGGCTCGCTACCAAGGCACACTTCCCAAATAAGGTTAAAGCCACCCTTAAAGATTTACAATCCCCACAAGTGTATAAAGCAAATACACAATCAGAGAACTGCTTGCCAGCATCTATCTTTTCTTGATTAGTTCCAATGAAGTATCAACTCTGCTTGCATCCAGCAGTCAACAAGCTTCGCAGCTTTCACATATTCCTTCTCTTCTTTTCTCTATCACACTTCTCCACAAGAATTTATCTTTCATATATACCCTTACACAATAACTTATTAGGTCAGCCAGTTAAGCTTTCCTAATACATAATTAATTAGGTCGGCCATTTAAGGCTTTCCATCATACAAATAATTACATAGCCTCTTGCTAAGATACACATGGTATCTAAGACAAGTATATAACATTTAAAATTCATTACATATACTTTTAGATCTGCAATTCATGCTCACAATTAATTCCACACGCTACATGTCTGAAGTCGGCCAAGAAATAGGTTTTCTCTAGAGTACACGCCACAACTGATGTCATCAGTCTTCAATCAACAATTGAACACAACCCATTATTCTAACATATGTTAGTTGTCCATCAATAAGCTCACAAGTTCTGAAATATCTCCATCAGAAAGATATAACCGAAACACAGAGACCTGCTCTTTCAAGAATCACAGTTGCAGTCCAGAGAACCAGTCTTCACCAAATGAACTGTAACATCCATAGAATGTAACATAAAGTAAAGCAGCCTTAGGCATAAGGTCAAGACACATCCTTCTTCATAAATCCAACTTTGTTCCTTCTGAATCATTTGTACAGTGTCCATACACTCGTTCCAATTAAGTAGTCAGTCTATCTTCTCCATAGAAGTATATGTTGACATCAGTGACAAAACATGAATATCAACAACATGATCAGTAACCAAAACTGATATCATCCAACAATCTCCCCCTTTGGCATTGATGGAAACATATGGGAAAATCCATATGCATCAAATCAAAAGTACTCTCTCTCAATACAATCTTCTCAATATCCTCAACATAAATTTCCCAAAATAGTAGGGATTTTCTCATAGATTCCTTCCCCCTTTGGCAGTAATGGAAAAGGGTGCCATAGTTCACCTATAGTCTCTTGTAAGATGTAGCTTTTTCAAATCTTCATGTCCAATCAGCTAGGTGCAAGATCACCTAAATGTACTCTAGTATTTTCTACGATCACTCCCCCTAAGGAGTAGATCCATACATCAAGTCCAAAAAAAATATGGCTCTAAGATCCACTGGACTGATGCACATCTGCATCATTTAGTTTTCACTAGGAGGGGCCATCACCCCAAGCATGCCTCTGAGATATTCAAAAGAACCTTTTGGAAAAGGTTTGGTAAATATATCTGCTATATGTTCCTTTGTGCTAATATACTCCAGTTTGATCTCTTTGTTTTTTCTACCTTCTCCCTTAAGAAATGATACTTGATGGAAATGTGTTTAGTCTTTGAATGCATTACAGGATTCTTTGACATATTCACTGTGCTAGTGTTATCATAATGGATAACCACTGCTTCTTTGAAAATTATTCTAATGTCCTTCAGCATTTGTATCATCCAAACAACTTGTGTATAGTTTATTGCAGCAGCAACATACTCTGACTCGGCAGTAGATTGAGCAATACAATTATGCTTCTTTCTCAACCAAGAAACCAACCTTTTTCCAAGAAAAAATGCTCCACCACTAGTGATCTTCCTGTCATCCACATTACCTACCCAATCGGCATCAGTAAAAGCCTGCAATGTAAAATCATCAGATTTTTCATACCATAATCCATACGCTTCTGTTCCTTTCAGATATCTGATAATTCTTTTCACAGTGGAAAAGTGTGTCTCTTTAGGATCTGCCTGATATCTAGCCACAATTCCAACTGCATTGGTAATATATAGTCTAGTGTGTGTCAAATATTGTAGACCTCCAATCATTGACTTGTACTTATTCTTCCCAACACTTTGAGTCTCATCACTTTTAGTTAGTTTATTTCCTGTTACCATGGGTGTACCAATAGGTTTACAATCTTCCATTCCAAATTTCTTCAACATTCCCTTAAGGTACTTGGTCTGAGATATAAATATGCCATTTTTACTCTAATTAATATGCAAACCAAGAAAAAATTTCATCTCACCAATTGACATTTCAAACTCATTCTCCATTTCTTTAGGAAACTTCTTACTCATTTTATCATTTCCTCAGAAAATGATATCATCAACAAAAACTTCTATAATAAAGATTCCATCTTCATCAGTTCTTAAATATAAATTATTGTCTGCATTACCTTTTCTGAAACCAAGATGAAGTAGATGTTTATCCAGTCTTTCATACCATGCCCTCGGTGATTGTTTCAGTCCATACAGTGCCTTCTTCAGTCTGCAAACCATGTTTTCATCATCTGTCAAAGGAAAACCATCAAGTTTCTCAATGTACACTTCTTCTTCTATATCACCATTCAAGAATGTTGATTTCACATCCATCTGATACACTTTGAATTCTTTATGTATAGCATAAGCAAGGAATAGTCTCACAGCTTCCAGTCTAGCAACAGGTGAAAATTTTTCTTCGTAGTATATGCCTTCTTGTTGTGAGTAGCCTTTACATACTAGTCTAGCCTTGTTTCTTACTACTATGCCTTCCTCATCCATTTTGTTTCTGAAAACCCACTTAGTACCAATCACATTCTTGTTCTTAGGTCTTGGAACCAACTCCCAAGTATTGTTCTTCTTTATCTGTTCTAGTTCTTCTTCCGTGGATTTAGTCCAGGACTCATCTTTACATGCTTCATTAGTAGTCTTGGGTTCATCTTGAGAAATCAAACAGATCCCATCTCTAACTTTAGATCTAGTCATCATTCCTTTGCTTACATCACTAATAATTTGATCTTCGGGGTGGTTTTTCTTGACATACCTTGGATTCTTTAATGTCTCAACATCTTCTGCTTGTTCTTCTTCTTCAATCTCATTCTCGATCATCAAGGGTCCTTCAGGTTTAGCAACAACTACTCTTGATTCTGTAATCTGACCAAATCATACATTCTTTCCTGAATTTGAAATTTCTCATCTATCCTCACATTGGTGCTTTCAATTAGTTTCCTCAGTCTCAGATTGAAACATTTATATGCTTTAATTTTAGTGGAATAACCAAGAAATATTCCTTCATCACTTCTAGCATCAAACTTTCCTATCTCATCATCTCTTTTGATATAACATTTACTACCAAATATTCTAAAATATTTCACAGTCAATGTATGATCAAACCATAATTCATAAGAAGTTTTATTTTTACCTTCTCTGATCTGAATTTTGTTTAATGTGTACACAACAGTGCCAACTGCTTCACTCTAATGAACATGTGATACATTTCCTTCCAACGACATAGTCCTAGCTGCATCTAATATAGTTTTGTTTCTTTGCTCTGATATCTCATTCTATTGTGGAGTTCTAGGAGCTAAAGTTTGTCTATGTATTCCATTTTCTTCACAATATGTATTAAACAATTCTGATGTAAATTCTCCTCCTCTGTCTGATCTCAAACATTTCATCTTTAAACCAGATTCATTCTCAACTTTTTCTTTGAATATTTTGAATTTGTCAAATGCCTCAGATTTCTCTCTCAAATATGTAACCCACAATATTCTAGAAAATTCATCAACAAAAATTATAAAATACATTTCACCATAGTATGTTCTTGTTCTTGTAGGGCCACATAGATCTGTATGCACCATATCCAACTTCCCTTTTGCTGAATAGGCTTTTCTCTTGAAGGTGCTTCTAGTATGTTTCCCTATAACACATTCTCTACACATAGTGTTATATGGCTTAACAATTTTAGGTAGATCTCTTACTTCTTTTGTCATACTTGCCTTCACAATGTTGTCAAAATTAACATGACAAATTCTTCTATGCCATAACCAGTTTTCATCAACCTTTGCAATAAAAAAAGAAGCTTCAGATGTGTTTAGTTCAAATACATTATCTCTGGATTTAGTACCAGAAGCTATCAAGTCTCCTTTTTTTCTCTTGATAGTACATTTTCCATTTATGAAGTTCAATTGATAACCCTTGTCCACTAGCTGTCCAACACTCAAAAAATTGTGCTTAAGTCCGTCAACAAGTAATACATTATCAGTTTTAGTCTTTCCATCCAAAGAAATAGATCCAACTCCAATAATAAGTTTAGGAGTATTGTCACCAAATCTGAAAACACCACCATCATATTTCTTCAAACTCACAAACTTATTTTTATCTCCAGTCATATGATGTGAACAACCACTATCTATGACCCATCCAGATTTCTTTTCAACATGAGATACTAATATTTTTTCTTCATGCATAGGTTTGTCATCCTTAATAGCAATGAATCCAATTTCATCAAAGTTATCATCCTCATCATCAGATATTCCTTCACTAGCATAATAACATTCCTTATCTTTTGAGAACTTAGACTTGAAAAACTTAGGTTTGTGCTTTAGAATTCTTGTTGGACATCTAGATGCAAAATGACCAATTTTGTTACATGAAAAACATTTCAAAGGTAATTTTCCCTCAAACTTACCTTTACCTCTCTTTTCTCTTATGGAAATCAGTGCAACAATTTCATCTAGCTTTCTTTCTTCTTCTTGTACCTATTCCCACTCATCAGCATAGGCTCCAAGTTCTTCTTTCAAATCATTACTTCTTGTTCTTGCATTTCCAGATAAGGTCTTCTTGTTCCTATGCACGGTTTCCTTGAATGCTGACTATAATTTAGATAAAGTGTCTCCCAATTCTGCGGCCTCAAATGTAGTTATTTTTCCAATCAATATCTCTCTGGTGAAGTTCGGTGTCAAAGGTATGATCTCCTCTATAGCCTGAACCTTGGTTATATATGCAGATGTCAAAGATCTTAGTATCTTTGCAATTACTTCTTCTTCACTGTAAGTTCCTCAAGAGTTCCTAATACCAGTCACCACCTCAGTAATTATTTGTGCATATGCTTTGATGTTCTCATCTTCTCTCATATTTAATGATTCCATCTTTGTCTTCAAGTTGTGTAACTTTGCTTTCTTTATAAATCTGTCTCCAACATATAGTGCTTCTAGTCCTATCCAGATTTCATGTGTAGAATCCAAGTCCTTTATTTCAGTGAATTCTCCTTCTGATAGAGCACTAATTAAAGATTCCCTTGCAACCATATTACATGAAAATAGCTTATTTTCATCTTCAGTAGCCTTCTCTAATTCATCCTTAGTTGCTAGCTTTTCTTTCTTCTTTATGATCATCCAGTAGTCAAGTCCTAGACACATCAGATGTGTTCTCATCTGGTTCTGCCAACTGTCAAAGTTTTCAGGATCAAACTTTGGACTATCCTTCCTATAGTAAGTCATCTTCAGGATCACCTGTAGCTATTAAACTTTCTCTCTAAGGACCAGTAGCTCTGATACCAGTTGTTAGGAATAACAATCCACAAGACAACTGAGAGGGGGGGTGAATCAGTTTTGATATAGATTTTTCAACTTTATACTTTATAAACCAAATCTGCAAATGTATATGATAACACAGTAATAGAAAACACCAAAACACACTATTTTTTGTTGAGGAAACTTTGTTAAAGGTAAAACCCTGGTGGGAATTAACACCCACAAATAATGTACTGAGAGTATAGTATCCATGTTAAAAGATATTAGCCATGTTAGGAGCTTGTTACAACATTACAGTACACAGCCCCTATTAGGAGACAGACCCTATTAGGAGTCAAAGGAAATAGTAGGCTCATTGCCAAGGCACACTACCCAAAGAAGGTTAAAGCCACCCTCAAGGATTTACAATTCGCACAAGTGATAAAGCAAATACATAATCAGAGAACTGTTTGCCAGAAAATGTCTTTGCTTGATTAGTTCCAATGAAGTATCAACTCTACTTGCATCCAGTAGTCAACAAGCATAGTAGCTTTCACACATTCCTTCTCTTCTTTTCTCTATCATAGTTCTCCACAAGAATTTATCTTTCATATATACCCTTACACAATAACTTATTAGGTCGACCAGTTAAGCTTTACTAATACATAATTAATTAGGTCAGCCAATTAAGGCTTTCCATCATACAAATAATTACATAGCCTCTTTCTAAGATACACATGGTATCTAAGACAAGTATACAACATTTAAAATTCATTACATATACTTCCAAATCCACAATTCATGCTCACAATTAATTCCACACACTACATGTCTGAAGTCGGCTAGGAAATAGGTCTTCTCTAGAGTACACGCCATAGCTGACATCATCAGTCTTCAATCAACAATAAAACAAAACCCATTATTCTAACATATGTCAGTTGTCCATCAGTAATCTTGCAAGTTCTAAAATATCTCCATCAGAAAGATATAACCAAAACACAGAGACCTACTCTGTCCAGAATCACAGTTGTAGTCCAAAGAACCAATCTTCACCAAATGAACTGTAACATCCACATAATGTAACATAAAGTCAAGCGGCCTTAGGCATAAGGTCAAGACACATCCTTCTGCATAAATCCAACTTCAATTTTTTTGAATCATCTGTACAGTTTTTGTACACTTGTTCTAGTTAAGTAGTCAGTGTGTCTTCTCCATAGAAGTATATGTTGACATCAGTGACAAAACATGAATATCAACAGCATGATCAGTAACCAAAACTGATATCATCCAACATATTTTATATGTTGGGAAATTTCCTTAGAATAAAAAAGAAAAGGATATATTACCTTGGGCACTTTTACATGTGGAAGAGGAGTACTATCTGTCCACTTAAAGGTATAGAAGATGAGGGGGCTATCAAAACAAATATTGGTAAGGGATAAGGATGCACAGGTTGATCTCGAAATGGAATAGGTCTTCCAATAGGAAGGGGGATGACATAGTAGGTGGTAATCTCATCCCAAGTTTTCCACTATCCATTACTGATCATATTTGTACCATCCTAAATTGTAAGCACTTGTGTACTCTATAATTTGATTATATTTTAGCACCCACCTTAAGGTATTTGTATTTACACTTTCATTATAGGACTCTCTAATTTCACTTAATGCATCCCTAATTCAAATTTGAGTCCTCTTCTCTCTCCAAATTATACAAAAATTGGGGTAGGATCCAATCTCTATGCATTCTCCTCTATTTTCCTCCAATCACAAATTTATTTCACCTCCTAAGTCCTAATTTACCTCCTTTTAGCCTCACCGTTGTCAAAATCAACCACTGGTTTTTAACTCTAACTATCAGATTAACAATGACTTGGTCCTTGGGAATACATCGGCCTTGTCTTGGACTAAGTCGACCTAACTTGGTATTTTCCTAGGAGATTGAGCCCAAATTTAAGGCCTGGGTCCATCCTGATGGATTAGAAGGGTTTCAAATCTATGGTCAACAATGCAATTCTGACCTCCTAAATCACTATAAAAGCAACCTATTTTCTTCATTTTGGCATTATGAAATTGAGTGCAAGGTGAAGACCCCAATTTGATAAAAACAAGAAATTGAAAGGTGGAGCCCAAGCTTGATAACATCCATTGAAGCAAAGTTTGGTCATTGAATACTTATTTCAAGCATTCAAATCTAGCATCTACAACTTCAAATCAAGCATTCAAGACATCATTTTTTTTACATAATGGAATTTCAAATGGATTGTGAGGATGGCTAGGAGTACTTTTCCCCTTGGGGTATTGGTATGTTTTCCTTGTTATTTTTATATCTATGCATTGCTACCTCATATTTACATGCTTTAAATTCACACTTAGTTTGCATTTTCATGCTAGGGTGCACTCTATCACACATAGGGTTAGATCTATGCATTTACTTTGACATTATTTCTTACTTGCATTCTAGACATACTTTAGATTCACCAACACAACACAAATTACTTGTTTTAATGGTTATATGTGGAGGTGGGAATCACTGTGAGGCCTCACCCTGACCCATCATAGCTCAGTTGATACACTTATTTTGATACATTTATACACTTATGATTATCCTGACAGAGACTCAAGATATTATGTTTATGATGATGATTATATTCTATGGATTACATTCTGATATGGATTAGACCTAGAACATGTGGTTGATTTTGATTATACATGCTTAGATAGGTGAATTTATGAGAAGATCAGATCATGATTAGACTTGATTATTTCATGGATGTTATGTCATGATGATTATGGAATTATTATTTTTAAAACATTTATGTATGAAAATTGTAATTAGGAATTTAATTATGCTTATTGATTAAGGTTGCTAAGTATGAATTGAATATGTATATTGCATGTGATTTTATTATCTTGGACTACTGATGCTTGAGTTTAGTGTGCAGGAAAGAGAACCATGGAACCAGCCAGAGAATCAGTAACCAACCATATGTGCAAACTATAAAGCCAAGGTTGAACCTAATGAAGAGGTTTGAACCTCATTCTTAAGTGATTTTATTTGTGACCGTAAAATTGTATGTGTTGTGGTTCCACAACACACACCCCATTTTGGCCACTTGGCCTAATGGGGACCCCTTTTTTTTAGGTCTTTCAGCCTTTTGGTTGATTTGATTAGGCATCTAGTGAGTCAGATTGTGGGCCCATGTGCTCCTGATAGTTAGATGTCGGTTGAGTCAACTATTGGTGTTTTTTCCCTCTTTTTGCTTCTTTTCTTTTGGTGTGTTTTTTAGAGTTAGTTTTTAATTTCCTTTCGTGTAGACTTAGTTGCTCTAGTTTAATTTCATGTTTTCAATGAAGATTGCTAACGAGGCATCGTTTGTGATTGTAGAACTGAGAAACTCGATGTGGAATATTGTGAACTGGTGAGATAGAGAAACTATTTGATGGGATTGACTTGGAGCTGTATGAAGATGAGAGAAAAGAGAATTTATATTCTACCCAGAATGTTGTTCAAACAACTCATGGGAAGTGGGACCACGGTGAACAAAAAGGATGATTTGTAGTAGAGGTTTCAGTTCTAGGAAAATATGAAGCAAATCATGGATGGCAGTGAAGACGTTCAAAAGTTTGAAGCACGTCTTTCCAGTTTTAGGGAGAGGCAACAAGGGAAGCTAAATTTGTGGAGTTACTGAGTTTTGATGAAGTCCAAAAGCTTGTAAAGAGATTCTACAAAGCTCACCCCAGGATCCTGCCAGAAAACTTAACCATTTTTCAGTCATGAGATTTTCGGAGTTTCCGACTTCAGAGATGTCTACAATGCTGAAAGTGCCAAAATTTTGGAGGCCAAAAACCTCGAAATGCCAAAAGTGTCAAAAGTGTCGAAATGCTGAAAACCCCAAAATGTCGAAAACCCCAAAATGCCGAAAGTGCCAAAATCTTGAAATGCTGAAAGTGCCAAAAGTTCGAAGGCCGAAAACCCTGAAATGTCGAAAGTGCCAAAATTTCAGAGGCCAAAAACCCCGAAATGTCGAAAGTGCCGAAATGCTGAAAGTGCCAAAATTTCAGAGGCCGAAAACCCCAAAATCCCAAAAAAATTTCCAGACTTAGTCAAATTTTGCAAAATGAAGATTTTTGACACTTAGCCATTTTTTTGAAAAAAAAAATTTCATACTTAGCCATTTTCAAATGCTATGTTTTTCGGCCTTTCGACCTCTGAAAGGCCGAAATTTTGGGGGTCCCAAATTTTGGTTCCATACTTAGTAAAATTTGCACTTGGCAAATTTCAGAGTAGAGGTCAGGGTCCGAAAAACTGGGTGCTTCCAGCGAGGTCACTTTTTTCAACACCAGTTAGACTCTAGATCAGATTAATGGACAACTTGAGTTCATTTCAGATGGACTCAGGGTCTCCTATCAATTCACATAGCCAGAGACAACCTCAAATGAAGATTCCAAGAAGAACCATAAGATTCGAGAAGAAGACTCCGAGTTAACAAGAAGAAACCTACCTTCTTTCTCTTTCTGTTCTTAGCAAATTTGACCCTCTTTGCATGAGAAAATGGAGTGTAAATGGGTTTAAGAATTTGTGCAAGTTATATAGTATCAGTTAGCAGTAGTTTCCCTTCAACAAAGTTCTATTTTTATCTTTTTTTCTTTAGTTTAGACTCTCTGATGCCCTAACTCTGAAAATCAAAGTTGTAGATCAAAACTCTATATATTGTAATCAAAAGAAATGTAAAGGGCCAAATTTTTTATACAATAATGATCTAAATTTGGTGCTTCATTCATGGTGTGTGAATTGTTGCTACCTATGCAAAATTATTGAATGTATGCTTGCATTATTCTTTATTTTCAGAGAGCCTCTTGTGTTGTTGTGTTTCGAAGTCGTGCTACTTTTAGTTGGAGTTTGTTGTTGTATATCTACCTTGATGTGATGAATGCGTGGAGGAGATCATCTTTGGGCTTAATGATAAATCTATCTCGTGGGTGCACACATCTTGTTGGCTTCATGATTTGATAGATTTTGAATATCTTGCACGAGTGAATACATCTTCTCTCCAAACACTTGCATCTGTGGAGTAGTGAATTGTGACTTGGTCTGATTTATGCTTCGTGGGTTGTTCCAAATCTCTCCAGCATTCAATTCGCAAGGAAGGATTTACTACGGTTTATGTCCTTAGGATTTCACTTTTTTCACAATTTTCTTTATTTCTCGTTACCCTTGTCTCTTTAAAACTCTATCTTTAATTCTGAAAATTACCATCTTAAAAACACAAAATTGCATTTTATTTACAACACATATACTTGTTAAAATGGAAAATACCAAAAAGAACTAAAAGTGTTTTTCAGTTTGATGTCTTGAACATACCAGCAAAGGCCTCCTCGTGAACAATCACATTTATCTTCAACTGAGTAACCAAGAAGGTTGTGACATGACCCTAGAGAACCTTGGGAATAACTTTGTTGTTCTTTCAAGAGAGGAGATCGAATCTCGAGATCCTAGCAAGTTGGCTTGTGTCAAAACAACGCTCAACAAAAGTGGCACTAGAAGGAGGGCTGAATTAAGATTCATTCTTGTGAAAATTTAGAAAATCACAGTGTTAGTGGCATGAAAACCCTTCATCATCACACCAACAAAAGTGGCTCTAGGAGGGAAAACCAAAAGATTTCATGGTTACATGCTCACTTGAATGGGTTGGATCTTGAGGAGATCTAGCTTCAATGGGTAGTCCTTTGTGTATACCAAGAGGTTTCCATGATATTCCTTTACATA
>MU225425.1:1434239-1446486 GCA_018584345.1 Thuja plicata
TATAGACACATTCATAGACATTTTCATGATAAATGAAAAAGAAGAAGTCTATTCTCATGAAATCATGAGTGGTGATGACCTTTATTGTTTGAATGCTAATCATGATGAAAATAAAATGGGGGAGATAAAAAAGTTTCAAAAGGATGATCAAAGAGATTTCCTAGGGTCTGCAACACTCACACATGGCCAACAATGTGGAACGAGGGACTTACCAATCGAGAAACAAGATGACTCTCTGTCTCTATCCTCAGATGAGGTAGATAAAGTGCTTGATCTGGTATCCCATTTAAGTAAATAAATGTCCATTTATGGGTATTCCATGCATATATTTGACCTTGTAGTAGCCAATTCATGTAGAGTTCATCCATTTGATCTACATCCAGAAGTAAGTTGTCCTGACTTCATGCTAGCTTGGGAGATTGCCTTAGAAGGTAAAAACAATTTTGAACATGTTTCTTTAAAGCTTGAGGGAGAAAATGATTTGATTGATGATACTAATGATTCTTACAATTCAAACTTCATGTTTATGATTGAAGTTGTTAGTCCTAATGAGGTTAAATGTGATGATTCATTATTTAGGCCTAATGATGATTATAGCAAGGATCATAGTCTTGATGCTTTTCCTTTTGAGCCTTATTGTAATGGCAGGTATAGTACATCAACAATGCCTATGTCTTCTTATGGTGTGCATGTACTTTATGAGGATGGAGTGGTGTACCCTGAGTTAAGACCTTCAAAAGAAGAAATTATATTGTGTGAGTATACGCCCATGATTGGGAACTCACTAAATCAGGTTGGATCTTTCCATTATCCCTTACAGTTTGATAATCCCCAATTTGAATATGGTGCTAAGGGTGAAAAAACCTATTTTTGGATTAACCATGATCATGGAGAGTTTCCACAACTTCTGATTTTGTATAATTTGCACCTAGAATTTAAACAAAACTTGTCTAAATTTTACTTTTCTGAGTACAAAGATGAGTTTGCATTCCTTAGAACTATAAAAAGTGTGTTATTGCTACTGCATGGAGAGGAAAATCAATTAACCAGTAACTCATATGCTTTTTGTTCTAAGTATTTTGTAGATAATTTATCTTTATTTTTGAATAGGTAGGTGTTAGCTTTTCTTTGTGTTTTAGTAGTTAGTTTTGTTTCTTGTTTCCTCTTTGTCAGTGTGTCTTTCTTTGTTCCTTTTTTTCTTGCTTGTTTTCTTCCTTTTGTTTGTCAGTCTTGGGGTAAGTGTGTTTTATCAAGGATATTCCCAAAAAGTGGTCCATCACAACTGGTCCTTGATGAGAGGCAGAGATATTTCTTAGTCAAAATTCTCAAAGAAATGTATCTTGCAAGAAGTTGTACACAGAGATCAGAAATGGTGATACCTTTTCCTGGCAATCAAGGTGATGTTCAATGTTGATCATCCTAAATCATGAGATATATTAAAATAAGACATTGGAAACATTGTCTTCTTGGATGGTTGTTAGTTAGAGCCAACACCAGCATGTTGACACAGGTACCCACCAGTCCCAGAACCCTTCTCCATCTGTAACCTGACCCAAAAAAAAAAGGAGAAGAATGTGAAAGAAAAATGAATCATTCAAAGAAATGGTCACCATGGTGATTAAAATCTTATACCAAGGTAGAACAGTCTAAGCACTACCTAGGTTTATCAAAAGCAATAAAATGAAGGCATTCAAGAAGTAGCACACTCAAAGCACAAGTGGCCCGAACCGGTCACAAATCAAGGAAGAAGAAATAAATTCCAAAGAGAGAATCCTCCAAATACCTCTACAAATATCATCAGGAGACAGAGAAGGGTGACTCTAGAAATCTCTACTGGGGCTATGGATGCCTGACTAGTAGTAGAGCAAGGTTAGATTGGGACTCGGGGGAAAAAATTCCGGGGCTATGGATGCCTGACTAGCAGCAAAGCTCTTCTTGGGAAGCCCTTGTCAACATTGTGAAGGTTGGTTTTTGGCTAATATTCATTTAACTTATCTTCGTCAAAATGTCAAAAGAATGAACACACAAGTACACACACAAGAAGAAATGATACAAGACTTCAATTTTGAGATTTGGTGAAAGAATATTACCATGAGTGGTACTTGGGTTCAGTTTATTGCAAGACGAGTTTCTAGAAGTTTTTTTGTTGATAAAGAAATGCCTTGGTCATTTCTCCTTTTGTCTGGGCTATTTGTTGTGGTTCTACAACACACACCCCATTTTGGCCACTTGGCCTAATGGGGACCCCCTTTTTTTTAGGTCTTTCAGCCTTTTGGTCAATCTAATTAGGCATCTGGTGAGTCAGATTGTGGGCCCATGTGCTCCCGATAGTTAGATGTCAGTTGAGTCAACTATTGGTATTTTTTCCCTCTTTTTGCTTCTTTTCTTTTGGTGTGTTTTTTAGAGTTAGTTTTTAATTTCCTTTCGTGTAGACTTAGTTTCTCTAGTTTAATTTCATGTTTTCAATGAAGATTTCTAACAAGGCATCATTTGTGATTGTAGAACTGAGAACCTCGATGTGGAATATTGTGAACCGATGAGATAGAGAAACTATTAGATGGGATTGACATGGAGCTGTATGAAGATGAGAGCAAAGAGAATTTATATTCTACCCAGAATGTTGTTCAAACAACTCATGGGAAGTGGTACCACGGTGAACAAAAAGGATGATTTGCAGTAGAGGTTTCAGTTCTAGGAAAATATGAAGCAAATCATGGATGGCAGTGAAGACGTTTGATAGTTTGAAGCACGTCTTTCCAGGTTTAGGGAGAGGCAACAAGGGAAGCTAAATTTGTGGAGTTGCTGAGTTTTGATGAAGTCCAAAATCTTGTAAAGAGATTCTACAAAGCTCACCCCAGCATCCTGCCAGAAAACTTAACCATTTTTCAGTCATGAGATTTTTAGAGTTTTGGACTTCGGAGATGTCTACAATGCTGAAAGTGCCAAAATTTTGGAGGCTGAAAACCCTGAAATGCCAAAAGTGCCAAAAGTGCCAAAATGCTAAAAACCTTGAAATTTCAAAATGTCAAAAACCCTGAAATGCCAAAAGTGCTAAAATCTACAAATGTCAAAAGTGATGAAATTTCAGAGGCCGAAAACCCCAAAATGTTGAAAGTGTTGAAAGTGCCGAAATGCCAAAAGTGCTGAAATTTCAGAGGTCGAAAACCTCAAAATGCCGAAAGCGCCAAAATGCCAAAATGCCAAAAGTGCCAAAATTTTGGAGGCCGAAAACCCCAAAACCCTAAAATCCCAAAAAAATTTCCAGACTTAGTCAAATTTTGCAAAATGAAGATTTTTGACACTTAGCCATTTTTTTGAAAAAATAATTTTTCATACTTAGCCATTTTCAAATGCTATGTTTTTCAGCCTTTTGACCTCCGAAAGGCCAAAATTTTGGGGGTCCCAAATTTTGGTTCCATACTTAGTAAAATTTGCACTTGGCAAATTTCAGAGTAGAGGTCAGGGTCCGAAAAACTGCGTGCTTCCAGGGAGGTCACTTTTTTCAACACTAGTTACACTCCAGATCAGATTAATGGACAACTTGAGTTCGTTTCAAATGGACAAAGGGTCTCCTATCAATTCACACTGACAAAGACAACCTCAGATGAAGATTCCAAGAAGAACCATAAGATTCAAGAAGAAGACTCTGAGTTAACAAGAAGAAACCTACCTTCTTTCTCTTTCTGTTCTTAGCGAATTTGACCCTCTTTGCATGAGAAAATGGATTGTAAATGGGTTTAAAAATCCATGCAAGTTATATTGTATCAGTTAGCAGTAGTTTCCCTTCAACAAAGTTCTAGTTTTAGCTTTTGTTCTTTAGTTTAGACTCTCTGATGCCCTAACTCCAAAAATCAGAGTTGTAGATCAAAAATCTATATATTGTAATCAAAAGAAATGTAAAGGGCCAAATTTTTTATACAATAATAATATACATTTGGTGCTTCATTCGTGGTGTGTGAATTTCTACTACCTATGTGAAATTATTGAATGTATGCTTGCATTATTCTTTATTTTCAGAGAGCCTCTTGTGTTGTTGTGTTTCAAATTCGTGCTACTTTTAGTTGAAGTTTGTTGTTGTATATCTACCTTGCTGTGACGAATGCGTGGAGGAGATCATCTTTGGGCTTAACGATAAATCCATCTCGTGGGTGCGCACATCTTGGTGGCTTTGCAATTTGATAGATTTTAAATATCTTGCACGAGTGAATACATCTTCTCTCCAAACGCTTGCATCTGTGGAGTAGTGAATTGTGACTTGGTCTTATTTATGCTTCGTGGGTTGTTCCAAATATCTCTAGCATTCAATTCGCAAGGAAGGATTTACTACAGTTTATGTCCTTAGGATTTCACTTTTCTCACAATTTGCTTTATTTCTTGTTACCCTTGTCTCTTTAAAACTCTATCTTTAATTCTAAAAATTACCATCTTGAAAACACAAAATTGCATTTTATTTACAACACATATACTTGTTAAAATAGAAAATACCAAAAAGAACTAAAAGTGTTTTGCAGTTTGATGTCTTGAACATACCAGCAAAGGGCTCCTTGTGAACAATCACATTTATCTTCAACTGAGTAACCAAGTAGGTTGTGACCTGACCCCGGAGAACCTTGGGAATAACTTTTTTGTTCTTTCAAGAGAGGAGATCAAATCTTGAGATCCTAGCAAGTTGGCTTGTGTCAAAACAATGCTCAATAGTATGTATTTATTAGGTGTTTTCATTATGTAATTAGTGACATGTCAATGTTGTATTATGTCATTTTGAAGTGTCACTTGACACTCGTTATGTGTTTATGTAATGACATGTCTGCTAAAGTTGGCAATGTAAACCTAAGCCTAACTGACTCATTAGGAACCTAATTAAACCCCTTGTTGGAGATACTTGCAAAGTCCCACCAATTTGATCATTTAGATTTAATTCTTTTATAGCCACTTCTAGAGGCCAAAAAGAGGTCCTAAGGGTCAAATTTAGAAAAATCCAAGTACCTTAGTAATAGGGTTATGGGTTAGGAATGTTTTTAACGCATCTAGAATCCCCTAGTGGCCTTGGTGACCTATTTTATGACCCATTTTCCACATGCTACGAAAATGGAGTAAGTCTTGACCTTTTACCCAAACCCACACTCCTTTCCAATCTGGCATTTATAATAGGGGACAAAGAAAAAGCCAAAGGGCTTTAGGGTCAAGTCTGAAATTAATGTTGGTGGGTGGATAAAAGTTGGAGGTCTTTTTAGAGGCCCTTGGTAGAGTTAGTGGGTGTTCATCCACTCTCTACTTCTAGAGACATTAGGGTTTGGATTGGAAAAGCATAAGGGATTGGGCTCTTCTCAAAATTCATTTTCCATAACACATTGTGAAGGTTGGTCTCCATTTCCATCAAAGTGCTTCGTTTTATTGCAAGTAGATTTGTATGTTACTTTTCATTCTCTTGCATAGTGAAATGTATTTGTATTGTTGTTATGTAAGGGAATGAGATTTTGAGGTTTGAATTCTTGCTTATGATTTTATCTTTATTTTGAATATGGGAGTTTTGTGAATGGTGTGATGGTATTACTCACCCTTGGATAGGGAAGAAGTGGCCATGTATGGGGGAAGGGGTTAGTTAGATTCTATGATAGTGTAAAGTTTCTTATCATGGAGAGAAAAGGAAAAAAATGCAAGGTGTATGGGCCCTTGCATGCCATTATATTTGATCCTAATTTTGGGGGAGATAAGGAGAAGATTGGATGGAAATATGTATGTGGTTTTAGCCTTGAAGAGGCATGTTATTTGAATGTATTATTTTGGCATTCTCCTACATGAAAATCTACCTTCACCCCTTATTATGGGTTCATGGTGAATCCATTTGTGCAAGCCTTGGGAGGGTGTTCTTTGTTGTTGTATTCATGTATGTGGATGTGTGATTGTCACCCGTTGGCTATCGATTCTCCTAGCTCAAGGGTAGTCTCCTTAAGACCTAGGATGGGAGGTGAGATTCTCATGGTTCTCCTCATGTATTTGCAGGTTTTGAAGTCAAGATGATTGTGGAAAAGCTTGGGAGAAATCTCTATTTTGGTGTAGTTGTGTGAGCAACTTTAATGTTGCATGGTTACTCCTTTTGTATGAGATTCATTTATTGTTGAGTGTTATAATTTTCATATTGAAAGCTTTATCAAGTAAGATGTGAAGAGCTCCTACTCATTATGTAATAGCTTCATTAAAGAAAGAAACATTGTATGCTATCCATTGATTGTATAGATCTTCCATCTTGAATATGTGTAGTTGTATTTTGAAAGATTATCATAATGTAAATGAAGAGTCTTTAGTTTCACACCTATTGTATTCTATTCTTTAGAATAATGAAGTTAATCTTTCATGGTAGAATGATATCCAATATTGAAAAGAAAGGCAATGTAATAGTATTTTCATAGCATATAAAATCTTATAGATTTATGAATCTTGTAATCTCTAGAACATATTTGATTGTAAGTTCTCAAGTTAAAAAAATACTCCATTCTTCCTTTGGAAATCTATATTCCATTTCAATAGGTTCAACACTCTACCTTAAAATTTTCATTGCAACCTCAATTCTTGAGAAGAAAAGATAAACTTGATAACAATAGTAAATCAACAAGTTAGTATATTAATGTAAAAATTAACTAATACTAATATTCAATTTATATTTCACATAGTGTATTGCACTAATAAAATAATTCAAATGCATACAATTAACTACTCTAATAATAAAACTAAGAAATCAATATAATAGAAGCTAAAACCAAATAATACCCATGACACTTCCTAGATTTTTAGAGCAAAAGTGCTCTCTAGAATTTGTATGGGAAGGGAAATAATTCTCTTTGTCATAGAGAATATTCCCTTCCCAAAATGCTCTTCCTAATTATAGTTAGTATACTAACTCCCTAATATAACCTTGTTGTTAAAAAAACTAAATTCTAAATTATTAAAAGATTTCTTGCATAACTTGTTAAACACTCCCCTTCCCATAAATGGGCGCAGGTATGTGGTGACAGAGGTCACATTAAACAAAAAAAAAATGATATTAATGCAAGAAAGTCTTACTTTTGATTGCATCCTCATGGGTCCCACCCACATACTCCTTTCTCACCTTTTTACCACCATGCGTAGGATGTGGGGCTAACATGGCATTAATTCTTGTCCCAAAGACAAGCCTCTTCTCCTCCATGCGTACTTGGGGTCTGACATGGGGATCAATGCAGATCCCTATGACAAGAAATCCTCCCACTCCATGTGAAATCTCCTTGCCTCCTTTTGTTGACTTCACATTAAAATTTCAGCACATTGAAATGGGAAACCTTGAGGTGGTCCCCACCTCCACCTTGAAACATGCGCATGCCTTTTTCAAAAAGGCTCCCCTTACATAAGTTATGTAGGTCTTAGGGTAGCTTAGGATTTCCAACACCCCACCCACTTGACAAGTGGGCCTTGGGAATAGGGGGATGATGTGATAGTTTGGTAGGTGAATAGGTTTAGATTAGTAGGGTTAGTTAGATTAGCTGGCTAGGATTAGTAATTAATAGATTTTTTTAACATGTTCAGATTTAGTTAGTATGGAATCAACCTTTTAAAATAATAGTCTATTTTATCCAATGGTTAATTACTTAAAATGAATCAGTAATATTAGTTAGTTGTTAATGAAATTTTATTATGATTAATTGAAATATGTTGCTCATGTGTTCAAAAGGGTTAGAGGTTAATTTGATTTTCTACTAGAGGTTAATTTAATTGTTTTATTAGAGGTTAATTTAATTTTCTATTAGGGGATTAATGGACTATGGTTGCATGTGTTTTTTAAAAATGAGTAGAATTTAATTAGTCCTCATATTAGTGGATATTTTAATATATATGTTTAAGTGGGTTCAAAGACAGATAAATAAGAAAGGTTATACATATTAATCCTTGTTATTAATTTAGTTCTCTTTTATTTATTTAACTAAGGTGTGTGAAATAGTTATATCGGGGTTGTTTATAGATGTTATGCAGATAAGGTTAATTAACTGACTTTCTAATATTTTAGGGTTGAAATGGTTTTTTTGTAGTAAACTTGATTGATCGAGGGTCATGTCTAAGGTTACTTTAAATGTCGTAAGTAGCTAAGGTTGAAAGGGAATTGGTACTAGATTTGAATGGGTAAAGTTGTAATCTAGGTTAAGAATTAAAGTAATTTCTAGGTCAACCTAATTCAACATATGTTCTTAATAATTAAATTACCACCATGATACTACACGTGGTTAAACATAAAATCATAGTTAATTCAACCTAACCCAAGAGTTCATGTAACCCGTGTGACAAGTTGATGCTCCAACTCTGCATCTGTATGTGGCGTGGCCCTAATTCAATCTATGAATATACCTTGCAACTCGAAGACTAAATTCACCATGTTATCACCTTTCTATAACACATCCATTGTGTAGTTGTATGTACTTGTGTTTTTAAAAAAAAAAATGTCTGTGTGTTTTTCCCTAGTTTTAGGCATGACATTTTGGTATCAGAGCCATGTTTTGACACTAGGAACCTAACCCATTACATTTCAACTCATTTAAACTTAAATTATTGTGTAGGATGTCTATCGTCACATGAGCTGCCCGACGAGGTAGAGGTCATAGAGCTGCACATGTTGGGGACAGAACGGGGGGATCCACCACCTCTACCACCTCAGAACCCTAACCAGGATATTTTGGATGTTCTCCAAAATCTGATTGGGGTGATTTAGCAAAAACTACCACCCATAGTTCAGCAGCAGATCTCTGAAAGGGAAGCACATATTTCAGAAGATGATAGAGCAGTTAGTAGAGAGAGAAGTAGGAGTCCCCCACCCAGGTTTATTGAGGGTCATGTTGATCATGAGGGTGAGTCAGTTCATCAGGTTGTAATACCATGCAAGCATGAGATACGTGCCAGAGAGATACCCCCTAGAGATGTTGGAGATGAGATCTGATAGTTATTGCAACTCCAGCCACCCTTGTTTTTGGGATCCACTAACGATTCAATAGCAGAGGCCTGGTTACAGAGTTTACAGTGATGTTTTGGATTGTGCCCTTATGGGAGTAATCTAAAGGCATGACTTGCAGTCCATCTCCTATGAGAGAAGGCTTCCACTTGGTGGGAGCAGGAGGTGTCCATAGGTGGAGTGAGTATTGACACCCTCACTTGGGAGACTTTTATGGCCCATTTTTTAGAGAGATACCTCTTTGAGCATTTCAGACAAAGACAGATAGAGGAGTTCCATGATCTCCAGTAGAGAGGCCTCACAGTGGCCTAGTATGAGAGTCAGTTTCTCGAGCTCCTTCCATATGTTGACTACATGAAGGATGAAAAACTGTTTATCCACATTTTCATTAAGGGACTTAATATGTTTCTTCAGGGCATATTACGCCTAGCCTTTCCTACCATATTCAGAGAGACAGTTGAGATGACACTTGTAGCTGAGGACATCCATACTAGACAGGAGTCTCAGGATCAGACTCAACACTAAAACCCCTCTTCCCAGCAGTTAGGACAATAGAGACACCCTTGGAAGGGGAACCAGAATCACTCAGTAGGATCCTTTAAGGGTCAACAGTCTCAGCAGCAGAGATCTCAGCAGGATTCTAGACAAAGGCTTTCACAGGGTTATCAGGGCTTTAAGCCCAAACATTGGTAGTCTCAGGGTCCTAGACATGATCACAGGACACAGACCCCTCAAGCATAGCCGGCTAGGACACAGCAGTCCTTTAGGGGCAGTTACAGTAATTCCAGCAAGACCGGAGGACCACAACAGTCTAGATCACAGGGAGTATAGATTCAGACCCGAGGGCCATGTTACACTTGTGGTGGTATGGGTCATATAGCGAGAGAATGCCCATAGGGATAGTCAACCAATGGTTAGAGAGGGGCTGTCTTAGAGCCTACGGATGGAGATATGGGTAGATCCCATAGAGTTTTGCTGCGGTTGATAACCACCAGGCTGAGCACCAGGCCACGGTCATAGATGTCAATAGTATGATTTAGGGTATCAGTGTTTCTATCTTGTTTAATTCAAGATCCATAGACTCCTTTATATCTCCCTATGTAGTGGAGCATTGCAGGTTGGTGGTAGTTAGAAAGGATGTCGATTGGGACGTCGAGTTAGCTTCAGGAGCTAGAGTGTCTGTTAGTTCCTTAGTTCGCAGTTGTCAGATTTAGATTGGAGACTTAATCACAATGAATGATCTCTGCATTACCTCTCTAGGTTCTTATGATATAGTCCTTGGCATGGATTGGCTATATACCCACAGCGCCAAGATAGATTATCATCAGAAGAGGGTTGAGTGTGTTGATGATCGTGGTAATTCTATGGTGATATTTGGGGTACAAAGACCCATATCCCTTTGCATGATTTTTGCTATACAGCTTAGACAATGCATGCAGAAGGGATGTCAGTTATTTTCCATCACCATTAGTGATAGAGAGGAGGATTCAGAGGGGGATCCTTTTCTTAAGGATTATCCTATTCTTCAGGAGTTTGCAGATGTATTTTCTACTGAGCTACCTGGTATGCCTCCACCCAGGGCAGTTGATTTTCACATAGACCTTGTACCAGGAGCTGAGCCTGTATCTAGAGAACCTTATAGGATGACCACACATGAGCTCAATGAGCTCAAGATTTAGTTAGAAGAGCTCTTGGAGAAAGGGCATATCCAACCTAGTGTATCACCTTGGGGTGCACCAGTGATTTTTGTGAAGAAGGATGGATCACTTAGATTGTGCATTGACTATCGGTAGTTGAATAAAGTAACAATTTGTTAGAATAAATTTAGAATAACTGAGAGGGGAGGGGTGAATCAGTTATCCTCAGGTCTAGATGTAGCAAATAAAAAAAATTTGTACTTCAGATCTACTCGGCAGCAGTAGCATAAATCAACAACTTAATCATGCAGTTTACTGTCAATTGAAATTAGCTTGTAGAAACATAACAGTAAAGCAAACCATAAGCATTCACACAAATTTGACACAAGTATTTAACATGGAAACTCAATATGGGAAAAACCACCAGTAACATGCTACCAAGTTTTCACTCTTCTGAAGTGATGCCCTGTGAGGAGCCAACCTGTTAAAGGTTACAATAACACACTGCTAGGTGTGACCTAGTTAAAGGATTTAATCACCCTGTCAGGAGTGGCCTTGTTAGAGGACTTATAAAATTCCACCTGAATGTCACCTTGTTAGAGGATTTATACAAATGACTATTAAGTCAACCTTGTTAAAGGATTTAACTAATACAATGGTAAGAGAGTAATCAGCAGTTTGTGATCTGGTACATACAACTTACTTTGCAATTTAGATCCAATTACAGCTCTGATGTTAACTTACTGGATAGCCTGCATTGTCATTTCAACTTTCTAATCTTCTTGGAAATCTGTCAAGCAATCACACATGCAACTTTATGCTTCTGCCTTTTGCCTTCTCTGCTAGATCATGCCAAACAGTAAATCAACTATGCAAACCTCTTTCATACACATAATTTTTCCACACACAATGAATAACCCCTTGAGGTTATCATATACCTCTCTATCTAGGTCAAATAAATCTTTTGCCTCTTAAACAAGATTGCAGATCTTAGGTTAGGTCAGATCCAATGGATCATTCTATCTTTGTATTGCATTTACTTCTCTAAAGTAGTCTCTAATTAAATCTTGAAACCATGCATTAATTACGGTTACCCATACATTAAATGACATGGATCAATCTTTAATTAACATTACATGTCCCAATAAAATCAACTAAGTCAGCCAGAGATCTCAAATCTCATCATTAATCCAATTACTATAAGTCGGCCAACATCACTGTTTCCACTTGGCAATTTCAATGGTGCTCGGCATTGAGTAAATTTTTCTCGTCACAAGCAACTTTAATTAGCACAAGAAACTTTTCTCGTCATAAGCAAATTTTCTCGGCACAAGCCAAACTTGCTCGGCACAGAATAGCCAGAAAAAATGTCTTTGAAAGATAAACAACAAATTACTTTGTCGGAGTGTCAACTGATCAAATACCCTTTTAGTTTCCTTAACTCAACCATTCACTTGGTCTTCTTGTTAAATCTTCTTCATCAATAATAGATATGGTACACAAACAGTTGATAATAGTCTCACCAGTAAAGGTTTGACAGCAATGACAAAATAACAATTGCTTGCATTGTCACTTTCCAACAATCTCCCTCTTTGGCATTGATGGCAACACAAAATATTAAAACAATGATTTAACAAGC